>CM043319.1:42219342-42664342 GCA_023736055.1 Quercus glauca
AGACAACTATCCAAGAGTTATAATCACTAAAACAGTTTAAACCAAACATAAATAGTGCTAAATTGCTTGAATGAACCAATGTATCTAAGTCTAAACTCTGTCTGCTCTTTGCTCCCCCTCAAAAGTGCAAGCTCCCCCTCAAAATTTTCTCATCCTTTTTGACCGGAATGGCCAAAGAGGTTAGGACTAGTCGGACTCTGAATCTGATCACTATGCCATAGATAAATCCTCGATTTGTGAAGATACTACAGTTATTTGACCCTGGATATAGGCAAACTGGTCCGCAGTGTGCTGCATTTTGGAGTCAAGCATGGTAAACATTTGGTCCACTCTTGCTAGGAGGCGATCAAATCTATCTAATCCTCGTGCTGGTGCTGAAGATGATGGTTGAGCTGAAGGCTCTAGAACAGTGGTGAATCTATCAATCTTCTCCTCTGTGTCACCACCCTCTTTCTCAACATGATCCCTTGGTATTAAAGACAAACTAGTTTTGGATCCTCGAATGTGAGTTGTGCTTTGAGTCATCGTGTGTGCACCAATAGGGTAATCTCTATGCACAATAGTGAGACTGCTCGGAAGTTTGAGCTTTGCCTTTGCAATGAGGCCCATAATGAGAGAGGGAAATCGCATGACTGTTCTGGAGTTTCGCTTTTCACTGCTCTTGGTCAAGAGATGGAAAATTTGTCCATAAATATCAATCTCCTAGTGAAGAGATCATACAAGAAAATTGTCCTTGGAAAGGATAATGTCGTCAGGTTGGTGACCAGATACAAGTTGTGGATCATTACATAAGTAAGAGCTCTCATCTCCGAACTGAATAGAATTGTGTTCATGGACTTCTTGTTTGGTGTACCACCAAGAAGCCTTACCATTTCCTCAGTAGATTCTAGACGATCATATTGCTGCACAGTGATTGGCTGTGAAGGTGGACGAACTTTAAGGAAGTCTTGGATTGAATCTCTTGTAATCACAAATTCCTTGTGTCTCACCTAGCAGTTAATGTGGTCTTCGTCCACACTAGCATTTGAAAAGAACTCTTTAATGATTTCCGAGTATACATTTCCACTCAGAGTTAACAGCTTCGTTCATGTCCTCTTCTTGAACACATTGGTAATGAAAGTGTCTCCAAGGGTATCGAATTAGACAACTCTCTCCATAATTATTGTGGCTCGCTTGTAGTAGTCATTGTAAGCCATATCCGCCTCAACAGACTTAAAGTTGTCAGAATCCGTTCTAGCATGCTTGGAGGATTTCTTGGATGCTGAATGTTTGGTAGGAGACATCTGCACATGTACACAGAAAACAAAGAAAGGAAACAGGTGCAAAAACACAAAAACAGAACATAAAACTTGATTAGATTCAAGTTAGTCCAAACAAAAGTAAAAATACTTAAAACAAAACACAACAAACTCAAAGTAGCATGCTATAAGTGCTAAGATATGTGAACATTAGCAAAATGTAGGAAAGTAAGCAACTGTGCATGTGCTGTGCATGTGTGCATGAGGTGATGCATGGTGTGTGCCTAGTGGGTGCCTAGTGTGTGCCTAGGTGGTGCATGGCATGGCATTGAGGCATAAATTGGGAAAAGTGTGTAACACACACCCATTGACCAAAACATGTCAAGCATGTTCAATCAAGAGTAAACCCAAGCAATGGAACTCATTTGAGTCCAAAACAACATAAAAATGGCATATGGACATTCTGTCAAACACATAGCATGCAACAATGCACTACACCAAAGAACAATGCATGAACATAAGTGAAAATGCCTAAATACAAGAGTAAAATGCCACAAGGGGCCAACACAAATACACACAAACCAAATGGGACTCAGCCCAGTCAAAGTTTTAAAACATTTTTTCTTAAAATTAAAAATCCCAACCCTTTTTCGAAAATCCCCAAATTTTAGAACCTTAAGAAATTTTTGCATAATCTAAGACAAAAAGGAAAAAATGTTTAAGGAAAAAATACCTTGAAGTGATTTTGCAAAGATTTATGCTTGAAAATGATGGGGTTTTAGTAAAAATCAATTTTGGGTTAAGAGGGGTTCGAGAGAGGCAAGGTGAGGGAAATAGAGAGTGTTTGAAAAACTATCACATCTGCCTTATAAAATTGAAAACATGCGTTTTTCGTGGGTTAGGTAGTCACGAGATTAGTCGCGAAAGACACCACTGAAAAACAAAAGCTTTTGCAAGGAGCTTTTAGTCACGAGATAGTCGCGAGACAGTCGCGATAGCCTCTGTATGAATTGAAAATTTTCCAGTTTTTGTAAAAATGATTTTGCGATAAAGGTTTAGCAGTGAAATACTCGTGAGATAGTATCGAGACTCTCTGTATGAACTTGAAAAAATTTTATTTCCCTTAAGCTGGTTTCCCGGGAAGCTCTAAGCCGCGAGTTTCTCGCGAAACTGCCTCTGAACTAGTTTTTGAAGTAAAACACAAAAATGCATTTTGAACAAAAACTAAAACATGAAAGGATAAAATCACTTTCAAAAACATATAAAATACTCAAAAATCTTTTTGGGTTTGATCGGCAAGCACTTGAGCATACATATCACATTTGAACATGTACAATCACACAAATGAAATAAGCATTATTTGAACAAAGTCTTGTGTGTTGTGGGTGAGTATCAAATATGGAATAGTCCTTAGACTAGAGTGAAGCTTCAATGATCAATTCAATCAAGTCATACACAACTGGTACTAAGTCAAGTGGTCTATCTCAATTATAGAAATGAACATATATGACCTCCCATACAAGAGTGATTACAAATCTTAGAAGCTTTTCATTTGGCTTCTGCACAAATCATAACATTTGATCTTTTTGAACAATACATCTCATTTTTGAGATCGGTGCTTGAAATTTTTGATATTCCAACATTGAGAGTTAGCTTTTGGCTTTTTGAGCACTATACATTTCAATTTAAAATGTCGCTTTCCCTTTTTCCTAGTCAAATACTAGTATGTGCGACGACTTTTGCAGCTCATTATCTCTTTTCATTTTGAGATTTACATTTGTTGAGCTCTTTAGTCAAAAACATAAAAATAAAGGTGGGAAGAGATATAGGCACAAGTCTATGCTATCAAGACCTTCAAGACTATTGACCAATCATTCATGACAAGCTTGAAGATCTATTTACAACAATCATACATAGTTTTCAAGATTTCTCCCACACAGATATATGTGCATACATAACAAGCTGAGCTCGTAAATGCACTACGTCATTAGTACAAGGTACTAGGCCAAACTCACATGTGATATACACAACACAAACGATCAAACTTTTTGAGATTTTTCAATTTTTATAGGTTTTTGAATTTTTGAACACACTCAAAAACAGAACAAG
Organism: Quercus glauca; assembly: GCA_023736055.1. Classification (NCBI taxonomy): domain Eukaryota; kingdom Viridiplantae; phylum Streptophyta; class Magnoliopsida; order Fagales; family Fagaceae; genus Quercus; species Quercus glauca. The sequence goes on from CM043319.1 coordinate 42,222,690, forward strand.
TAAAGTAAGATCAACAAAAACAAGTACAGATCAAAACTTGTAAAAGACACATGATCTATCTAAACATGTGAGACCTATACAAAAAATATGCAACAATGAATAAAATAGGGTCACACAAGAGATAGAGTTCAAGGAATGATACCGACACCAATGGTCTTACGCAAAGACTCAAACCTCAGACCATCAAGAGGTTTAGTAAATATGTCTTCCTTTTGATTGTCAGTATTGATGAACTCTAAATACACAGTCTTTTCCTCCACCAAATCTTGAATGAAATGGTACTGGATCTCAATATGCTTTGACTTCAACTGTTGAACTGGATTTTTTGACAGATTTATGGCACTCATATTATCACAGAACACACACATAGTGTTTTGAGTAATTCCATAATCATGTAGAAGCTTCTTCATCCATAATAATTGTGCACAACAACTTGCCGCTGTAATGTATTCAGCTTCAGCCGTTGATAGAGAAACTGAATTCTGCTTTTTGCTCATCCATGACACCAAGTTATTTCCAAGATAGAAACAACCACCGGAAGTGCTCTTCCTATCATCAATGCACCCTGCCCAGTCAGCATCCGAATACCCAGCTAAGCACTCATTGAGTCACTTGAATACCAAATTCCATAGTCAAATGTGCCATTGATGTAGCGAGTAATTCGTTTGACTGCTGTTAAGTGTGATTCTTTGGGTGCTGCCTGAAATCGAGCACATACTCCTACATTGAAAGCGATGTCCGGTCTACTCCCAGTGAGATAGAGAAAACTACCGATCATGCTTCAATAAAGTGTTGGATCCACTTCTACACTAACTGCATCACGACTTAGTTTTTCTGAGGAACTCATGGGAGTGGATGTATGTTTCTTAGAGTCTAGGCCGAATCTCTTTACAAGATTTTTGGCATATTTCTCTTGAGAAATAAATATCCCATTTTTCCATTGTTTCACTTGAAGCCCTAGGAAGTAGTTTAGCTCCCCCACCATGCTCATCTCAAACTCCCTTTTCATTTCTTCCGAAAATTCATGAGCTAAGTGATTGATTGTGGACCCAAAGACAATGTCATCCATATATACTTGAGCAACAAGAAGAGATCTCTTATCTCTTTTGACAAACAGGATTCGATCAGCTTGACCTCTCTTGAAACCATGATCCAATAAGTATGTGGTGAGACGATCATACAAAGCTCTTGGTGCTTGTTTCAGCCTATATAATGCCTTCTTTAGCCTTAACACATGGTCCGGAAAGTGAGGGTCTTAAAATCCCTTTAATTGCTCAACAAACACTTGTTCGTTTTAAAAACCCGTTCAAGAAGGCACTCTTCACATCCATTTGGTATAATTTGAAATTCATAATACACGCTATGGAGAGAAGAATTCGGATTGACTCTAGTCTAGCAACTGTAGCAAATGATTTATCAAAATCTATCCCTTCAACTTGTGTATATCCTTGAGCCACCAATCTAGATTTATTTCGGATAACTTCACCATCTTCATTGGTCTTGCTCTTGAAGATCCATTTGGTGTAGATTACATGTGTATCCTTGGGCCTTGGTACCAACTCCCATACATCATTTCTAGCAAATTGATGCAACTTTTGGTGCATGGACTCTACCCAATTCTCATCTTTCAAAGCTTCTTTCACTTTTTTGGGTTCAAATTGAGCATGATAACAGTTGTACATCACATGATTCACACTATAGGTAGGTCTTTTTCTCAAACGAAGCCCTTCATCTACATTACCAATGATATTGCTTGAGGGATGATTAAGAGTTACCCTTGATGATGGTCTCTTGGAAGTAAAAGGTTCCTCATCACGAGAGATTGGAGGTTGAACTTCCGGAGGGGTGAGTGGGCTAGAAGATCTTTGTGTTGATCTAGTTTCCCTTCTTGATATAGGAGGTGTAGACTCCTTTTCCGGTGATTCTTTCTCAGCATTATCACCTTGAGACATGTTGTCATCACCTTCTGTTGGGGTTTATGCCCTAAAATCCAATTTATTGGCATGTCATAAATAATTAAATTGTTTAATTATATGAGACTATCTATTTATGAACTAATGAGATATTATCTTAGTTCATAGTATGTGATTTATGTGAAAAGTCACAGAAGATATAAATCACAAGTTCTTTGTAAACTCAGAATTTTAGTTCGTAGTTGGTGATGAAATTGGGCATTTCATCTGACAAAACTATAACATATCAACTAAGATGATTTGTCTTGATCATGAAAATGGAGATTTCTAGCTGATATGTTGATATGTTTTAAGAGTTAAGACATATTGATTTGGACCGCTGTGAGATTTATTATTATCCTAACGACTGTCAAATGAATAATAAATCTCACGACTTTTATTTACATCAACTCTAAATCTTGAGAGAATAATGGACCTGATCATGAGATGTAGGTTGCTTTGATATATTAGGAGTGAGATCTATATGTTACGGTCAAAACCTCAGTATATTGGGTAGCCGCATGTAGTGTTGATAGAATATATATTCTCAAGATGGAATTCATAATCTCTTAACGGAAATATAAAATATTTCATTGAGATAAGTTTAATGGGTTTGGTTATTCAGAGTGTTTAGCCTAACCACTTTAGTAAGAAGTTATTAAATTATATATTTATGAAATTGGATTTCATAAATAAATAATGAATAACATAAAAGATTAAACCAGGTACTCAAGGATTAAGATGTAGTAATCTTCAAAGTGGTAGTCTACATTCATGACTTTGTATTACTACGAATATTTTAATGAAGGGGTTGCATGTATAATAAAGTCTTAGGGATATAATTTATTAATAAGGCCTAGAGTGCAATTATATTCTTATAGTGGTATTGAATATAATTAATGGTAATTTTGGACTTATCAAAAGTTGACAGAAAAGCCCAAGGCCCATTGGAGCTAGAGTCTTATCTGTTCCCTTTAGTCCCATCTCAAGCCACAAACAAAAGCCCAATTGGGTAGGCCCAAAAGTAACCCAATTAGATAATCAGTTTTTTATTTAATAAGAGTTATTAAATAAAGTAACTACGAAGATAGTTATTAATATATGTATGATGAAAAGAAAAGAAATCAGTTTTTCTCCACAAGGAGAAGAAGAACAACTTTCTTTGAGAATCAATGTACAAAAGGACTGATTAAGAGACCACACTTCTTGGGCACCATGTGGAATTGAGATGAAGATTAAAGGTATTCTCAAGTCTAGGTTTTGAATTTCACAACATCAAGGTACGCTTTCTATTCTTTGTTCTAAAATTCAATGTTACATATTATCTCTCATGAATGAAGTAGATCCGTGTTTGTTGCTTCCGCTGTGTGTTTTGTATGAGATGCAAAACCAGATTTTTCAACAATTGTATCAGAGTGATCTTCAATATTATGCTTGTATAACATGAAATTAAGTTTTAGATTTGAAGAAAAATCGTTTTCTTAGTGGTTTAATTTTCTGCATTAAAGTTTTTGCAGAACTGTGTGCTTGACATCATTGGATTAAATGAATATATGTATAGATTCATGTCCGGGTATATAAATCGTTGGTGTTGTGATATCAGTTCATGATTACATATATTAATATAAGCGTGATGTTATATTAGAGATAATAGTTTCATGGTGTTAGAAAATAAAGCATTTAATTTTTTCTGCATAGACATTGAAATTATTATTAATTTATAAAAACTTATATTGATGTTATGATGTTGTTTAAATTTGAATTTAAGTACGTTAAATTGAAGTTTAAGGCTATAGCATCAATGAAATTTAGTTTTGATATCAATCTTTGTCTATCATGTTCATATGATTGTTGTTTGTTCATAAAAAATGTTAAAAAACTGCCAGAGAAAAATTTTGGAAATTCAAAATTCGCGAAGCTCGATCGATCAAGAAGCTATCGAGCAAACAGGACATTTCTCGATCGATCGACCAGCTATCGGTCAACTGTCGAGCTTGCAAGATTGTTTCTCGATCAATCTACCAGCTATCGGGAAGTTGTCGAGCCAGCAAGATTGTTTCTCAATCGATCGAACAGCGATTGAGGATTGATTGATCCTGGGAATTTTTGAATTTTTCTAAGTGTTTTCACATGTATAAAGTGCAAGATTGTGTGTGATTAGTTTAAACATGGTTCTAACTAAAAGACCTAATGAGATCAATGATATTAGTTAGATAGAACTCTTAGTCCTAAATAGTTTGGTACTTGTCTTTTAATAAACATTCTAATGAGATTGGAATTGTTGAATGATTAAAAGTCCTTAATTTATTTTAATTAGAGGTTTTTAAAGAGATTAAAATTCTAATTAAAGTTATATAGTTTCTAATGAGATTAGAATACTTTATCTGGCAAATTAAGGATAGAGTTCTATATAACTAATTTTTGATTCATTAGTGTTTAAGGAATCCTAAGTAGTTTAGGACTTCCATTTTAGTTAGTGATTCTAATAAGATTAGAGTCTTCAATAAGTGCAAGGTTATTAGTTGTGATGGGATCACAATTATTTAAAGAAAAACTCAAATAATGAGTGGGAGTGTTGAAATAACCCTTTTTGTTAAGTTTATTGTAATGTGAATAGATACCTTGTCTTGATTTCGAGTCTTGCATTCTATGCAGAAGGTATTTACTTCACAGATTACAAGGTTAAACTTCTTTGTGATAGCACGAATGTTCGTTTCGCTATAGTGACGTGACATAGTTACATCACATTGATTTCAAAAAATTAAACACATTTAATGTGTAGGGTTAAAATTGTGATTAGATCACGATGATTTCAAGACAATCCACTTGTTTTAAAATTTCTAGTGGGAGAGAGATACAAGGGTTGGATCTCACGGCCTCCATTGTCAGTTCATAGTGGTATAGGGTAAACATCTCGTCTTGGCCTCAAGCCTTGCGTTCCATGCGGAGGATATTTATTTCATGGTACTACAAGATTGAATTTCCTAGTTTATAGTAGTTTGATCAAACACCTTGTCCTAGCTTTGAGCTTTACATTCCATGCGGAGGATGTTTTTATCATGGTACTACAAAATAAGCTTGTTCAAGGGATGAAATGTGGCGACACATGATTCTAGAGAATGGTGTACACTAGACTAAGTTTAATAGTATTCTTTATGCTGAGTTCTTGCTATTATTACTTAGAGGCCAAAGGAAGAGCGACAAATTACTTTTGTTTGGTAAGAGTTACCATGATAGCATTAATAATGAGAATAATTCTCGCCTGATTATAGTGGTTGATATTCACTCTATGCTGAGGAATATTAATTGCGGGATTAGGTCGTCGTTGCACCTAGTATAGTATGTTTTCGGGTTTCATATTATATGGTTATGGATGCAAAATATAGTGTCCCTGTAATTATGTTCATAGTCTCAAAATAAAATTGTCATAAATTTTGTTCTATATTTACTATTTTAATTGAATCATATTAACTATGAATTAATTTTGGATATGGTGCTTAAAGGAGCTGAAATACATATTTATGTTTTCAATTCAACGTTATCATAATTTCCTTTGCATGATGCATTGATGGAAGATATGATCATAATCTCCATTAAAATGCTAAAATGTTACATTGGCTTCTATTTCAATTGTGCTACAGCATGAGATGCAAGAGTTAGTACTAGACTTAAACTTTATATCAAGTCTAAATGAGATATTTGGTATGAATCATATTGAGTGCTAAGAAAAGCTTAAGGAGTTTCAATTCTTTATCTTTCTATGAAAATATTTTTTGAATTGGAATTCTTGGATGAAGAGATTAAATGTTAATCTCTTGGATATGATCCACAAGTCCTTGTTAGAATCATTTAATCAATTTAGATTGTTTTGAAAATAAATTCTTTTTATATTATCTGAATTGATGAGTGAGTTATAAGCAAAGGAAAACATCCTAAAAGCTAAGGCCAGGATCAATATGATTTAATTCAAATTCTTAACCTAAACCGAATGATAAGGGTGGTAAGAAGAGGAATTATAATACCAAATAGTTGGACAAGGTAGTTGCTGTTAGAATTAGTGCCCTTAAATCCTATTGTAAGATGCTATGTATGATATTAAGTGTGACATTGTGTTTGCCATTATGTATGACTTAATATTATGTTTAATAAATTTGTTTTATTATTATCTGAAATAATGGTAACATGAATATTCGGACATTATCATATAGTCCATGAGATGCATAGTATGTGATTTATGTGAAAAGTCACAGAAGATATAAATCACAAGTTCTTTGTAAATTCAGAATTATAGTTCGTAGTCGGTGATGAAATTGGGCATTTCATCTGCGAAGACTATAACATATCAACTACGATGATTTGTCTTGATCATGGAAGTGGAGACTTCTAGTTGATGTGTTAATATGTTTTAAGAGTTAAGACATATTGAACTGGACCGCTGTGAGATTTATTATTCTCCTAAAGACTGTCAAATGAATAATAAATCTCACGACTTACATTTGCATGAACTCTTAATCCTAAGAGAATAATGGACCTGATCATAAGGTGTAGGTTGTTTTGATATATCAGGAGTGAGATCTAAATTAATGGTCAAAATCTCAGTATATTGGGCAGCCACATTTAGTGTTGATGGAACATTTATTCTCAAGATGGAATTCATAATCTCTTAACAGAGATATAAAATATTCCCTTGAGATAAGTTTAATAAATTTGTTATTCAGAGAGTTAGGCCTAACCACTTTAGTAAGTAGTTACTAAAGTATATATTTATGAAATTAGATTTCATAAATATATGATGAATAACTTAAAGGATTAAACCGGGTACTCAAGGATCAAGATGTAGTAATTTACAAAGTGGCAGTCTACTTCAATGACTTTGTATTACTACGAATATTTTATGAAGGGGTTGCATGTATAATAAAGTTTTGGGATATAATATATAGATAAGACCTAGAGTGCAACTATATTTATATAGTGGTATTAAATATAGTTAATGGTAACTTTGGACTTGTCAAGAGTTGACAGAAAAGCCCAAGGCCTATTGGAGCTAGTGTCTTATTGGTCCCTTTTGGTCCCACTCTAAGCCACACACTTAAGCCCAATTGGTAAGGCCCAAAAGGCCAGCCCAATTAGATATATTGGTTAGATACAAAGGGAAAAACGTACAGAAAAATATAAGTAAGAAAAACATCATTGTAATGGTGTGGATGTGAGTTTTTGGTACTCACTAGTCATCCCTTTGTTACCAATTTGAGAGACCACACATCTTGGGCAATTAGTGGAATTGGAGTGAAGATTAAAAGTATTCCCGAGTGCTTCAATCTTTGTTTTGAAATTCACCGCTTCAAGGTACGATCTCTTGTTCTCAAAATTCTGAAATTTACTTAGTACGTGTTATCAATATCGAATGAAGTAGATCCGTTTAAAACTTATTTTCCGCTGCACTTATCTTTAATTCCATCAAATGGTATCAGAGCGGTCTTCAATTTCGTATTGTATAACATGTTTTGTAAGTTTTAGAATTAGAGATGGTAGTTTCATATTGTTAGAAGATTATGTTTTTTAATTTTTTGCATGTTGTTGAAACTATGATTTGATGAAGACTGAAATTGATGTTATGATGTTGTTTAGATTTAAATTTAAGTATGTTAAATTGAATCTTAAGGCATTAGCATCAATGAATTTCAGTTTTGACATCAATCTCTGTCTGTAATGTTCATATGTTGAATGTTTGTTCATGAAAAACGGAGAAAACTGCCTTAGAAAAAATTCTGGAAATTTGAAATTCGCGATTTTCGATCGATCGAAAATCACTTTCGATCGATCGAAAGTGACAGTGATCAGACTTTTTAGATCAATTAATTTTCGATTGCTAGTCGATCGATCGAATTTATTTTTCGATTGATCGAGAGGCAATCGAGTATCAATCAAAAGAGTCAGATGATTAAGTTCGAATTTCTTAATTTTTTCGATTGATCAAGGGGCACTTTCGATCGATCGAAAGAAAGAAAATCAGAAATTTTCCTAAGTGTTTTCACATATTAAAAGAGTAAGACAATGTGTAATTAGATTATGCATGTTTTAAAACTAAAAACCTTTCTTTTAAAACATCTAGTGGGAGAGAGATACAAGGGTTGTATCTCATGGCCTCCATTGTTGGTTTAAAGTAGTGTGATTAAGTACCTCGCCTTGGCGTATATGCCTTGCTCCCTTCGGAGGGTGTTTAATTCATGGTACTACAGGTTAAACTTCTTAATGATAGATGAAGTGTATTTTTGCACTGAGAACGACCACGCTTCCGTGGAGTTAGTGATTCACATTTATTCTAGGCAATGGTGTACACTAGACTAAGTATGATGTTAATCTCCCTTCGGAGCTATGTCATTATTACTTAGAGGCTAAAGGAATAGCGGCAAATTATTTTTGTTTGGTAAGAGTTACCATGATAGCATTAATAATGAGAATAATTCTCGTCTAATCATAGTGATTGATATGACCTCACTTCCGAGGAATGTTAATTGCGGGATTGGTTTGTCGTTGCATACATTATATTATGGTTTTATTAAGGTTCCATACTATATGTTCATATGCTAAATTGATAATGTCCAATTTATTCATTATATTCATGTTTATTGTTTTCAGATTTGAACATGGCATCTTTTAGCCCACTTGTAACTATTCTTAATCAAAACAAACTGACTGGATCCAACTATGTTGACTGGAAAAGAAACTTGGACATAGTTCTCACTGCTGAAGAGCATAAGTATGTTTTTACTAAACCATGTCCTAACTTTCCTTCATTAGATGCTCCTCTTGAGGAAAAACAACGATATAATCGTTGGCAGAAATCTAATGGAATGGCCAAGTGCTACATCCTAGCATCTATCTCAAATGTTCTACAGCATCAAATGCAGGATGTAGAACTAGCTTCAGACATCATGTTAAGTCTAAAGGAGATGTTTGGTGAGCAAGGCCGTTCTGCAAGGTAAGAAACCGTGAGGCAAATTTATAATACCAGAATGGCTGAAGGAAGTTCAGTTAGAGAGCATTGTCTTACAATGATCTCTAATCTGAATACATTGGAAGTTTTAGGTGCCGATATAGATGGAGAATCCCAAGTGGATATGATACTTCAGTCGCTACCAGAATCATTCAAGGAATTCAAACTGAACTATAATATGAACAAAAAGATTTATACTTTGTCTGAATTAATGAATGAATTGGTAGTAGCAGAAGGCATTCTTGGTACTTCTAATGTTGAAGTCAATGTTGGTGAAGCTTCTACTTCTCAACCTAAGTCGAAAGGCAAGGGTAAGAAGAAGAAGAAGAAAGAAAATTGCCTTAGGGGTTGCTGATAAAGGAAAGAAGATCAAAGGAAAGTGTTTCCATTGTGGTGAGAAAGGACATTGGAAGAGGAATTGTCCCGTATTCAAGGCTGCCAAGAATAAAGGTATGAATAATATATTCCTTCTTGAAATATGTTTGGTACAGAATCCCACGGATTCCTGGTGTGTGGATTCAGGTTGTACTAATCATATCTGCAATTCTTTGTAGGGGTTTCAGGAGACCAGAAAGCTTAAAGAAGGGGAGTTGTTTCTTACTTTGGCTGATGGGAGCAGGATTCCAGTTGTAGCTGTTGGTGTTTATAATTTATGTTTTTAATCTAGAGTTCTAATATTAGAAGACTGTTTGTATGTACCTAATGTTCGTAGGAATTTAATTTCTGCTACTTACTTAGGTAAACAAGGATATTGTGTTATCCTAAAAGACAATGTTGTAATAAAGAAGGATAAAGTGTTTATCTGTTATGGCAATATTGTGGATGGTCTTTATATTTTAACCCTTGATCAGCATGAATTATATAATTCTGAATTAGATGCTAACTCTCATGTAAAATCATTAAAGAGAAAGTTTCCTTCTACTAATGATGCATATCTTTGGCACTTGCGTTTAGGTCATATTAATTCAAACAGAATTCAAAGACTAATCAAAGATGGACTCTTAGGGCTTATGGACTTTGATGAATTTCCAGTTTGTGAATCTTGTTTGGAAGGTAAAATGATCAAACAACCTTTTAATGCAAAAGGTAGAAGAGCCCAAGATTTGCTAGAGCTAGTACATTCTGATGTTTGTGGTCCTATGTCAATCCAGGCAAGAGGTGGCTATGAGTACTTCATCACTTTCACTGATGATTACTCAAGATATGGTTATGTGTACCTAATGAAACGGAAGTCCGAACCCTTTGAAAAGTTCAAAGAGTTTAGGGCTGAAGTTGAGAATCAATTAGGTAAACACATAAAAGCCATTCGATCTGATCGAGGTGGTGAATACCTTCGTGGGGATTTCAAGGACTACTTAGCTAAGAATGGGATTGTATCCCAATTGACTGCTCCTGGAACTCCACAACAAAATGGTGTAGCAGAAAGAAGGAATAGGACTCTTTTAGAAATGGTTAGGTCCATGATGAGTTACTCAACTTTACCGATTTCTTTTTGGGGTTATGCCATAAATACAGCAATACATCTTTTGAATTTAGTTCCATCAAAATCTGTTCCCAAAACACCCATGGAATTGTGGAGTGGGCGTAAGCCCAGCATGAAATATCTCCACATTTTGGGTTGTCCTGCACATGTGTTAAAAGGGAAGCCTGATAAATTGGAACCAAAATCAGAAGTGTGTTTGCTTGTAGGTTATCCAAAAGAAACTATGGGTTATTTATTCTATAGTCATAAAGATAACAAAGTTTTTGTTAGTACAAATGCTAAATTCTTAGAAAATGACTATATGAATAATTTTACTCCTAGAAGTAGAGTTGTGTTGGCTGAAATGAATGAACCTGTAAATGAACAACCAATAGATGAAACTAGGGATGGTGTGGCTGTATTAGATACACCACAAGATACTACTCATGACATGTCTAGTACTCAGGTGCCTCGTCGTAGTGGGAGAATTGTTCGGCCTCCTATAAGATTCATAGGTTTGGGAGAAACTTATGAAGCTATCTCAGAAGAGGTTGAATCGGATCCCTACACATATGATGAAGCAATGAATGATATAGATGCACATCATTGGGTCCAAGCTATGAAATCTGAATTAGATTCCATGTATTCCAATCAAGTTTGGGATCTTGTAAAGGCGCCTAACAGCATTAAACCTGTTGGTTGCAAATGGGTTTACAAGAGAAAGAGAGGGATAGATGGAAAGGTTGAAACCTTTAAAGCAAGGCTAGTGGCGAAAGGGTATACTTAAAAAGAAGGTATTGATTATGATGAAACCTTTTCTCCAGTAGCAATGCTTAAATCTATCAGAATTCTCTTATCCATTGCTGCTCATTTTGATTATGAGATTTGGCAAATGGATGTCAAGACTGCATTTCTTAATGGCAATCTTGAAGAGGAAATCTATATGATGCAACCGGAAGGTTTCATAGCAAAGAACCAAGAGCATATGGTATGCAAGTTGCAAAGGTCCATTTATGGACTTAAGCAAGCATCTAGGTCATAGAACATCAGATTTGATCCAGCAATCAAGACATTTGGTTTTGAACAAAATCTTGATGAACCATGTGTGTACAAAAGACATCAAGATAAAGTAGTAATGTTCCTAGTGCTTTATGTTGATGATGTTCTACTCATTGGAAATGATGTAGGGGTAATGTCATCTGTAAAGGTTTGGTTGTCAAGCCAATTTGATATGAAGGACTTGGGTGAGGCTAACTTTATTCTAGGGATCAAGCTTTGGCGAGATCGCAAGAATAAGATGTTAGGCTTATCACAAGCTGGATATATAGATAAGGTTCTAGAACGGTTTAGCATGCAACACTCCAAGAAAGGATTGCTTCCTTTCAGACATGGAGTTCCTCTGTCTGATGACCAAAGGCCTAAGACTCAAGAGGAAGTAGATATGATGAGACAAGTTCCTTATGCTTCTGCAGTAGGAAGTCTCATGTATGCCATGCTTTGTACTAGACCAGATATCTGCTATTCAGTTGGCATGGTCAGCCGATATCAATCAAATCCAGGACCAAAACATTGGCAAGCTGTAAAGCATATTCTCAAGTATCTACGGAGAATGAGAGATTATATGCTTGTTTACCATTGTGAGGATTTGATTCCCATTGGCTATACAGATTCAGATTTTCAATCGGATCTAAATTTCAGAAAATCCACTTCAGGATGTGTTTTCACCTTGGGAGGTGGAGCCATTAGTTGGCGGAGTATTAAGCAATCTTGTATTGTAGACTTTACCATGGAAGCATAATATGTTGCTGCTTGTGAAGCAGCAAAGGAAGCTGTGTGGCTCAAGAAATTCCTTTCTGACCTTGGTGTAATAAGAATGGAGCAAGTTCCAATCACATTGTTTTGTGATAACAGTGAAGCAGTTGCACAATCTAAAGATCCAAGGAATCACAAGAAAGGAAAGCACATTGAGAGGAAGTACCATATCATTCAAGATATTGTTGCTCGTGGAGATGTGGTGGTAGCAAAGATTGAAAGTGCAAACAATCTGGCAGATCCATTTACTAAAGCCTTGCCTCAAAGGACTTTCGAGTCACATTTGGAGGGAATGGGAGTTAGATTAGTGCACAATAATCTTTAGGGCAAGTGGGAGATTGTTAGGATTAGTGCCCTTAAATCCTATTGTAAGATACTATGTATGATATTAAGTGTGACATTGTGTTTGACATTATGCATGACTTAATAATATGTTTAATAAATTTGTTTTATTATTATCTGAAATAATGGTAACATGAATATTCGGACATTATCATATAGTCCATGAGATGCATAGTATGTGATTTATGTGAAAAGTCACAGAAGATATAAATCACAAGTTCTTTGTAAACTCAGAATTATAGTTCGTAGTCGGTGATGAAATTGGGCATTTCATCTGCGAAGACTATAACATATCAACTACGATGATTTGTCTTGATCATGGAAGTGGAGACTTCTAGTTGATGTGTTAATATGTTTTAAGAGTTAAAACATATTGAACTGGACCACTGTGAGATTTATTATTCTCCTAAAGATTGTCAAATGAATAATAAATCTCACGACTTACGTTTGCATGAACTCTTAATCCTGAGAGAATAATGGACCTGATCATAAGGTGTAGGTTGTTTTGATATATCAGGAGTGAGATCTAAATTAATGGTCAAAACCTCAGTATATTGGGCAGCCACATTTAGTGTTGATAGAACATTTATTCTCAAGATGGAATTCATAGTCTCTTAACAGAGATATAAAATATTCCATTGAGATAAGTTTAATAAGTTTGTTATTCAGAGAGTTAGGCCTAACCACTTTAGTAAGTAGTTACTAAAGTATATATTTATGAAATTAGATTTCATAAATATATGATGAATAACTTAAAGGATTAAACCGGGTACTCAAGGATCAAGATGTAGTAATTTACAAAGTGGCAGTCTACTTCAATGACTTTGTATTACTACAAATATTTTATGAAGGGGTTGCGTGTATAATAAAGTTTTGGGATATAATATATAGATAAGACCTAGAGTGCAACTATATTTATATAGTAGTATTAAATATAGTTAATGGTAACTTTGGACTTGTCAAGAGTTGACAGAAAAGCCCAAGGCCCATTGGAGCTAGTGTCTTATTGGTCCTTTTTGGTCCCACTCCAAGCCACACACTTAAGCCCAATTGGTAAGGCCCAAAAGGCCAGCCTAATTAGATATATTGGTTAGATACAAAAGGAAAAACGTACAGAAAAATATAAGTAAGAAAAACATCATTGTAATGGTGTGGATGTGAGTTTTTGGTACTCACTAGTCATCCCTTTGTTACCAATTTGAGAGACCACACATCTTGAGCGATTAGTGGAATTGGAATGAAGATTAAAAGTATTCCCGAGTGCTTCAATCTTTGTTTTGAAATTCACCGCTTCAAGGTACGATCTCTTGTTCTCAAAATTCTGAAATTTACTTAGTATGTGTTATCAATATCGAATGAAGTAGATCTGTTTAAAACTTATTTTCCGCTGCACTTATCTTTAATTCCATTAGTTGCCCTAATAGTTGTCGAAAGGAAATCAGATTCAAAAGTATGACCAAAAGGAAAATGCTTTGTTTTGGTAAAGCGAAGTATTGTCCATGATTGTTTTCTAGATGAAAATTTACATGTTTTATTTTTTAAAGATAAAGTTTCCATCCTTTGGTATTGTATATTTTGGCACTTATCTAGATCTTATTAATCTAAATGTTATTTAAGATTGGTGAAAGATGGGATTTTAGAATCATTATTATGTTATATTCCCAGTTTATGAATTCTATTTAGAGGATAATATGATCTAGGGCTCCTTTATTGTAAAGAAATTTAGTTTCAATGGACTTATTTAAGTCAGTGCATTCATGAAGGAGGAATAAGACTCTTTTAGAAATAGTAAAATACATGATAAGTATTTCTATTTGCTTATTTCTTTTGGAGATATACTCTAATAATTACTATACATTTTCTAAAGTTGATTTCAAAAGTTTGTTCCTAGGACATTTGTCAAATCGTGGATTAGGTGAAAACCTAGTATATGATACTTTCATTTTTGGAGATGTCCAGCACTTGTGCTAGAAAGAAAGTCTAACAAGTTGAAATAAGAAAATAGAAAAATGTATGTTTATGTTGGGTATCCAAAAGGAATTGCAAAAAATTGTTTTGGTAGTCATAAAGAAGACAAGATGTTTGTAAATATCTTGATGATAACTATGTGAATAATCTTAAAGCAAATCGTAAATTGTTCTAGAAGGAAAATGTTAGAATTTGTTGTAGAACAACTATAAAATACATTTAGAAATGAGAAGGTTGAATTAGATACACCACAAGGCATTATTCTATATATATAACTAGTACACCAGTACAATATCGTAGTGGGAGGATTACCAAATAAATTCTTACTTTTGGAATAAAATTTTGTAGTTATTCCATAAGGATATGAATTTGATTCTTGGTCCTACGTAAAGGCAATAGATGATATGAAGATGAATTACTGGATCAAGGATATGTGAATAGAGTTATATTCTATTTAAAGCTTAGAACTTGTAAAGGCGCCTAATGGCATTAAGCCTATTGTTTTCAAATCGGTTTACAAGTAAATGAGATTGATAGATTTGTAGGTGCAAACCTTCAAAGTCAAGACTAGTGGTGAAAAGATTTATTCAGAAAGAAATGGTTTGACTATGAAAAGATTTTTTCACAAATAGTCAAGTTTGACTCTATCTAGATTCTCTTATTCATTATATTTCAATAAGATGAAATATGGTAATGAATATCAAGAAAGTTTCTTTTAGTAGCAATCTTGAGGAAGACATCTATATGATGTAACTAGACTTGTTCATAGCAAAGAACCAGTAGAGTTTAGTATGTAAGTTGCTTAAAGTCCATTTATGGACTAAAGCAAGCATTTAAATCATAAAATATCATCTTTGATCAAGCAATCAAGTTATTTGATTTTGATCAAGTATCAAAAGGCCTTATGTGTGTAAAAGCTATGTAGAATAATAAATTTCTTAATGTATGTTGATGACTTTCTAATCATTTAGAATGATGTAGAGTTATTGTCATCAATAGAGTTTTTTGTTATCTAGTCCAGTTTGATATAAAGTACTTTGGAATGACTAGTCACATCCTAAGAATTAAACTTTATTAAAATTCAGAAATTAGGATGTTGGGTCTATCTTAAACTGCTTAAATAGATTAGATTCTAGCCAAGTATAGCATGTAATACTTCAAGAAATGATTCTTTCCTTTTAAGTTTGAAGTTCCTTTATAAAAGGACTATGGTCATAAGACATATAATAGGAAGAGCATATAAAACGGTTCCTTTTATCAAATCGATAGGAAGTCTTTATGCTATGCTATATACTAAACTAAATATCTATTTTGCAGTAAGCATGGTAAGCAAATGTCAATTGAATCAAAGATCACTTAATTTAGTGGGAGTAAAGCATATACTCAAATATCTTAGGAGAATGAGGGATTATATGCTTGTCCACAAAAGTGAAGTTTTGATGTTTACTGGATGTACAAATACTGATTTGTAGTTTGATTGTGATTCATGAAATTGGACTTCAAGATATGTGTTCATTCTAGGTGGTGAAGATATACATTAAGCGTAAGTATTATCTCATTAAAGAGATATGAATACTTGAGAAGTAGTAGTAGTAGAAAAGATAATTTATGAAATAAATCTGGCTGAAACTTATTTCCAAACCTTACCTTAGAGTGACTATGAATTACTTTAAAGGGAGATAAGTGTTGGATATATGATAAATTGTCTTTAACGGCAAGTGGGAGATTGTTAGGGTTTATACCCTAATATTAAATTTATTGGCATGTAATAAATAATTAAATTGTTTAATTATATGAGACTACCTATTTATGAACTAATGGGACATTATCTTAGTTCATGAGATGCATAGTATGTAATTTATGTGAAAAGTCACAAAAGATATAAATCACAAGTTTTTTGTAAACTCAGAATTTTAGTTTGTAGTCGGTGATGAAATTGGGCATTTCATCTACGAAGACTATAACGTATCAACTAAGATGATTTGTCTTGATCATGGAAGTGGAGACTTCTAATTGATATGTTAATATGTGTAAAGTTATTATTTACAACTATATTTTTGTTGGCTTTTATTCCGTGTCAAATTTGATTGTAATTGTTTTCAATCGTTTATACCCTGTATTTATTGTGAGATTTCAATGTAAGTGTTATGTGATAGAGAGAGAGTGTGTGAAAACTCAAGCAATTGAAGAATGAATTGTTCTCACGGGTATCTTGCTACTAAGCATCCCACGAAATGGTGCATGTGCCCTGCACATGATTGGAATGTGAAGAGTTAGGACAGATGGAGATAGCTCTGTTTCGCGAGTATCTCGCCGGTAAGGCCTTCCTGCGAGATACCCACAAAACGCTCTACTTTGCTGAACTGTCATTTTTGATACACTCTATCCTTGCCCACTCTATATATACCTTCATTACCCACATATGTTGGGAGGCTATTCAGAGAGAAAAAATCCTAGATAGGTTTTCTACAACACACACACCTATCTTTTTGAGAGAGAGCTATTCATCCTTAGTGAGAAATCATTGTAGCCTCTTCTCCATCCCTTTCCCATTGTCATACATTGAGAGGAGATTTGTACCTAAACACAACCCACACATTTTCAGAGTGTAGAGAGTGTTTTGGAGTTGCTGGGAAGCATTGGAAGAAGCCAAGGATGGCAGATGCAACATGAAGCTTGTTGCGGATCCGGAGAGCTAGACAAGACAGGGTTCCGAGAAGCCTTGTTGGAGTAGAAGCTTGGAGGGCTTAGGTACATCGGGTAGATTAGGCTTGGAGGGTCTCTTGCTAACCCATGTATCCCAACTGATTGTCTAGTGGATCAATTTCTGCTTGGAGGGTGGCGGAGAGGTTTTTCGCCGAGTTCTTCGGTTTCCTCTTCGATAACACATCAACTTGTTATCTTGTGTTTGTATCCATCTTCCCTACTCTTTTGCATTCCATTATACTTCTTTGTTGCTTAGTTTTTGGATTAGAGTAACTTCTTTGTTTATCCGTTCACATTTACACTATTCCGCACTTAGTATTAAGTAGGTGTAAAATCTACCGAGCCGTAAATTTTTTTTTTGAGGGTCTAAACAGCTCTTGTGTTTTCAACACATTTTCGAGCTTTCAATTGGTATCAGAGCGGGTACACTTTTTTTAGTATAAATACCTAAGTGTGATCCTTGACCCTTTGTGTTTATTTGCCATGGATTGTGCTTTGTATGCCTCTTTGTATGATTTGGTTGGTGATGAATGTAACATGCCATGTGTTTATGATAATGCCTCTATGAGCGTTAATCCTCATAATTGTGATGAGATGTTACTTGAATCTATGGGTGTTGTTGACAAACTCTTGAAGAAAGAAGATAAGAAGTTTCAAAAGAATTTGAGCAAGTTCATTTGTGAAAAGGATGATTTGATTGCTAAGTTCAATGAATCCAATAAATTGGTTGAAAAATATAAGAAGCTTGCTAAAAATTCTCTTGAAAAGATGAAAGAGTTTGAATGTTTAAATATGGACTTGGATGCTAAACTTGTTTTGTCTAACAAACTTGTTGATGATCTTAAATGTGAAAATGAATCTCTTAAGATGCCTGCCAAGTGTTTGATTGTTGAACCTGTTGTTAAAAAGGAAGATAATATATGTTGCAATTGATGGAAATAAAGATGAACGCAGCGGAAAAATAAGTTTATAACGGCTCTACTTCATATCACAATCTATAACATGCAATATGTAAATTTCAGAATTCAATTATAAGAGAGTGTACCTTGAAGCGGTGAATTTTAAAACAAAGATCGAAGCACTTGGGAATACTTTTAATCTTCACTCCAATTCCACTAACGCCCAAGAAGTGTGGACTCTTAATCGGTTACAAAGGGATAGTTAGAGAGTGACATTCGCTCACATACCCTTTTAGAATGATGTTACTTCCCTATAAAATTCTAAACGTTTTTCCCTTTGTATCTAACCAATTATCTAATTGGGCTGGCCTTTTGAGCCTTTCCAATTGGGCTTAAGTGTGTGACTTGGAGTGGGACTAAAATGGACCAATAAGACACTAGTTCCAATGGGCCTTGGGCTTTTCTGTCAACCCTTGACAAGTTCAAAGTTACCATTAACTATATTTAATACCACTATATAAATATAGTTGCACTCTAGGCCTTATTTATAAATTATATTCCAAGACTTTATTGTACATACAACCCCTTCATAAAATATTCGTAGTAATATAAAGTCATTAATGTAGACTACCACTTTGTAAATTACTACATCTTAATCCTTGAGTACTCGATTTAATCCTTTAAG
The DNA here is from genome assembly GCA_023736055.1 of Quercus glauca. Classification (NCBI taxonomy): domain Eukaryota; kingdom Viridiplantae; phylum Streptophyta; class Magnoliopsida; order Fagales; family Fagaceae; genus Quercus; species Quercus glauca. The sequence goes on from CM043319.1 coordinate 42,241,513, forward strand.
TTATTCATCATATATTTATGAAATCTAATTTCATAAATATATACTTTAGTAACTACTTTATTCATCATATACTTTATTCATCATATACGTTATTCATCATATACTTTATTCATCATATATTTGTGTATACCCTTTCGCCACTAGCCTTACGTTAAAGGTTTCAACCTTTCCATCTATCCCTCTCTTCCTCTTGTAAACCCATTTGCAACTAACAGGTTTAATGATATATCATTAATGCCTCTTCATAAGTGTAGGGATCCGATTCAGCCTCTTCTGAGATAGCTTCATAAGTTTCTCCCAAACCTATGAATCTTATAGAAGGCCGAACAATTCTCCCACTATGACGAGGCACCTGAGTATTAGACATGTCATGAGTAGTATCTTGTGGTGTATCTAATACAGCCACATCATCCCTAGATTCATCCATTGGTTGTTTAACTATAGGTTTATCTATTTCAACCAAAACAACTTTACTTCTAGGATTAAAATTATTCACATAATCATCTTCCAAAAATTTGGCATGGGTACTAACAAACACTTTGTTATCCTTATGATTATAGAATAAATAACCCTTTGTTCCTTTTGAATACCCTAAAAACGTGCATACTTCTGTTTTAGCTTCCAACTTATCAGACTTCCCTTTCAACACATGTGCTGGACATCCCCAAATGTGGAGATATTTCATACTAGGCTTGCGCCCACTCCACAATTCCATAGGTGTGTTGGGAACAGATTTTGTAGGAACTAAATTTAAAATATGCATAGCTGTTTTTAGTGCATATCCCTAAAAAGAAACTGGTAAAGTTGAATAACTCATCATGGACCTAACAATTTCCAAAAGAGTCATATTCCTTCTTTTTGCTACACCATTTTGTTGGAGAGTTCCAGGTGCAGTCAATTGGGATACAATCCCATTTTGAATTAAGTAGTCCTTGAAATCCCCAAGAAGGTATTCGCCACCTCAATTAGATCGAATGGCCTTTATGTGTTTACCCAATTGATTCTCAACTTCAGCCCTAAACTCTTTGAACTTTTCAAAGGTTTCGGACTTCCGTCTCATTAGGTACACATAACCATATCTTGAGTAATCATCGGTAAAAGTGATGAAGTACTCATAACCTCCTTTTGCTTGGGTTGACATAGGACCACATACATCCGTATGAACTAATTTTAGCAACTCTTGGGCTCTTCTACCTTTTGCATTAAAAGGTCGTTTGGTCATTTTACCTTCCAAACAAGATTCACAAACTAGAAATCCATCAAAGCCCATGGGCCCTAAGAGTCCATCTTTGATCAGTCTTTGAATTCTGTTTGAATTAATATGATCTAAACGCAAGTGTCAAAGATATGCATCATTAGTAGAAGGAAACTTTCTCTTTAATGATTTTACATGAGAGTTAGCATCTAATTTAGAATTATATAATTCATACTTATCTGGAGTTAAAATATAAAGACCATCCACAATATTGTCAGAACAGATAAACACTTTATCTTTCTTTATTACAACATTGTCTTTTAGGATAACACAATATCCTTGTTTACCTAAATAAGTTGCAGAAATTAAATTCCTACGAACATTATGTACATACAAACAATCTTTCAATATTAAAACCCTAGACTCAAAACATAAATTAAACACTCCAACAGCTACAACCGGAATCTTGCTCCCATCAGCCAAAGTAAGAAATAACTCCCCTTCTTTAAGCTTTCTGGTCTCCTGGAACCCCTGCAAGGAATTGCAGATATGGTTAGTACAACATGAATCCACACACCAGGAATTCGTGGGATTCTGTACCAAATATATTTCAAGAAGGAATGTATTATTCATACATTTATTCTTGGCATATTCATACATTTATTCTTGGCAGCCTTAAATATTGGACAATTCCTCTTCCAATGTCCTTTCTCACCACAATGGAAACAATTTCCTTTGATCTTCTTTCCTTTATCAGCAACCCCTAAGGCAATTTATTTACCCTCTAGTTTGGTAAAGTCCTTCTTCTTCTTCTTACCCTTGCCTTTCAACTAAGGTTGGGAAGTAGAAACTTTACCAACATTGGCTTCAACATTGGAAGTACCAAGAATGCCTTCTGCCTCTACCAATTCATTCATTAATTCAGACAAGGTATAAATCTTTTTGTTCATATTATAGTTAAGTTTGAATTCCTTGAATGACTCTGGTAGCGACTGGAGTATCATATCCACTTGGGATTCTCCATCAATATCGGCACCTAAAACTTCCAATGTATTCAGATTAGAGATCATTGTAAGACAATGTTCTCTCACTGAACTACCTTCAGCTATTTTGGTATTATAAATTTGCCTCATAGTCTCTTGCCTTGCAGAACGGCCTTACTCAACAAACATCTCCTTTAGACTTAACATGATGTCTGAAGCTAGTTCTACATCCTGCATTTGATACTGTAGAACATTTGAAATAGATGCTAGGATATAGCATTTGGCCATCTCATTAGATTTTTGCCAACGATCATATCGTTGTTTTTCCTCAGAAGGAGCATCTAATGAAGGAAAGCTAGGACATGGTTTAGTAAGCACATATTTGTGCTCTTCAGCAGTAAAAACAATGTCCAAATTTCTTTTCTAGTCAACATTGTTGGATCTAGTCAGTTTGTTTTGATTAAGAATAATTACAAGTGGGCTAAAAGATGCCATGTTCAAATCTGAAAACAATAAACATGAATATTATGAATAAACTAGACATTATCAATTTAGCATACAAACATATAGTATGGAACCTTAATAAAGCCATAATATAATATATGTAATGACAACCCAATCCATGTCTATAATTCCTTGGTGGCAAGTATATTATAAACATATTAATTGGTTGAGAACTTTTCTCATTATTAGTGCTATCATGATAACTCTTATCAAAAACTAATAATATGCCGTATCAACTTTAGCCTTTAAGTAATAATGACATAACTCCATTGGGAAGTTAACATTACACTTAGTCTAGTGTACACCATTATCTAGAATCATGTGCAGCCACATTTCATCTCCCTTTGAAGTGTTTAAACTTGTAGTACCATGGATCAAAACACCCTCTTTTGGGATCGCGAGGCATATACGCCAAGACGAGGTGCTTGTCCACACTACTTTAAACGGGTAAGTTCAATCTTGTAGTACTATGAAGTAAACACCCTCCTTTGGGATCGTGAGGCATATACGCCAAGACGAGGTGCTTACCATACACTACTATAAACAGATAATGAAGGCCGTGAGATCCAACCCTTGTATCTCTCTCCCACTAGATATTTTAAAATAAAGGTTTTTAATTTTAAAACATGCATAATCTAATTACACATAGTCTTACTCTTTTTACATGTGAAAACACTTAAAAAAATTTCTGATTTTCTTTCTTTCGATTGATCGAATGTGCCCCTCGATCGATCGAAAAAAATAAGAAATTCGAACTTGATCATTTGACTCCTTCGATTGATACTCGATCGCCTCTCGATCGATCGAAAAACAAATTCGATCGATCAACTAGCAATCAAAAATCAATTGATCTAAAAAGTTTGATCCCTATTTCACTCGATCGATCAAAAGTGATTTTCGATCGATCAAAAATCGCGAGACTTGAATTTCCAGAATTTTTCCTAAGGCAGTTTTCTTCGTTTTTCATGAACAAACATTCCACATATGAACATTGCAGACAGAGATGGATGTCAAAACGGAATTCTATTGATGCTATAGCCTTAAGATTCAATTTAACGTACTTAAATTTAATATTAAACAACATCATAACATCAATTTCAGTTTTCATCAAATCATAGTTTCAATAACATGCAGAAAATTAAAACATAATCTTCTAACAATATGAAACTATCATCTCTAATTCTAAAATTCACAAGACATGTTAAACAGATTGGAATTTGAAGACCGCTCTGATACCATTTGATGGAAATAAAGATGAACACAGCGGAAAAATAAGTTTATAACGGATCTACTTCATATCACAATCTATAACATGCACTGTGTAAATTTCAGAATTCAAGTATAAGAGAGTGTACCTTGAAGCGGTAAATTTCAAAACAAAGATCGAAGCACTTGGGAATACTTATAATCTTCACTCCAATTCCACTAACGCCCAAGAAGTGTGGACTCTCAATCGGTTACAAAGGGATAATTAGAGAGTGACATTCGCTCACATACCCTTTTAGAATGATGTTACTTCCCCATAATATTCTGAACGTTTTTCCCTTTGTATCTAACCAATTATCTAATTGGGCTGGCCTTTTGGGCCTTTCCAATTGGGCTTAAGTGTGTGGCTTGGAGTGGGACCAAAAGGGACCAATAAAACACTAGCTCCAATGGGTCTTGGGCTTTTCTGTCAACTCTTGACAAGTCCAAAGTTACTATTAACTATATTTAATACCACTATATAAATATAATTGCACTTTAGGCCTTATCTATAAATTATATTTCAAGACTTTATTGTACATGCAACCCCTTCATAAAATATTCGTAGTAATACAAAGTCATTAATGTAGACTGTCACTTTGTAAATTACTACATTTTAATCCTTGAGTACCCGGCTTAATCCTTTAACTTATTCATCATATATTTATGAAATTTAATTTCATAAATATATACTTTAGTAACTACTTACTAAAGTGGTTAGACCTAACTCTCTAAATAACAAACCCATTAAACTTATTTCAAGGAAATATTTTATATCTCCGTTAAGAGACTATGAATTCCATCTTGAGAATATATGTTCCATCAACATTAAATGTGGCTGCCCAACATACTGAGATTTTGACTGTTACTTTAGATCTCACTCCTGATATATCAAAGCAACCTACACCTTATGATCAGGTCTATTATTCTCTCAGGATTAAGAGTTCATGCAAATATAAGTCATGAGATTTATTATTCATTTGATAATTTTTAGGAGAATAATAAATCCCATAGCGGTCCAGTTCAATATGTCTTAACTCTTAAAACATATTAACGTACCAACTAGAAATCTTCATTTCCATGATCAAGACAAATCATCTTAGTTGATATGCTATAGTCTTCGCAAATGAAATGCCCAATTTCATCACCGACTACGAACTGTAATTCTGAATTTACAAAGAACCTGTGATTTATATCTTCTGTGACTAAATCACATAAATCACATACTATGCATCTCATGGACTAAATGATAATGTCCCACATTCATGTTACCATTATTTTAGATGATAATAAAACAACTTTACTAATCACAATATTAAGTCATACATCATGTCATACATAATATCATACATAGTATCTCACAATAGGATTTAAGGACGCCAATCCTAACAGCAATCATGTTGTGGTACCTTATTTTGTCCCTATTGTGAGTTCTACCTCTAAAGACAAATCGGTGTACATTCCTCCACACAAATGGAACCAAGAAGTGGAGAGAAAGGCTCTTAAGCCTAAACCTCTGTTTAGGTCCCATCCTAAGGATTTGAGTGGATCTAAGTTTGTTCCTAATTGCCACTATTGTGGTGTGATCGGTCACATAAGACTTCAATGCCCCAAGTTAAAGAGAGAACAAACTCATGTTGCTAGATCCCTTCCTAAAAGGCCTAATGGACCTAAACACATTGTTTGTCACCATTGTGGTGCCCTTGGTCATCTTAGACCTCATTGCTCTCAGTTTCAAGCTTTTAAAAGAATCAAAAGAAAAGAGAAACTTGAGCTTCTTGGAAGTTGTGCTAAAAATGATAAACCGGATTTCATTGAAAATAGCATGTTGTTAAATAAAGTGTTTAATGCTCTTAACTCCTTGACTATGTGCATCTCCGGTTCTCATTCTTCCAACTCTCGTCTCGCTTCTCATGAGACACTCATTCCAAACAATTGTTCTGTTTGGATGAGGAAGGGTTCTTATGGTTGAGCTTTTATTCTTTTGGTCCTTGATCTAATTCTTTCGATCTTTGTAGGACCCTTCATGCATTAATTGTCATATCTTCATGCATTTGTGCATTTTGCATTTATTTATATGCATTGCTTTTGTTTTGATCTTACTTTTATGTCTTTGTTTTATGTGTGTAAAAAATCCAAAACCACATAAAAAGTGAAAAATTCAAAAAGTTTGATCGTATATGTTTGAGTACATATCTCATGTAAATTTGGCCTAGTACCTTCATACTAATGGCGTAGTGCATTTACAAGCTTAGATTGTTATGTATGCACCTATTTCTATGCGGAAGAAATCTTGAAAACTATGTGTGACTGTTGCAAATAAATCTTCAAGCTTGTCATGAATGATTGGTCAATAGTCTTGTTGATCTTGATACTTGCATAGACTTGTGTCTATATCTCTTCCCACTTTATTTTTATGTTTTTGCAAAAGAGCTCACTAAATATAAATCTCTTAATGAAAAGAGATATTGAGCTGCAAAAGTCTGTCGCACATACTAGTATTTGACTAGGAAAAAGGGAAAGCAACTTTTGTTTTGAAATGTATGGTGTTCAAAAAGCCAAAGGCTAATTCTAAATGTTGGTATATCAAAAATACCAAGCACCGATCTCAAAAATGAGATGTATTATCCAAAAAGGATCAAATGTCATGAGTTATGCAGAAGCCAAATGAAAAGTTTCTAAGTTTTGTAATCATTCTCTTGTGGGAGGTCATATATGCTCATTTCTGTAATTGAGATAGTCCACTTGTCTTAGTGCTAGTTATGTATGATTTGATTGAATTGATCATTGAAGCTTCACTCTAGTCTAAGGACTATTCCACACTTGATCCTCACACACAACACACAAGACTTTTATTCAATGAATGTCTATTTCGTTTGTGTGATTGTACATGTTCAAATGTGATGTATGTGTGCTCAACCATATGTGGATCAAACCAAAAAGATTTTTGTTCTTTTTGTTTGCTTTTGGAAGTGATTTGTATCACCCATGTTTTTCAAAGTTTTCAAATTGTTTTTGTGTGAAAAACATTTTTTCTGGGTATTTTCGTGACTTATTTCATGTTTAAGTTCAGTCACGAGTGAAAGGGTCCAATTCTCAAGTTTTCCAGTTTTGGACAGAGAATTTCGCGGCTGTTTCGCAAGTAAAGCTTACCAGCGAAATACCAGTGAGATACCAGCGAAATTTTCATGGGATTCTAACCAGCGAGATACCAGCAAAAATTTCCAGATCAGCTTTTTAAAGGGCATTTCGTGGGTCATTTGTTTTAAACGCCTCCCATCTTCTCCCAAACCCATGTTTTAATGTTTCTACGTCAAAACCCAACTAAATTCAAGTGTTTTTCATTCCATTAACATCTCTAAGGTAATCTTTAACTCTTTTCATTGTTTTTGATCCTTAGATTACGTTTTTGGGGGTTTTATGTGCATAGTTGAGATTTTCTCAAATGGGAGTTGGAAAACTTATATTCTGTCAATCTTTTTGATTGGGCTTTATTTCAAATGATAATTTGCTTTGGATGCTTGCCCCTTGTGGCAAAAATAACATGTATTTAGGCAAGATTTTCATATGTTCTTGCATTGTTCATCATACATGTGTAGTGTGTGCACTCTAAATGTTTGATAAAATGCCCAAATGGCATTTTCTCGTTGTTTTGGACTCCGATGAGTACCAAATTTTGGGGATCACCATAATTATTCATGTTTATCATATTTTGATCATTGGTGGTGTGTTTTGTACACTTTGCCCCTTGAGTGCCTTTCTCATGCATTAGTCATGCATCACACATGCACACTAGATGCAATTTGCTGCACACACTCTAACACTTGACATGTTTTGCATTCACTCATGCTAGTTAAGTCTTTTTAGACCTTTTAGCACATATAGCATGTTCTTTGTATCTGTGTCATGCCTAGGTCCTTAGCATGTCATGTTCTTTATGCTTTGTAGCATTTAAAAAAAAATGTTTTTGTCTTATGTTTGAGCTTCATTTTCTCATTCATCTTGCACCCCTCATGCATCATATCTTCTTTTCTTTCCCTCATTCGTCTTGATTCATTTGTCTATTTGTGACAAAAAGGGGGAGAGTATCGTCATTTTCTATATGACTCATGTGCACATTCTTAGGGGGAGAAATTCTACCTTATACATATTCGTAGGAGGAGAAAGCCATAGGGGAGATGCATATACCAAGGGGGAGAAGTCATTGTTTTGAGAAAACCTTGATTTACTTTATGCTTGTTTTCATGTTGTTTTATGATGCTTTGATTTACTTTGTTGCTTTCATCGCATTGTGTTTATGTGTTGGAACACACTTGTACCCATGGTGCTTTTGTAAGCTTTTAGGGTTTGTTTCCATGCATAGTTTGTAGGCTTTTATGGTTTGTACCATGCTTATGCAGCCTTTATGCTTTATGCTTATGTACTTGATGTTAAATGTCATACATTTTACTCTAGTATATCACACCTGTGCCCTAGTAGGATTGTTCCTAGGTGCAAATACTTCGTTTATTTTGCATTGGTTTAGTGTTGGATTTGCAAATGATACTCTTCAAATGAGTTTATCATCTTGCATGTCCGGATGTTCATTCCCTGTGTGAATGAGCATAGTGATCACTTCTGTATAGTGATTGCTTGTTTGGTCAAGCCATGATTTATTTATTTATCCCATTTATACTTGATCGCTTTTTACTTGTTCATGTACGTATCTTGTGTTCAACTTGTCATGAGCTTATTGAAAGTTTTGTTTGTGTACAACTGTTTCAGGTTACAGGTATTTATACATGCAAGTGCTTCACAGCTTCTAGATTAGGTGTGGTGAGTTTTACATTTGTTCTCAAACTCACGTTTAAGTCTAGAGTCTGTTTTAGGGGTTTTGTCACGGAATAGCCAAAGGGGGAGATTGTAAAGTTATTATTTACAACTATGTTTTTGTTGGCTTTTATTTTATGTCAAATTTGATTGTAATTGTTTTCAATCGTTTATACCCTATATTTATTGTAGGATTTCATTGTAAGGGTTGTGTGATAGAGAGAGAGTGTGAAGACTCAAGCAATTGAAGAATGAAGTGTTCTTGCGGGTATCTTGCTACTAAGCATCCAGCGAAATGGTGCATGTGCCTTACACATGATTGGAATTTGAAGAGTTAGGATAGATGGAGACAGCTGTGTTTCGCGAGTATGTCGCCGGTAAGGCCTTCCCGCGAGATACCTGCGAAACGCTCTGCTTTGCTAAACTGTCATTTTTGATACAATCTGTCCTTGCCCACTTTATATATACCTTCATGACCCACATATGTTGGGAGGCTATTCAGAGAGAAAAAACCTTATATAGGTTTTCTACAACATACACACCTATCTTTTTGAGAGAGAGCTATTTATCCTTAGTGAGAAATCATTGTAGTCACTTCTCCATCCCTCTCCCATTGTCATACCTTGAGAGGAGATTTGTACCCAAACACAACCCACACCTTTTCAAAGTGTAGAGAGTGTTTTGGAGCTGCTAGGAGGCATTGGAAGAAGCCAAGGATGGCATATGCAACATAGAGCTTGTTACGGGATCCGGAAAGCTAGACAAGACAGGGTTCCAAGAAGCTTTGTTGGAGTAGGAGCTTGGAGGGCTTAGGTACATCGGGTAGATTAAACTTGGAGGGTCTCTTGTTAGCCCATGTATCCCAACTGATTGTCTAGCGGATCAATTTCCGCTTGGAGGGCGGCGGAGAGATTTTTCGCTGAGTTCTTCGGTTTCCTCTTCGATAACACATCGACGTGTTATCTTGTGTTTGCATCTTTCTTACCTACTCTTTTACATTCTATTATACTGCTGTGTTACTTAGTTTTTGGATTAGAGTAGCTTGTTTGTTTATCCACTCGCATTTACACTATTCCGCACTTAGTATTAAGTAGGTGTAAAATCTACCGAGCCGTAATTTTTATTTGAGGGTCTAAACAGCTCTTGTGTTTTCAACACATTTTCGAGCTTTCAATATGTTTTAAGAGTTAAAACATATTGAATTAGACCGCTGTGAGATTTATTATTCTCCTAATGACTGTCAAATGAATAATAAATCTCATGACTTCTATTTACATCAACTCTAAATCCCGAGAGAATAATGGACCTAATCATGAGATGTAGGCTGCTTTGATATATCAGGAGTGAGATCTATAAGTTATGGTCAAAACTTCAGTATGTTGGGCAGCCGCATTTAGTGCTGATGGAATATATATTTTCAAGATGGAATTCATAATCTCTTAACGGAGATATAAAATATTTACTTGAGATAAATTTAATGAGTTTGGTTATTTAGAGTGTTGGGCCCAACCATTTTAGTAAAAAGTTACTAAAATATATATTTATGAAATTGGATTTCATAAATATATAATGAATAACATAAAGAATTAATCTAAGTACTCAAAGATTAAGATGTAGTAATCTTCAGAGCGGCAGTCTACATTCTTGACTTTGTATTACTACGAATATTTTAATGAAGGGCTTGCATGTATAAGGCCTAGAGTGCAATTATATAATTTATTAATAAGTCTTGGAATATAATTTATTAATAAGGCCTAGAGTGCAATTATATTCTTATAGTGGTATTGAATATAATTAATGGTAACTTTAAACTTGTCAAGAGTTGACAGAAAACCCCATGACCTATTGGAGCTAGAGTCTTATTTGTTCCATTTGGTCCCATCTCAAGCTACAAACAAAAGTCCAATTGGGTAGGCCCAAAAGGTAACCCAATTAGATAATCAGTTTCTTTATTTAATAAGAGTTATTAAATAAAGAAACTATCAAGGTAGTTATTAATATATGTATGATGAAAAGAAAAGAAATCAGTTTTTCTCCACAAGAAGAAGAAGAACTTTCTTTGAGAATCAACGTACAAAAGGGCTGAATGAGAGACCACACTTCTTGGGCACCATGTGGAATTGAGATGAAGATTAAAGGTATTCTCAAGTCTAGGTTTTGAATTTCACAGCATTAAGATACACTTTCTATTCTTTGTTCTAGAATTCAAGGTTACATGTTATCTCTCATGAATGAAGTAGATCCGTGTTTGTTGGTTTCGCTGTGTGTTTTGTATGAGATGCAAAACTAGATTTTCCAACACCCTCATTCTACTTAAGGTTTAGTCCTTCACCATCATCATCAATATCCTTTTCAGAGATGGTGTCATTGATGACCACATTTGTCGATTCCATCATCGTCTTAGTGCGCTTATTGTACACTCTATATGCTCAACTATTTGTGGAGTAGCCTAGGAATATCCCTTCATCACTTTTAGCATCAAATTTTCTAAGATTCTCCCTATCATTGAGGATGTAACACTTGCTTCCAAATATTCATAAATATTTCACCTTCGGCTTCTTTTCTCTCCAAATTTCATACGATGTCTTCTTTGTTCCTGCTCAGAAATAAATCGTATTCCCAATGTGACACGTAGTATTCACTGCTTCAACCTAAAACTTCTGTGGAATGTTTTTGTTGAGTAACATTACTCTTGCCATCTCTTGAATCACCTGGTTCTTTCTTTCAATCACCCTATTCTGTTGTGGAGTCTTTGGAGCTGAAAATTCCTTCTTGATACCGTGTTTATTGCAAAATGCTTCAAACTTTGCATTTTCAAACTCCTTCCCATGATCACTTTTGATTTTGACTATGGGAACTCCTTTTTCATTCTGTAGCCTCTTGCATAACCTTTCCATCTTGTCACATGCTTCCAACTTCTCTCTAAGAAATTCCACTCAAATGTATCTCGAGAAATTGTCAACTACCACCATAATATAGTGCTTTCCACCCATGCTTTCTGTTCTTGTTAAACTTGTTAGATCCACATGTAGTAACTCCAAAGGGCAAGACGTAGCAACTACATTTACTTTAGGGTGGCTTGACTTTGTTTGTTTTCCCAATTGACATGGACCACAAACATTCTTCTCAATTTTCCCAAACTTTGGTAAATCTACCACTGCTTCAAGCTTTGAGACTTTTGCCACTTGCTTGTAATTTGCATGTCCAAGGCGTTGATGCCATAACTCCAAAAGATTCACTCGAGCACTTCGACATGCTATGCTAGTTTTGGGAATAACCTTATAACAATTGTCAGTGGTCCTTAGTCCCTTCAAAACTTGAACACCTTCTTCATTTAGGATTAAACACCATTTCTTTGAAAACTGGACTAAGAAGTCTTCATCGCATATTTGAGTGACACTCAGTAAGTTCACTTTCAATCCTTTAATGTACAGTACATCAGTTAATAAAGGCAGTCCCAGAATATCAACAGTTCCCATTCCAAGAACTTGTGAGTGACTACCATCTCCAAATGTCATAAAGCCATCTTCCTTCTCTTTAAGAGTTTTGAACAAAGATTTATCTCCAGTCATATGCCTTGAACATGTTGGAAAATCTGGTTTTACATTTCATACAAAACACACAGCAGAAGCAACAATCACAAATCTATTTCATTCATAAGAGATAACATGTAACCTTGAATTCTAGAACAAAGAATAGAAAGCGTACCTTGATGAAGTGAAATTCAAAATCAAGACTTGAGAATACCTTTTATCTTTTTCTCAATTCCACATGATGCCCAAGATGTGTGGTCTCTCAATCAGTCTTTTTGTACGTTGATTCTTAAAGAAAGTTCTTCTTCTTCTCATTGTGGAGAAAAACTGATTTCTTTTCTTTTCATCATATGTACACTCTAACTACCTTGGTAGTTACTTTATTTAATAACTCTTATTAAATAAAAATTGATTATCTAATTGGGTTAATCTTTTGGGCCTACCCAATTAGGCTTTTGTTTGTGGCTTGAGATGGGACCAAATGGAATAAATAAGACTCTAGCTCCAATGGGCCTTGGACTTTTTTGTCAACTCTTGACAAGTTCAAAGTTACCATTAATTATATTCAATACCACTATAAGAATATAATTACACTCTAGGTCTTTTTAATAAATTATACCCCAAGACTTTATTATACATGCAACCCATTCATTAAAATATTCGTAGTAATACAAAGTCATGAGTGTAAATTGTCACTTTGAAAATTACTACATCTTAATCCTTGAGAACCCGGTTTAATCCTTTATATTATTCATCATATATTTATGAAATCTAATTTCATAAATATATATTTCAGTAACTCCTTACTAAAGTGGTTGGGCCCAACACTCTGAATAACCAAACCCATTCAACTTATCTTAAAGGAATATTTTATATCTCCATTAAGAGATTATGAATTTCATCTTGAGAATATATGTTCCATCAACGATAATGCAGCTGCCCAACATACTAAGGTTTTGACCGTAACTTATAGATCTCACTCCTGATATATCAAAACAACCTACATCTCATGATCAGATCAATTATTGTCTCAGGATTTAGAGTTGATGTAAATAGAAGTCGTGAGATTTATTATTAATTTGACAGTCGTTAGGAGAATAATAAATCTCACAGCGGTCTAGTTCAATATGTCTTAACTCTTAAAACATATCATCATATCAACTAGAAGTCTTCACTTCCTTGATCAAGACAAATCATTTTAGTTGATATGTTATAGTCGTCACAGATGAAATGCCCAATTTCATCACCGACTACGAACTTAAATTCCAAGTTTACAAAGAACTTGTGATTTATATATTCTGTGACTTTTCACATAAATCACATACTATGCATCTCATGGACAAAGATAATGTCACATTAGTTCATTTATAGATAGTCACATATAATTAAACAATTTAATTATTTATATCATGCCAATAAATTGGATTTTAGGGCATAAACCCCAACAGAACAACCCCGCTATCAAGATACCACAAACATGAATTAAACACTTTCAAAGCGGTATGAACAAAAAGACAAGTATGAGATAGGCATTCTTGACCATCAAAGCAAGACTCATCTTTCTTTACTTCATTCATAGATGAGTAAAGCTTTCTTTTCAGATAATCAAGTTTATCACACAAATGTCTATTCCTTCTCTTATATTTATCAATTAAGGAATTCGACTCACATAAGCTATTATGAATATCATGATTCCTATGAACTAATGATTTCAGCATGTGTATAAAGATTCTAGCATGTTTCATTGATTTGAATAACTTTAAAAGCTCATTACTAAGACAATCTCCAAATATACTCATAGAGTCATTATCACAAACACCTTTACTACGCTCCATGTTGGCCTTTGCCATATCACTTTTCATAGCAAGCCAAGGGGTCTAGGATCACACTTAGGTATTAAAACCACAACAAGTGTACCCGCTTTGATACCAATTGAAAGCTCAAAAATGTGTTGAAAACACAAGAGCTGTATAGAAGTTGAAAGCTTAATGGTATGGAAATGGAGAGGTAGGAGTTGAGGAAAAACCACAGGTAATTGTGTAGAGAAATGTAGGTATCACAATCTCTAACTCTCAAGGTTTGTGGCTAGGATTTTTTCTCTGAAGCACTCCTCAACATATGTGGGTAATGTGGGTATATATAGTGTGGGTACAAAAAGTGTTTATCAGATAGGAAAATATGGTAAAACAAAATGTTTCGCGGGTGTCTCGCAGGAAGGCCTTACTTGCAAGAAACTCGCTCTGCGAGACACCCGCGAAACATAGTTGTCTCCATCCTATCCTGACTTATCACATTCTAGTCATGTGCTGGGCACATGCATCATTTCACAGGATGCTTAGTCGTGAGCTACGCGCAAACACTTCAGTCTTCAATTTGCATTGAGTCTTCACACACTCCCTTTCTCACACATAACCCTTACAATGAAATCCTACATTAAATACAGGGTACAAAAGATTAAACATAATTACAATCAAATTTGGCACGGAATAAAGGCAACAAACACATAGTTGTAAATTACAACTTTACACATTCTTTCATCTTTAGCCTCGAACTCCCCTTGGACTTGACTCATTACTAGCCTTGAATCACTGAAGACTTTAGTGGCTTTCCTACCAAGTTTTTTGACAGTGTTGAGACCTACCAAGAGGGCTTTGTATTCAGCCTTGTTATTGGTGGCTGAAAAGTTTAATCTCAAAGATTTCTCCAAGGTAATCCTCTCTGGGGAGATTAAAACTATTCTGATTCCCGACCCCCTTTGATTAGAAGCTTCGTCAACATATAGCTCCCAGAACAATGAAGGGGTAGTTGAGATGGTCATAACCTCTCTCACTACCTCATCATTTTCATTGTCCTTCACCCTTTCAGTGCCCTCAGTGAACTCTACTACTAGGTTGGCCAGAACCTGCACTTTTGTGGTAGTTTGAGGAAGGCACTTGATGTCAAATGATCCCAAGATGGTTCCCCAATTAGCTACTCTCTTGGTGAAGTCTGACTTCCAAAGCAAGACTTGTAAGTGTAGCTGTGTCAAGATCACAACCATGTAGGCTTGGAAATAATGAGGGAGCTTCTTTGTGGCATGAATGATGGCTAGTATGGCCTTTTTCAAGGGAAGGTACTGTGTTTTCGCATTTTTTAGGGATTTACTTACATAGTTGACGAGCTTTTGGACTCCCTCATCCATACGGATCTGTAAATGCCCCCATTTTTCAAGTTTTAGTCACACATTGGGTCCTTGGTGACATGACACTTGTGTGCTTGTGTATCTAGAGTGAGGTGTGTGAGTCCCTTTTTCTTATTTTTATTTTAGGGTCACCACCAATCATTGGTTTTGTATTAGGTGTGATTGGTCACCTAGATATCTAATTCATTTTAAGTTACCTAATTAACTAAATGGAATTTTAAGGGTTCATTAATTAAGATAAACCAAAGGTCTTTGAAATAAAGATTTTGGACTCGGAAGGTTAGTTACGTGTGGGAGAAGATGTTAGGCACTCCACAATGCCTATCCGAAGATAGTACCTCATTTTAATTTATTCAAAAGTTAGCTTTTATGAAGAAATATAATACTTGGTATTTTGATTTTCTTGAAAAGATATTTTCAAACAACACACACACACACATATACACACATGTGAGTAAATATTTACATATACCTAGCATGTGAATAATAACTCCAACAAAATACGTACAATCAAGACATATGAGGTATGTACATAGGTAACATGTGAGAAAGCATACAAGTGTACTTTACTATAGCATGTGAGCATTTAATTATTATATAGCTAGCTTGTGAGTACAAAATGCTATACAAAAACAAACATAAAAAAAAGGGTTGGAAGAGTAGCACTTTGTTGTCATCCACCATTTTCTCATTTTAATCATGCAAAAAGATGACAAAGAAAAATCATTAGTGCCAAAAAATGTTAGGAACAATGTAAGCTTGTAGGGTGTTCAAAGACTCAAGAGAATGACCTTTGAATACAAATCCTCAAACTACCACTATTCTAAGAAAAGACTTAAAAAAAAAAAGTATCAATGTTAACTTTTATTATTTTACAACACCACATTTTTTTGGAAGAGATTTTTGTCTTTTTTTTTTTTTTTTTTTTTTGTTTTGAAAAAAGTTATGGGAGAAGCATTTATCTTTTTGAAGAAACCATTTTCTGAAAACATACTTTTGTACACAGAGAAAACACTTACGAAAAATTTTTATTTTTTATTTAAAAAAAAGCTTTGAAAACATTTATTTATTTATTTATTTTTATGTTTCAGGTTTCCCCTCTTTGAAAAACAGATTTTTTATTTTGAAAACTTTTTTGAAAATAGATTTTTTTTTTTTTTTTTTTTTTTTTTTTTTTTTGCATTGAAAATAGTTTTTGAAAACAGGTTTTTTATTTTGGAAAACAGTTTCTAAAAATCAGATGGTTTTATAAAAATAGTTTTATATTTCTTTGGAAAACATTTTTGTCAAAGTAAAAAAAAAAAAAAAAGTTTTGGAAAAAAGATTTTAGAAAATAGACTTTATTTTAAAAACTCTTTTTAGAAAATAGATTACTTTATATTGAAAACAGTTTTATAAAAAATAGATTTTTCTTGGGAAACAGTTAAAAAATATGTTTTTTTAGAAAGCATTTTTTTTTTTAGGGAAAGTTTAGAAAACAGATTTTTTTAAACGGTTTTTTTTTTTTTGTTTGTTTCTGATTTTCCTTAAAAAAAAAAGTTTTTTGTTTGAAAAGGAAATGCCTTTAAAAAAATGTTTTTCTTTTTGAAAACTATTAAGAAGAACAAAGGAAAAACATTTTGAAAAGACCATTTTGTATTTGTTTTCGAAAAAATACTTCATTTTTAATGAAAGATGTGGGAAAAGATTTTTGAAGAAAAACATTTTCTTAGAATAGTATTGATAAGGGTAACTCTGAAAGTTTGATAAACTTGTTCACATGAAGCAAAGCTGATGGTCCTGATGAACCCGACGACCTTGCTTGTGTCTTCATAAATGACGACACCACAAAGCCGACGGTTCCACCACAAGGCTAACGGGTGTGCCTCGAGATCAACAACACTTGAATAAGACGACTAGAATGCATAGACAGGATAAGAAGTTGACGAAAGGAAGCTGAAAAGGATAAGTAAACCTTTGACGTGTCTGACATGGTCTTGCTTGGCCTCCACGTATGAATTTATATAGGGAAACATCTTGTGCTCTACGACTAACCCTAATCGAGGGAATTTCTACAAGGAAAGGATCCCACAAGATACACGTAGTAATGAGGATCTTCCCTACAAGGAAAAGCCCTCTATGCTAAGGAACGAATGTCAACCCTACGTGCTATAAAAATGCCAAAACCCTCACAAACCAAGGTACGCATAATTTCCCCAACTCTGGCACTCTAAAGTTGTGAAAAAAGTTCTCTAACTTAACCTTCAGAGGGTCTTTGGCTGGTTCCACATCGGTACTCTCTTAAGGTCTTTTTTTTTTAATTTTTTTTAAAATTTTTGTTGCTGTTGTTGTGCAGGTGTTGTCTTGAGCACGTGAGGACTATACGACGTACTGATGATTTTCAGCATCATTAATTGGTGTTGTTTGTGGGAAAGCTGACTTGTAAGCCATACTATCGCTTCCCCGAAAAAGAGTTGCATGATGCTTACTCGCTCGATGGCGACCACCAACATGTTCAAGGAGACGAACCACGCACCACCACCTTCGAGAGACAGGTTCAAACTCTTGCCGCTGTCGTAGAACACCTCACCAAGCAAAACAATGATCTAGAGGAGCAGCTGCACCAAAAAAACGTGGGGCTTAACGCTTAAGAGGAGGACCAAGAAGGCACCAACATTGAGAGAAAGGACCAAAAGGGGCCGGAAGGTAGCAACGCCCTAAGCTAACTAGAGCGACAGGACACGAGCCATCCATCCGTCGCAGATACGGCTCCACCTCAAATGGTCGTGGAGATGCAAATGATGAAGGAACAGATGGACTTCATGATGAATGCCCTTAGAGGACGGGTGTCTAGTGACCTCATGACTTAGTCCATCGAACCGATTCTCCATTCACTGCATCCGTCACTTTGTTTCCATTTCCATCAAAGTTCCGTATGTCGCAGGTGGAGACTTATGACGGATCTAAGGATCCCTTAGATCACCTAGAGTCTTTTAAGATCCTGATGCACCTGCAAGCAATGGCAGATGAGATCATGTGCAGGGCTTTCCCTACTACGCTGAAGGGCCTTATAAGGGTTTGGTTTAGCAAGTTGATGCCTAACTCCATTAGTACCTTTAAGGAGTTAAGCACCTAGTTTGCCTCACACTTTATCAGGGGACACATGTATAAGAAGTCCACTGCATGCTTGATGAGCATTAAGTAATGGGAGGATGAGACGTTAAGGTCCTACATAACCTATTTTAATAAAGAGACCCTCTCAATCGATGAAGTTGATGACAAGATACTCGTGGCCGCGTTCACAATGGGCTATGGAAAGGTAAGTTTATATTTTCTTTATATAAGAATGTCCCAAAAACCATATCGGATGTGCTTTACGAGGCCACTAAGTACATGAACGCAGAAGATGCGTTGCTGGCCCGAAAAGAGAAGCCTAAGAAGAGGGAAAGACAAGAGGATGTATGACAGGATAAGAGGCGGAAGATGGTTAGGATCGGAGAACAGCGGGAGGACAGGCGCTCCAACCCCCTACAGGGAGGTTCACAAGCTTCACCCCACTGATTGCCCCAATCGACCAAGTCTTGACATTTTCCAGCAAGCTGAAAGGAGACCCCAAAAAGAGGTCCAGAGACAAATACTGTCACTTTCACCATGACCAAGGTCATGACACAGTTGATTGCTACGATTTGAAGTAATAAATAGAAGCTCTCATCATGTAAGGAAAGTTATAGAGGTTCATCAGTAAGGAAAGAGTAGACCCACCATAAGAGCAGGTTCCCCGATGAGAGAATGAACATCCTAGGCCGCCCATAGGAGATATAAGGATGATTGTGAGAGGCACAGTGGCCTCTGGCTCGTCAAAAAAGGCCCGTAAGAGTTACCTTAGGATGGTCTAGAATGTCCAGCTGATAGGCTTTGTACCTAAGATGGCGTGGATCAATAACCCCATCATTGAATTCTCAGAGGAAGATACTCGACGTCTCCACCACCCCATGACGATGCACTCGTCATCAGCATATGAGTAGGAGACTACAACACACACCGGGTCCTAGTTGACAACGGAAGCTCTGTTGATATCCTCTATTACCCAGCGTTCCAGCAAATGAGGATTGACAGAGAATGGCTGGTCCCTACTAATGCCCCACTCGTTGGGTTTGGAGGGACAAAAGTATACCTTCTCGGCGTAGTCACGTTGCCCGTAACTGCTCGTTCGTATACAATGCCATCATAGGATGACCTACCCTTAACTTATGGAAGGCTGTAACTTCAACCTACCACCTGATGATCAAATTCGCCATTAAGTACGGAGTAGGAGAAGTACGTAAAGACCAAGTAGCTGCACGTGAGTGCTATATAGCAATGTTGGAGATAGACGATCATCTACAAGCGATGAACATAGAAGAGCAGAAGGTGGCAGAACCCATTGAAGGACTTAAAGAGATACTTCTTAATGACTTCAAACCAGATCAAATGACTAGGATCGGCACCCTCGCCAGCTCACTGGTCTACCAAGCACTCAAGAATTTTCTTAAGGAAAACTAGGATGTATTTGCTTTGAGCTATGAAGACATGCCCAGGATCGACCCTTTAGTCATGGTGCACAGGTTAAATGTGTCGCCCACCTTCCCACCTATCTGCCAGAAGAAGCGAAAGTTCACCCAAGAATGAGATCGAGCTATAGTGGAAAAAGTCTGCAAATTGTAAGAGCCAGGCTTCATTTGAGAAGTTTACTACCTCGACTAGTTGGCGAATGTGGCGATGGTCAAGAAAGCCAACGGGAAGTGGAGAATGTACATGGACTTTACAACCTAAATAAAGCATGCCCCAAGGATAGCTATCCCCTTCCACGGGTTGACGTCTTGGTAGACTCTACGGCTCAACATCAATTACTAAACTTCGTGGACACTTTCTCTTGTTATAACCATATAAAAATGGACGAAACGAATTAGGAGAAGACTTCGTTCGTCACCAGCTAAGGCCTCTTCTGCTACAAAGTGATGTTGTTCGGCTTCAAGAATACGAGTGCGACATACAAGAGGCTCATAAACAAGATGTTTGCACATCAGATTGGAAGAAACATCCAAGTTTATGTTGATGACATGCTAGTAACAAGTCAAAAGGAAGACGATCATTTGGATGATCTTAGGGAAACCTTTAATACCCTACGCTCTTACTACATGAAGCTCAATCGGGGCAAGTGTGCATTCGGAGTGACGGCTGGGAAGTTCCTATGGTTCATGATGTCTTAGAGAGGTATTGAAGTCAACCTAGACAAGATCTGAGCCATAATAGAGATGGCACCCCCAAAAAATGTGAAAGAAGTACAAAGCCTCAATGGTAAGGTAGCCGTGCTGAACAGGTTCGTGTCGAGGGCAACGGCCAAGTGCTTACCTTTCTTTCGCACGTTGAAGAAGTCTTTTGAATGGACGGCCAAATGTTAACAAGCATTCAAAGATCTAAAGGCCCACCTCTCCTCCCCACCATTGCTAAGTCCCTCCAAACTAGGGGAGGAATTGTTCCTCTCCTATATCCCTAGCTACTGTTAGTGCATCCTTGACTAGAGAAGAAGATAAGGTGCAGAAGCCCGTCTGCTACACTAGCTGGGCACTCCGTGGTGCTGAGGAAAGGTACCCACCAATAGAGAAGCTCACCTTCACTTTGGTTACAGCAGCTTGCAAGCTAAAGCCGTACTTATAGGCCCACACGGTGGTCGTCCTGATTGACAAACCCTAACAACGACCAATGAGCAATCTTAAAGTCGCTAGGCGAATGGCATTATGGGTAATAGAGTTGAGCAAATTCGACGTACGGTACCGCTCGCATATCGCCATTAAAGGATAGGTGGTTGCTGACTTTATTGCGGAATTCACTAACGTGGAAGACCAGGGGGCAGAAGAGCATCCTCATTGGAGTATCCACACGGACGGATCATCCAACAAATAGGCAGGGGGAGCAAGTATTGTACTTCATTCTCTAGAAGGGGACGAGATTGAATGCATGGTTCATCTTGACTTCCTTACAACCAACAACGAGGCGAACTACAAAGCTCTAGTAGCAGGACTAGATGTTGCTAAAGCAGTAGGGGCCACGAGTGTGGTTGTTTATTGCGACTCACAGGTCGTCACGAACCAAGTGAACGATGATTACGAATGTAAAGGTGAGAGGATGAAGAAGTACATGGAGCAAGTAAAGAAAAGGGCGAACGTCCTATAGGCCAAGATTGTTCAAATCCTAAGAGGAGAGAACGAATGAGCTGACTGTCTTGCTAAGGCCGCATCAGCAGAACACATGGTTATCCCCAGTAAGGTACTTTCCTTTATTCAATTTTCACCATTGATAGATCCTATCGATATGCAGGAGATAGGTTCCGAAAGCAATTAGACCACACCTTTAGTCTCCTACTTGAAAAACTGCACACTACCCAATAGTAAAGAGGCTGTAAGGAAGCTAAAGGTCCAAGCGGCATGATTCATCCTGATAAAGGACATCTTATACAAAAGAGGATTCTCCCACTCGTTCCTAAGATGTTTAAGCCCCAAAGAAGCGGACTATGTCATGAGAGAAGTCTAGGAAGGGATTTGTGGAAACCACTCAGGGTCGCGGTCATTAGTACATAAACTGATTCGAGCGGGATACTACTGGCCTACTTTGTAGAAGGATGCCCAAGCATATGTTAAAGCCTAAGACAGATGTCAAAGGCTCAATAACGTCATCAGACAGCTAACAGAAGAGCTCACCCCAATGACCGCCCCATGGCCTTTCGCTTATTAAGGACTGGAAATCATGGGCCTATTCCCAATAGCAATACGAGAGCTGAAGTTCCTTATAGTCGGCATAGACTATTTCACCAAATAGGTAGAAGTTGAAGCCTTGATTGCCATCACAGAGAAGAACGTAAGAAGCTTTGTCTAGAGGAATATCGTTTGTAGGTATAGGATCCCTAGGGTCTTGGTCTCAAATAACGGGAAACAGTTCAACAATGACTTATTTAGGGATTTTTGCTCACAATTGGGAATCAAAAACCATTACTCCTCCCCCGCCCACCCTCAAGCCAACGGATAAGTTGAGGTCACGATATGATCTTTGCTTAAAATCATCAAGACTCGGCTCGAGGGGGCAAAGGGTATATGGCTAGAAGAGCTGCCAAGCATACTATGAGCATGTAGAATGACAGCCAGAACACCTACAGGGGAGACACCGTTTCGACTAGCATACTGGAGTGGGGCAGTTATCCCAGCTGAGGTCGGACTCACAAGCTATAGGGTGGACAATAATGATGAAAGGAGGAACGAAGAGGCCATGCGTCTATAGGTTGACCTAGTGGACGAAGTCAGGGCGACAACTAAACAAAGGCTCGCACAATACTAGGACCTCATGGCCAAACACTACAACTCCAGAGTCAGACATAAAGACTTCAAGGTTGGAGACCTCTTCTTGAGGAAGGTGATGAGTGCCACTAGAGATCCTACCCAAGGAAAGATGTCCTAATTGGGAGAGACCCTACAGAATCACTTCATGGCATAGGAAAGGCACCTACCACCTAGAGACACTAGACGGATAGAAGTTGCACCATCCATGGAACATCGAGTATCTCAAGAAATACTACTAGTAGATGATAGCAAGAAAAGCGACACTCCTCATTTCCAGTTTATTTCTTTAAGTTAAATTTTGCTTATAGTACTTTCTAAGCCCGAAGGGCATTTTTTTTTTATCCTTTTTAAGAAAATTTTTTTACTTATGCATGCATTTATCATAAAAAGAGGAGTTATTTAGATATGACTTGCATATATATTTGTCTCTACAAAACTACTTTTGTTACTCCACAAAGTGAACGAGTTCATCTCATGAGGATGCCTCGAAATTATAAAGTCCACATGTGGATGGGTTCATTATTAAGTCCACAAGTGGACAAGTTTATTACAAAGTCCACAAAGTGGACAAATTGAGATTATTTAAGTCCACAAGTGGACGAGTTCATTATCAAAGTCCACAAATGGACAAGTTTATTACAAAGTCCACAAAGTGGACGAATTAAGATTGTTTAAGTCCATAAGTGGACGAGTTCATTATCAAAGTCCACAAGTGGACGAGTTCAAACCTTGAAAATATTAAGTCCAAGAGTGAATGAATTCACCATATTAGGGTGCCTTAAAATTGTGAAGTCCACAAGTGGACGGGTTTATCACAAAGTCCATAAGTGAATGGGTTTGTTACATAGTCCACCAGTGGACGAGTTCATCCTTAAAATTGCCAAGACCACATGTAAAGTCCTCAGGGAATGAGTTTAATATTTGTTCCTCAGACAGGACGAATTCATTGTTACGGCTAAAAAAGGACAAGTCCACCAAAGTAGACGGATTCGCACCAGACCAACATACGCATATCAACTAATAAAGAACACACATGCTAAAAGCGACAAATATTAATAAAAAATATATAAATAAAGTAAAATCTTTACAAACAAGGCCCAAAAAAATAAAAGGGCACTTAACATCGTCTGGGAATTAGACGAAATACATTACAAATTATCAATAAAAATAAAACGACTAAACTAAAGGGTCTTGGACGTCTTAAGCTAGAGGGTTCCCGTCATCTTTGGAAGGAAGGTCCTGGACATCCTGAGTTGGGGGGTTTTCGTGTCTTGAGCTTCAGTAGACAGGATCAATGGAGTGACGAGCTTCTCCATAGTAGGCTAAGCAAGAAAAACAATATTATTTTTTGGGTCTTGCTTTGACTCAGTGGAGTCTTTGGTCTCCTCAAAAATGGTGTTGCCAGCTGGAGTCAATGGCAGGGTGTCATCCATGGTGACCTTGGATAAATCCAAGTAGGGGTAGACGGACTTAATGTGCTTTAGGTAGTCCTCAAACCCGTCACCATAGTAGACAACATAAGAGTAAATGAAAGGCTGTGAAACCTTAAACTTTGTCACAGCGTCAGACCTGGCCGTCTCTACCTGCCCGAGGAGAGCCATTAGCTCCTTTTCCAAGGTCGCCTTCGCCTTTTGCTCCTTCTCCCGTTGACAGGTCCCCTCATCAGCAACGCACCTGTCTTAGAGTGCCTTCATACACACTAGTGCTTGAAAATGGAACGTAACCACTAGCTGACGAATAAACAATAAAGTAAAATTGATTAGGAGAAGAACTTACCTTGGAGAGATCAAAAAGACTTGATGCCCCTAAGTCTTCCGTCTCTTGCTTGGCACAAGGATCCATGTCCATCTCCTTGATGATTGATTCAACCATCTCGACAGCATATCATTTGTGCATAAGAAGGTGACGGGTTCCCTAGGTGATGGGGCTCGACGACGTCATTAAGCCTTTGCCAGTTCCATGGCTCGGCTTGGGAGGTGATGGCTTCTTGGGCAGCTTCTCACCAAGGGTGACTAATGGCTTTTTAGGAGGACGGTCGTCCTTCCCGTCAGTTTTCCTTTTAAGCGCCCCCTTCCTAGCGGCCTTAGGGGTTGATGAGGATGCCCTTTCTTTCCCCTTCTTCTTCTTCTCCTCCTCCTTCTTATGTGCCACAATTGACGCCCTCACCAACACTCTCTGCCTGGTTGCATCCATTTTTGTTAAGGACAAAGGATGGGAAGTTAAACACAAGGACGACAAAGAAGAGATGGAAAGAAATAAGGAAAGGGAAACTTAAGACGATGAGAGTAGTCATTCAACCTACATGCTATAGGCATTGGCTTTGGACCCCTACAATATGCGTGCAGTATGTTGAGAGTAATTAGGTCTCTACACTTTCGCTCCTCAAATGGAATATCAAGAACTCGACGTATAAAAGCCTCCTACTTGTCAGTTATGCACGGGAGAGCACTAGCTAAAAAAAAGGAACGACGACATTAAATACTTAACAAATAAGCAGGGAAAGAAGTAAAAGAAAAAAAACTGACAGTGCTAAACCTGAGTCTTGACAATACCTCAAGTACTATCGAAGCCATGAGGCATTGTGACCCACTCCTCTGGACAGCATACCTAATCTGTCCCCTGAACAAAGAAGTATCCACCTTTCCAGTTCCTATTAGAATCAAGCATATCTGAAACCAGCCTCAGCTCTTACTTTCGCGCAGCAAAGTGGTATACCCTTGGAACATGATGATGTGATGGGGTTTATAGCACCAAAAGAACTCGTCCAGCGAAAGCTGACGGTTCTTGTCGCTTAGACGACCCCACAGAATCTCAGCTCTAATGAATATCCTCTAAGCATTGGGAGTAACCTGGCTGACGGATAGCCCAAGAAAATTTGCCAGCTAAGGATGAAAGGCTATCAGTGGCAACCTCAGTCTTGCCGTGAACATGGCATCGTACATACCAACGTCTATGGTCTTCCCTGAGTAGCACTTCTCAAACTTCCCAAGGAGATGGATTGGGATATGGTCAGGAATTTGGTAACAATCCCTTAAATTCTTAAAGATTTTGGCCGTCATCATTGGCTTAAAACCATTAACAGTCCATATTTTAGGGAGAATGAATGGACGAGTGTGTCCTTCCTAGGGGCTTCTTGAACTTCCTCCTTCAGAGGTTCTCTCGTCAACTTCATCCTTATCCCCATTATCCTCTCCCTTCTCTCCTCCCTCATCACCTTTGTCTTCACCCTTTACCTCGTCTTCTTCCTCTCCATTGTAACTTTCCACTTCCTCGTCAAGAGAATGGGCGGACGTTTCCCTCTCTAACGACCAAGAAAAGCCCTCCTCGGGCTCATGATCTGACTGGAAGACTTCGTCGTAGCCTGCTCCCTCATGGACTGATGACTGCTTACTCGTCGCTTCTCTAGACATCGATTCACCTACTAGAGACGAAGGTATTCTAAGAACCTAAGTTGACTGCCTCTCTAGAGAATTAAATACTAACTAGAAAAAAAAAAAAAAAAAAAAGAGATAGAATGAAATAAAAGAAAAGACTTACTAAGTTAGTAGATGGTTCCTTAAGAAGTGACGACCTCAGCAAAATGAAGGCAGCAAAGGCAACGGGATCAGCAAGTTGACGGAAGCAGGGTAGACAAAGTAACGAGCTCTCTCTCTTAATATCAGCAAGGATGAAATAAAAGGAATGAGGGGAAGATGTGAGATATATATAGGACAAAAAGTGCACAAAAGACGAAGCGATTCCCTTGTTTAGAAACGAGGCCAACTGGCTTATGCCACATGTCCTAGCATTTAATAATGGCTGCTCGAGGGGTCATCCACAAATACCCCTTTCTTTATCATAAGGGGTCAATACATTCTTGGCCTATCATGTGGTATCAGGGTGGGCACACTCTGATTAGAGTTAATCTTTGCTGTGTGATCTATTGACCCCTGTTTGTCATGGATAGAGGACAGTCTCTTATTATACCTCCTTTATTCGATGGCACTAACTATGCATACTGGAAAGTACGCATAAGAGCTTCCTTGCAGTCATTAGATGAAAAGGTGTGGCAAGCTATGGAGATATGCTGGACCAAGCCTACGGAAGCGCCAGCCGACAAGGATGATGCTAAGATCAAGGCGGCAAACTTCAACAGTAGGGCATTGAATGCTCTATTCAGTGCAGTCATGAATGAAGAATTCAAGAAAATATCCTCTCCTAAAACTGCCAAGGAAGCATGGACCATTCTCCAGACAACCTATGAAGGAACTAAGGCTGTCAAGGATTCAAAGTTTCAAAGGCTCACTACAAGCTTTGAAGAGATCAAAATGGAGGAGGATGAGTCGTTTGATGAGTTTTATGCCAAGTTTAAGGACATAGTAAACTCAACATTTAATCTTAGGGAAACCATTCCTGAACCCAAGATTGTGAGAATGGTGCTTAGATCTCTACCCGAGAGATTTCATGTCACAAGATCACCACAACTGAGGAATCAAAGGATATTGAAAAAATTCCTTTCATAGAGTTGGTTGGTAATTTGCAGACCTATGAGTTGGGTTTGACAAGGATCGGAAAATCGAGCAAAAGCAAGAGCATGACATTGAAGGCCAAGAGCAGTGATACTGATGAGTCTTCAGATGATGAAGATTCTAAAATGAAGTCCTACATTACAAGGCAATTCAAGAAGTTCATGAAGAATGCCAATGGGAAGGGCTTCGATAAGGACTGTAGGCAATCTAGTTCCTTACATTGTAAGAGCCAAGATAAAGGGAAAAATGATGCTAGGGATGGCGGTCAGTACACTGTTCCCTCAGGACCAAAGTGCTTTAGGTGTCAAGGTTTCTATCATATGAAATAAGAGTGCCCTACTTATCTCAAGACCATCAGAAAAAAGCAAGGCACTTGCTGCTACCTTGAGCGACATTAAGCTTAAGGATGACTCTGATAATGAGGATGATGGAATCCTAAATGCCTTCACTACCACCGTAAATCCTATTGAAAGGATTGTTGGAGATGTGGATGAAGAAGGGGAATTAGTATAGTCCAAGTCAGACTAATGGAGCATTGAAGATTGAGGCAGAATTGTTCCAAGTCAGAGCTCAGCTGGAAAGGACGTCAAGCGCTAAGCTCGATGAGATGCTCAGTCTTTAGAAATCTGCTTCCGATCGAACCGGTTTAGGGTATGATTTCTCTTCTCCTAATATTGCTACTTCTAGTACCACTTTTTTTGTTTCTCCTGCTAATAATGTTGAATCTAAGAACGCTAATGTCAAAACTGTTTTAGCTAGTGAGAACATAGACAATGGTAAATCTATCTTAGGAGCACCCCTAAGCTTGATAAGAAAGAGATTAAGAACCCTAGGGCTAAGAAGGGAAATACTCAAAAGCCAAAATAGAAAAAGCAGCATTTTTGTCATCATTGTAGCGCAGCTGGACATACTTGACCTAATTGCTATAAGTGGTTAGCCACTCAATAGAGTAACAACATGATCGCGTTGAGAAACCAGAATCAGTTTCCATCCTCCTTTGCTCCTCTTAGAGATCTTCTTAAAGCCCTCATATTCCTTTTGAACTTGAATGGTTTAAATTCTTTCCCCTTATTGCTGGATTAAGGGTTTGCTAAACGGAAAGGTTCTTCCAAAGTGTGGAAGGAAAAAGGCTCCAAGTGATTCTGTCACTTTCTCTCTCTCTCCTCTTCTTGTTTTTGATTTTTTCTTTTACTTTTGTGTTTTGCTTTCTAGTTTTGCATTGCTTTGTTTTTGATTAACATGTTTTTGGTTTTTTTCTTTTCAGTTTTGCTTTATTTTGATTTCATATAAAAAAATGAAAAATTAGAAAAATACAAAAACAATGTGTATTTGTATACATTGGTACTTATGTACTTTGGATGGCCATTGAAATAAAGTTTTCTAAACTTTGTGTCTTTTGTAGCTTAGATGAGCATCTCTATGCACAACTAAGCAAGTGAGCTTTGTGGCTCATGTTTGTGATGGGTAAAATTAAGTAATCTCTTGTACTTAACTCGTATCACTCTTTTTGACAGGAAGGACTAGAAAATCCTAAGAGAAGGCATAAATAACCATCTCACCACTGTTGCCCGCCAATCATGAAATGACATTTGTATGCTTTGGCATAGCAAAAGTGGAATGTCAAATGCTTAACATCATTGGGTATTTCTTTTCTATCTCTTATATGCCCATGCATGGTTTTCTTAAAAGAAAAATATGCAAAGAAAAATAAAAGCAAAAAGATCAAAATGCTTTATATATGATTGCAAGCGTGTATTCTGGGAGATGTGGGAGTTATAGGATGTACCTCGAAGGTGATAGTCCCCATCAAACAGTTATGATTGTGTGTGAGTTAAAGTGGTTTTCTCATATCTCAAATTGTCATAACATGTAGACACTTATGCAATCTTGTGATGTTTTTCACAAAAAACATGCAATATTCTTTGCTACTTTTGATACATGTGTAGGTACAATATGATTCGGCCATCACAAGGAATACATGTGTTAATGTATGCTCACTAAACTGTCTTAACTTGTTTTTGAAATATAAAATTGGTTAGATTTGTTTAGAGTGTGTGTGTGTTTTGGGTTCTATGTGCTTAACATTTTTCTTGATTGAGAGATAATTTTGAGAGCTTAAAATTTTGTTTAGATCTTTGGTTGAGTAGCATGTTTAATTGCATTCATATTTGTGTTTTTATATTCTTTCAAAAACTATTTTTAAGCAATCTCGATAGTTTCTCGATAGCTCTCGACAGCTAGGCTATTTATCGAGACCCTTCAGCTACTTTTTAGTGCATTCTCGATAGCTAGTTCAATCCATCGAGAAACATTTTGTCCTCTAGATAGCTTCTCAATAGCTACTTCAATCCATCGAGCTTTATTGCTAAGGAAACCTTTGGATAGCTCCTCGATAATTGGCTCGATAGCCAAAAGGCGCATTTTAAATCTTGCTCTCGATAGCTTTCGATCAATCGAGGTTTATGGATTTTCTATATACAGGCGCCTTGCGATATCAGATCTATTTTCTTTGATCTCTCTCGACTGATTTGTGTCTTTTCGTCTCCCAAACTCCTCTCTCTCACTTCAAGCTTCATTCCCAAGAGTTCTTCGACCTTAATCTTGTTCTTCATCTCTAGAAAGGTCCTTAATCCTCTCTTCATCATGCATTTCACATTTTGTGACCTAACTTTTGGGGTTTTTGGAAAATTTTGAGATTTTTCAAAATCAATGAAGTTTTTGCTATATTTTTGGGATGGGTTTTGTATATTTAATCCTAAATGATCATGCATTGCATCATATGTGCATTATAACAATGTTTCATGCATTTTAGATGTGTTTACTTTGTTGCTATGTTATGTGCTAGTAGGTTTGGATTGGGCTGAGCCCATGATGTATTTAAATTTGCATGTCACATGTTCATGCATTTTCATGCATACATACCTACATGTTTTTATCTTTTGATATTAAACTTGTTTGGTGCTTTTCTGATTGTCTCTCTCTTTCTCCCCCTCTCTCTCTTTTTCTTATGTTAGTTACATCATGGCACCTAAACATAAATCCACTCCGTCCCAGAACCCTCTTCGTTCTGGGACATCTTTTTCTTCTTCTCCTTTTGACCCCACTCCATCTCACATACGGTTCTGTGATGAGAAGGCCATAGTGATAGAGAAAGAGGCCAAAGCCAACCACAGGCAAGAGCATCACTAGAAAAGGTAGAGAAAGAAGTGAAGAAGACTAGAGGAAGAAGTCACCTGGAGAAGCATGAGGTAAGAGCCCCAGATGGACACTATAAAGACTATATACTTTTGTTATTTGTTGGGCTAGCTCATAAAAGCACCATTTGTTTTCTTTTCTTTTTTAGTAACTTTAGGATAATGAGTCACTCGCTACTTACTCGCAAGTGGCAAAATAGGTTCTGGGATAGTGAATCTGTCATTACTCATTTCCTAGCAACAAAGGTGGGACTTCGGACATATGAATCCCATGCAACTCTTTTGAGTTGCACTCGGCCCCATGTATGCATGATGTGTGTCGTGTGCATAGGTTGGGCCCGAGCTGTACGTCGAAACAAAATGTTTTGTCTCTTATTCTTTTGATTCTGTTAGCAAAGCTCACGAATCAAAAAAAGGGCATCTGTAGACACTGCATTTTGTACCCCTCATGACTCGGGCCCCGTTCCCCAATAATACTTGAACACTAAGGCCCAAGGCCAGTTTAAAGCCCAAACAAGTATTAAATTGACTTGAGGAGTGTTAAAATGAAAAATATAACCTTTTTAATGAGCAAAAACCAATTTTTGGAAGTAAACTAACCAAAGTGACCCTCGGCCTGTGTACTTGGGTTGCGGCCTGCGTACATAAGCCACTGCATGTGTACGCAGGCACAATCCTGTGCATATAGCTAAGGTTTCAAAAGCATAAGAAAAGTAAGTTTTCTGCAATAATGGCTGAGGTTTGGACTGAATCCCACATCATTTGGGAGTTACTTCAAACCCTATTTTTTCAACTATAAAAAGCCTTACATGGTACTTTTTCAAAACACACATAAATCCCACGAGAAAAACCTAAGATTCACTAGAAAATAGTGAATCAAAATGGAGTTTTTCACAAAACACCCTCAAGTCATTTTTATTTGATTGGGACCTTTCCTAGACCCAATCTTTTGAGTTTAAGATTACTAATAACTTTTTCATTGAATTGTGATAGATTTGACTGAGGAGAACGATCAAAAATCAAGTCTAGGAGCTTTTTTTTAAAGGTACTCTTTTAAAATTTTCTTTTTCTTTTCTGTCTTTAATATTTGTATTAATCTACTCTTGTGTTTAGTTTACATTTATATATGTTTGTCTAGGTTAATTTTAGGGTTTCTTTATGTCCTTAAGCATGCTAGGTTGTTAGATTTTATGTTTTTGGTCGTTGCTCTATTTCTATGTTGATTAGGGCTTCTGGGTAAGGATCTACGTACGCATGATATAGCTTGTGCATGCAGGCTGAACTTCTGCGTATGTAGACCTGTTCTAGCATGCATACGCATTAGTTTGTTTGCATAGCCACCTTTCCACATGTTTTAAGCCTCATAAGATTTTTGCTCACCTTGTTAACATGCTTATTTGTTATCATATGTTAGAATTAGGATTTGTTTAATTTTTTCCTTATTTTGATGACATGTCATTCATTCATATGCTCATGTATTGATGCCATAGGTGTTGCGTTGCTGAGAGGTGAGTAAAGGCTAAGTCATGCATTAACAATGATCATGCATTTATGTTGAGTTTTCTTAGATGTTCGATTAGGGTTTCTAATATGCTATTTTTTTTTTTGGATATGTTTTGTTTGATGATATGTTTGCTGCCATGTTTAGGGCTACTGCCTTGTTTAGATGTGTTAGGACATATGTGGTTCACATGATAAGAACATATGTCATACTTATTTATGTAAATTGGCTAATCCTTTGACAAAACGCACTCTACTTGTAATTGGGTAGTTCTAGGTGCTTTTAATACTTTAAGAAATAAGGTTTCAAGATCAAGTGTTGAAGTCATCAAGTCTGTCCAAGAAAAACAAGCTGAAGTGCAATTTCATTAAAGCTCGACACCTGCTCGATAGCTCCTTGACACCTGCTATCTGTCGAGATTTAAAAATTAGATTTTTCTATTCTGATTTCTTGGGATCCGTGAATGTGTTTTTGGGCCTTCTTTTCTTCTAACCCTAAACATATAAAAGGAGTGTTTTAAGAGCCGTCAATATAGACACAAGTTGCTAAAACATTGAGCAATCCTTGTTCAAGCAAATTGTGATAAAAGACAAAGTTCTTGACCTAGTTCATCTTCTTTGAAGAAGTTGCTGTGTATTTGCACCAAAAGGTTTTGTGACCAAGCATCTTCCTGATTCTCATCATGTATGATGAACTGAAGAACTTTGCAACCAACCTCTCCTTCTATGTTGGTGTTTGAAGTCGCGTACTGATATCCGCGCATCTGGTTAGTCACGTACTTGGGAGCCGTGCATCAATAGGGGGAACTGTCACTACAGATCAAGTCCAATTGGGTATTGGGGTAAGGGTTCAACTGTAGGTTGGTAAGGTACTTGGGATTCCTTTACTTGTAACCGCTTGATTTGATAATAGTGGAGTTTCGGGAGTGGTGACCTGAAAATCACCTGGTGGGGTTTTTGCCGTTAGGGTTTTCCCCATTAGTGAACAAATCACCGTGTTATTTAATTTCTGCTGCATATTTAGTTATCTGGTGATTTGTTTGTGCTGCCACGCAATTACATGATAAATTGGTTAATTAATAACTTGGCTAATTAATTAATTGGTTTAATCACAAGGGGTCATTCAGTTTGTGGCCTATCAAGATGCACGCTAAGGTTTTATGTTAGATAATTGCTAGGGTTTTGTTTTGTGTGTTTGGCTCTCTTTTGTTTGGATAGATGGATAAGCATGTTTTCTTTGGGATGAAAGATGCCATGTTGTTTGTTAGATGCATGTTAATGTGTGTGTGTGAGTCTAGAATACAAGTGTTTAGATTGTTTTTAATAGGGTTAAGACATGGGACATAATGATGGAAGACAACCTTAGGGTTGGACGATCTTGGGTGCCTAACACCTTTCCAAAAGTGTACCTAAACTTCAAACTCAAACTTTGGTAGTTAGATTGAAGGTCCTTCCTTGAAAGGATGCTATATTCATGGTTCATAGACCATATAACTAGGTGGCGACTCCATTTTTCCGTTGTGTCCACACGGGGTTCTAGAGAAGGGAGTGGGAGCAAATGCTCAATGTGAAAAACTTGAGAAAATGGTCCTTAAATCTAATGAAGAAAGATATTTCCAGATAGGGAAACAACTCCCACTAGGTGAGAAGATCGAACTATTGACTTTCCTCAAGAACAATTTTGATGTGTTTGCATGGAGTGCATACAAGACACCAAGGTCGATTCGGAGTTTATATGCCACCACCTGAATGTGAACCCAGCAATAGTACCTAAGAAACAACGCCCTCAGAGGTCGTCCAACGAATATATAGATGTGGTGAAAGAAGTTGTTAATAAGCTGAAAAAGGCTAGGGCTATCAAAGAGGCTTTTTACCCCGAATGGTTGTCGTAAAAAAGAAGACAGGCAAGTGAAGGACCCTTTTCTAGTTCCAAAAATTGACCAACTTATGGATGCGACCTTCAGTCACCCCTAGATGAGCTTCTTGGATGCTTTCTAGGGATACCACTAAATCCCATTAGCATCTCCCGATCAAGAAAAAACTGCCTTCATCACCCCGACTAGTAACTATCACTACCGAGTGATGCCTTTCAGTCTAAAGAATGTAGGATCTACTTATCAAAGGATGGTGACACAGATGTTCGAGAACCAGTTGGGTAAGAATGTCAAAGCCTACATAGATGATATGGTTGTTAAAAACAAAGAAATGTCCAAGCATTTGGTTTACTTAGATGGGTTATTTATTATTCTGAGGAAGTTCAAGCTACGCCTAAATTTTTCAAAATGTTCCTTTGTGGTAGGATCAAGAAAGTTATTGGGATATACGCTCAGACACCAGGTAATAGAGGTCAATCTCAAGCAGATAAAGGAAATTTACAACCTTCACCCTCCCAAAAAACCCCTAAGGAGGTACAATGGCTGATCAGGATAACCACCACCTTAAATTTTTTTTTTTTTTTTGGAGATTGGCTGATCAATGTAGACCTTTCTTCCAACTACTACATAAATGGAATGATTTCGTCTGGACCGAAGAATGTAATAAGGCTTTCAAGAAGCTAAAGAGTTACTTGGCTAATTCCCTAGTCTCATCTAGGCCTAAGAAGGAGGAAGTTTTGTATGCCTTCGTAGAAATCACTGCCCATGTAATGAGCCTAGTATTGATCCTACCAAAACCGTATTTTCTCCGACCCTGATTCACGCATCAAAATAAAGACTAAAAAATCAAAAAATTTGAAAAATGGGGAAAAATCATGAATTTCAAAGCCAAAAAGGGTAAAATTAAGTACAACATGTTTGAATGGTGAATGAAAAAGTCATAATGATTGAAAAATCCATTAAGACCAAAACCCTAACTGGGTATGATCAAATGTTGACTATTTGAATCGACCATTGGATTGTGTTGAATTTTGGACTGCCTCGAAGGGCCTATTTTTCCCTCAAAAATGATTTTTTAGAGGCCAAAATAAGAGATAAAACAGATGAGATATCACCAAAATACCAAAAACCCTAATAAAGTCTTCACTATTTTTTCAGGAAAACTGTCAATTGTTTACTTGACTTCACGCAACAAATTGCACCGATTGGGCAAGAACTGGAATGAGTGGGCTGGACCATCTTAAAGAACAAGGTCTCAGCTAATTTACATTAAAAGGTCTCAATGATATATAATTCAGATTGGAAGATATGAATTTTTTTAGACAAAACATCACAAAATTTTTCAACTTTGCTTAACCTTCCTTCTGGGCGCGATATTTCGATGGCTGTAGCTCCAAATCAAGCGAGGCCAAGATTGTTGAAACTAGACATCTAGAGCTTTCCATATATACAAAATTAGAAGAAAACAGAGCTCATAAAGGCATCCAAACAACAGCATGAAGATCAGGCCAAAAATAATATAAAAAAAAAGACGAAAAATTCTAATGGGGTGGCAAAAGTGGGAAGGTAGCATTAGTGTATCAGGCTACACTAGTGCTACCTGCCTCTTGCCATGGGCAGCTAGCACTAGTGTATCCTGATACATTAATGTTAGCCTCCTATTTTCCTCATTCCCCTATAAATACCCCTTTATTTTTTCGAAAAGTCACGGAGAAAAATAGGAAGAAATAGGTAGAGAAAATAGTGAAATAGAGAGAAAAAAGTGATGAAAATTAGGAAATAGTAAGAAAATTCTAGAAAAATACATTTAAAAAAAAAAAAAAAAAAAAAAAAAAAACTCCATACATTTTTGTTGTAATTTTTATGGGTAAGGCTATAGGGATGGGTTAGTTTCTTAATAACTACACCCATCCCACCCTTTTTATTGTATTGTAATCATCATTCTCCATATATATAAAATCTTTCTTTTATTTAGCTTCTTGTTCATATTTGCTCTATTTTCTATACTCGTGTATATATTGCGTATATATCTATCTCTTTATTTCAATATTCATATTATTGTTGCTGGTTCATATTATTGTGCTTGTTTTCCCTAGATGGGTACTGGACCATCACCTAGGATTTGTATGTGAAGTACTCTTAGGGGGAAGACATCCCATCCCACCTAGGCATCTAGGGATTTTATTATTAATGCTTTTTATTTTATGTTATCTCATTTACTTTCAAGCAATCCCCATCCCTTTTTGTAATACCCGGAAAAAAAAAAAAGGGAAGGATATTTAAGTAAATCTTTTGTGGGGTTAATTTTATAATTAATATTTCTAAGGGAGTTTTTAGAAAAAATAAGGTTGAAACCCTAGTTATATATAAGCTTATTAAGTCAACGTATATGGGAGATATTTTGAGAGAAGAGACTACTTAAAAGACTGAAGCAAAGAAGGATTGACTACACCTTTGAGGTGATATCTAAAGATTTTAGAGGAATTGTTAAAGAAAAGTTTCTTTTGGAATAGCTTTTGGAGGTAAGTAACCTTATCCTAATTGGTTTTATTTTGCGTTTTTTAACTACTGAAAATTGTTTACAGTTGTTACAATTTTATTTCTATTTTATTATTGATTTCAAGTAAAGAATTATCACAAATATATCTGATTACTGAATATATGATGTATTTCATTTAATTATTTTTAGCGATACTGATTCAAAGTAAAGAATAAAGAATTTTTACAAATATACATGAGCATTGAATATAAGATTTATTTTATTTAATTGCTTTTTTGTAGCTATATTGATTTAAAGTAAAGACTTATAGAAATATCATAAATAGATTTGAATATTCAATATATGATCATATATATGTATTTGAATAAGATATAGTTTTCTTAGAAAATATGATTTCATATAAATGATTTTGAACAATTTGACTATGAATTTATTCTGATACCCAAACCAATGGGGGTTATTCATTGGTACTCTAATACGCCGCCAATGGGGGTTATTCATTGGTACTCTGATACCAAGCCAATGGGGGTTATTCATTGGTACTCTGATGCCCAGTTACGGGGATATAGCGTGACCATAGTCATAAGATTATTAAGAATATGAATTACATTTGGATATTTGAATTATTTTGAGTCCTTATAACTACAAATGTTTGAGTATTTGAACTATTTGGAGTCATTAAAACTGCTTATGTATCTTTTTGGAACATATTGTAAGTTATAGCTTTGATATATGGAAAACTGATTACTTTTTAAATCATTTATGATATATTTGTCAGATTAAAGTATGTGATCTATTTGCAACTTATTATTTTAAGACTATGAAACTTCTTTAGTTATTTTTGAAAACCCATAGTATATTATAATTTTTGAAGACTCATATTACATCTTATTACTTTACAGATCTATTGCTTGATAGAACTTATTAGGATTTTGGTTACTTATTGAGTTGTCAACTCATCCCTCTTTCCCCTCCAGTTTCAGATTGTGAAGAATAGCAAGTTTTGGAAGTTTTGATGTTGTGTTGTGAGCAGGAAAAGAAGTTTAGCGATTTTGGGATAGGATGGTCTTCTAATAGTTTTATATTTATTGGCCAATTGGCATTACGTACATGAGGTTTGGATTTTGTTCCTATTAAATTATTGGAGATCTATTCATAAAAGAATTGTTGAGGTATTTTGGATTTATTTGATTTAAATTTTTTTGAAGATAAAATTTTAGTTGCTAAAAAGGCCTTGCACAATTGTAGGGTTCTTACTTTATAAGCGTGCGATGGTTGTCACATGCCTATCTTTATAGTTGGGTTCGGGGCGTGACAATTTTAATGGTATCAGAGCTTAGCTTATAATCTTGTAGACTTTATGCTAGGTTTGATTTAGAATGAAATCTGTGCCCTAGGCATTACAGTTCTAGTTATTGTTTATGAAGGTTATTAGGTCATAGATAGTGTTCTTTTGATGACTTGATGAGAAGTGTAAGTGAGGTTCCATCATATGATGATTTGTTAAGTCATATTTGTAGGATTTGATATTTATGTCTATGTGGTTATGCATACATAACTTATAAACACAAAAGGGTGGATTTTAATTGATATACTTCTATGATCTTATACTAGGTATTAAGTGGGTGTATTTTATTCTTGAAAATTTAGTAATTGATCAGATTGGTTATTAAAACTTCTTCTTCTTATTAAAAGGAAAAGAGTGTGAGAAAAGAACAAGCAAAAGAAATCTTCCTGCTGTTTTGTGATTGATCTTTTGAAAACTCATTTGATAGTTTTACCTAATATAGTCGACCTACCTAAGGTTAGTTTGATCTGTAGGAGATTCTCATAGGTTCAATTATTGAATGATAGTTTTCTATATGCCCTATTCAGAATTTGGAGTGCTTTGGGGAATTGGAAATTGCAAAAATTTATTTAGGGATTAAGGTTTGATGTTAGAGCTATGATTCCTTGATTTTAGTTTATATGGAGTAAGGAAATTAACAGAAAGTTTGTAGTGTGAAGGAAAATCAATTTGTGGTTATTGTAGTTCACATTATATTATATGTTATTATATCAATTTTGGGGGTGTTTTAAGAATTCAGTAATATATCAGTGGACTTCCTTGGATTCTAATGTTAAGGACCGACTTTCTTTGGATCATTGTTCTTGTTAGGGTTGACCTACATGAATTACCATAGCTTTATTTATGTGTGAGGTAGTCCCTAAATGTTTTTGAGACATGTTTTGTTACTTAGAAGTTTGAGGTCCGCAAATTCTTTTCTATGGACTTGGAGGTTTGTTTAATATCCTTGGGAATAAGTTTGATGCCAGAAATGTTGTAATAACCAGAAAAAAAAAAAATAAAAAGATTTAAGGGAAGGTTATTTAAGTAATTTGCTTATGAGGTTAGTTTTTATAATTAATATTTTTAAGGGGTTTTTTAGAAAATAAGGTTGAAACCCTAGCTAATTATATATAAGCTTATTGAGTCAACATATATGAAGAGATATTTCGAGAGAGGAGACTAACCAAAAGACTGAAGTAGAGAAGGATCCTTGGTTCCCATGGCCTAATGGATACAAAACAAAGCTTAAACATACCTCCATAATATGCAATCGCATGATGGTATCAAGCCTCTTTTTTTTCAAGATTGTAAACATTGAGAGATTGGTGGAGCTATTTGATGCTAAATCTGCGGAATCTATTAAAAAGAAGATTGTCATCCCTTCCTCACGAAGACAAGATTGGCTGATATCAATTAGAGACCCAAAGGAAAGTTTTGTTTTATATCAACAAATGTGACAAGTTAAGACCATAGGGTAAATCATAAATGTAAGCACAAGTTAATTGGAAAAGTCTATGGAAATCCCAATAGGCATCCTACCGCCAAAACAAACATAGCTCTGAGATTGCAATTGCTGGGATATTTGGTTTGGAAGCTTATGGGGCTTTGGGATTTGAGATTCTCCCTATTTCGAATAATAAAGATATTGTGAAGCTATTGCTGGACCCCCATAGTCCTTCCAAATTTGGATCCTCCGACAAATTCTTTACGAGAACAATGTACTGCTCAAATTGCTTTCACACTTGGAATAATTTGGAATCTCAGAAATCAAGTAGAGCACAATGATTCACAGATCAACATCATTACCACTATCAATTCAATGGAACTCAAGGGTTAATCTAAGGATTTTTAGGGGAAGTGTTAGGGAAAAGTTCTTTTTGGAATAGCTTTTAGAGGTAAGTAACTTTATCCTAATTAGTTTTGTTTTGCGTAATTTAACTACTGCAAATTGTTTATAGTTGTTACAATTTCATTTCTTTTGTATTACTGATTTCAAGAAAAGAATTACCACAAATATATCTGATTACTGAATATATGTTGTATTTTATTTAACTGTTTTTAGCTATATTGATTTAAAGTAAAGAATAAAGAATTTTCACAATTACATATGAGCATTGAATATAAGGTTTATTTTATTTAATTGTTTATAGCTATATTGATTTAAAGTAAATAATATAGAAATATCACAAATAGATTTGAATATTGAACATATGATTATATATATATATATATATTTGAATAAGATATATTTTTGTTAGAAACTATGATTTCATATATATATGATTATGAACAATCTGATTATGAATTTATTTTGATACCCAGCCAATAGGGGTTATTCATTGGTACTCTGATACCCAACCAATGTGGGTCATTCATTGGTGTAAGGTTGAATTTAATCAACCATCTTGTTGGTTTTATTCCATGCCAATTTGCTTGTAATTTAAGCACTTAGTAACCCTGTATTTAGGTGGGAAACTTGTAAGGGTAGTGTGTGAGAAGATGTGAAGAAAAGCTCAAGCATGTGCAAGAAGGCAGAGCTTCGCGGCTAGGAATCGCGGCTGACTCGCAACTGGCAAGCCGCCAAATGCTGGCACGTGAGATGCACACAGGGGAGCTGAAGGGTCGCGCCAACTGTTGCATTACAGGACAAAAGTCCCAGGCTGGCCAGGCCATTACATCGCGACTTGAACTCGTGACTTGGACAAGCCGCCAATCAGCCCTGTTTGGCAAAAAGTGTCTCTTCGTATTCCAAACAGCACTATATATAGACCCTTATACCCACTAAATTGGGAGAGATTTCAGAGAGAATTTTATGAGAGAAACCCTAGAGAAATACAAGATTGATTCATCCACAATCTTAACCTTAGAGACTCTACAAATTCCTCTACTCTCTTCCTCTCCATTGTTATACCTTTGAGAGGCCTTTAGCCAAATCTTTATCTCACCACACCCACGCCTATGAGAGGTTTATTTGGTGCTGTTGGGAATCTGTTAAGAAGGAACCAATCTACATTGGTTGATGCTATGGTCTAGTAGCGGAATCCGGTAAGCTAAAGAAGAATTAGGTTCGGCATAACCTCGTTGGAGCAAGAAGCTTGGAGGGCTTAGGTACTTGGGTAGATTAGGCTTGGAGAGTTTTCTGCTGTTAATGTATCCCAACTATATTCTTTAGTGGATTATTTGACCGCTTGGAGGGCAGCGGAGAGGTTTTACGCCGAGGGCTTCGGTTTCCTCTTCGATAACACATCGTGTGTTGTCCGAGTGTTTGCATCTTCCTTCCTTTATCTTTGCCTTACTGCTGTGGATATGTTTATATTTGGCTTAGATTGTTTATCAATTCTGTTATAAGTTTGTTATCATATTCTGCACATTCACTGTTTGATATAAAGCTTGAATTGGTAATTTCGTAATTGGGGTCTAAACGTTCAAGGGTGTTTCATACCCATTTTGAACTATCAATTAGTGTCAGAGTGGGTACACTTGTTGTGGTTTAAATACCTAAGTGTGATTCTTGACCCCTTGTGTTTATTTGCCATGGATTGTGCTATGTATGCCTCCTTGTATGATTTGGTTGATGATAAATGTAGCATGTCACGTGTTTGTGAAAATGCCTCCATGAGTGATAATTCTCATAATTGTGATACTATGTTACATGAATCTTTGGATGTTGTTGATATTCCTAACATCAAACTCTTGAAGAAAAAGGCTAAGAAGTTTAATAAAGATTTGAATAAGTTATTTTGTGAAAATGATGATTTGATTGCTAAGCTCAATGAATCCAACAAATTGGTTGAAAAATATAAGAAACTTGTTGAAAATTCTGTTGAAAAGCTTAAAGAGTTTGAATATTTGAATATGGACTTGGATGCTAAACTTGTTTTGTCTAACAAACTTGTTGATGAGCTAAAATGTGAAAATGAATCTCTCAAGATGCATGCCAAGTGTTTGATTGCTGAACCTATTGATAAAAAGGATGAAAATATTTGCTGCAATCATGTTGTGGTACCCGATATTGTGCCTAGTGTGTGTTCTAACCCAAAGGACAAATCGGTGTACATTCCTCCACATAAAAGAAATCAAAAGGTGGAGAGAAAGGCTGTTAAGTCAAAGCCTTCACTTAGGTCTCAACCTAAGGCTTTGGATGGATCTAAGTTTGTTCCCACTTGCCACCATTATGGTGTGATTGGTCATATAAGACCTCAATGTTATAAGTGGAAGAAAGAACAAAACCATGTTGCTAGATTCCTTCCCAAAAAGCCTAGTGGACCTAAACACATTGTTTGTCACCACTGTGGTGCATTTGGTCATCTAAGACCTCAATGCTCTAAGTTTCATGCTTTTAAAAGAATCAAAAGAAAAGATAAACTTGAGCTTCTTGAAAGTTGTGCTAAAAAGAGTAAACCGGTTTTGAGTGAAGATAGCATGTTGTTAAAGAAATTGTTTAATGCTTTTAACTCCTTGACTATGTGCATCTCCGGTTCTCATTCCTCTAACCTTCGTCTCACTACTTTTGAGACATTCATTCCAAACAATCGTTTTATTTGGATGAAGAAGGGTTCATATGGTTGAGCTTTTGCTCTCTTGGTCCTTGATCTTATTCTTTCGATCTTTGTAGGACCCTTCATGCATTGAATGTCATATCTTCATGCATATGTGCATTTTGCATTTATTTGTATGCATTGCTTTTATTTTGATCTTACTTTTATGTTTTTGTTTTGTGTGAGTAAAAATCCAAAATCACATAAAAAGTGAAAAATTCAAAAAGTTTGATTGTATATGTTTGAGCACATATCACATGTGAGTTTTGCCTTGTACCTTTGTACTAATGGCTTTGTGCATTTACGAGCTTAGCTTGTTCTTTATGCACTTATATTTTTGTGGGAAAAATCTTGACGTCTTTGTGTGATTGTTGTAAATCGATCTTCAAGCTTGTTATGAATGATTTGTCAATAGTCATGTTGGTTTTGTTACATGTATAGACTTGTGCCTATATATCTTCCCACCATTTATTTTTGTTTTTACTTAAAAGAGCTCACCAAATGTAAATCTCCAAATAAAAAGAGATATTGAGCTGCAAAAACCTGTCGCACATACTAGTATTTGACTAGGAAAAAGGAAAA
Organism: Quercus glauca; assembly: GCA_023736055.1. NCBI lineage: Eukaryota > Viridiplantae > Streptophyta > Magnoliopsida > Fagales > Fagaceae > Quercus > Quercus glauca. Next base: position 42,284,338 of record CM043319.1, read on the forward strand.
GCGACTTTTATGAAATTGTATGATGCCTAAAAAGCCAAAGGCTTGTTCATCAAATTGAAATATCGAAAATTTCAGGCATCGATCTCAAAATGAGATGTATTGATTCAAAATGATCAAATGTTATGATTTGTAAAGAAGCCAAATGAAAAGTTTCAAAGATATGTAATCATTTTCTTGTGGGAGGTCATATATGTTCATTTCTATAATTAAGATAGACCACTTGTCTTAGTACTAGTTGTATATGACTCGGTTGAATTGATCATTGAAGCTTCATTCTAGACTAAGGACTATTCCACACTTGATACACACACACAACACACATGCCTAATGTTCAACGAATGTCTTATTCATTTGTTCGATTGTACTTGTTTAAATGTGATGTGTGTGTGCTCGACTATATATGGATCAATCCAAAATTTTTTTTGATCATTTTATATGTATTTGGAAGTGATTTTTATCACTCTTTGTGTTCATGTTTAGTGCTTTCAGTGTTTAAACATGTTTTGTGTCGAAAAACAGGTGTCAGAGTTTTTTATGACTCGCCAGTCGCCAACCCCAGTCGCGAGTTTCATACAGAAGCTTTGGCGACTCACTCGCGACTTGAAAATTTTCGCGACTGAACTTCGCAACTCGCTAAGTCACAAAACGCCCAAAAACAGCTTTTTAAAGGGCTTTTCATGGGAAACCTGTTTTAAACCTTTCCCATCCTCTGTTAAATCCCTCTTTCACTATTTTTACATCAAAACTCAATCAATTTGAATGGTTTTTCATTCCATTAACATCTCTTAGGTAATTATGAACTCTTTTCATTGTTTTTGATCCTTAGACTATGTTTTAGAGAGTTTTGTGCTCTTGGTTGTATTTTTCATCATAGGGGTTGGGAAAACTTATTTTTCTCTCAAAATTTTTGTATGGGATTGGTTTCTTTTGTTGTTTTGCTTTGGTTGTTGGCCCCTTGTGGCCAAAAGAGCATGTATTAAGGGTGGTTTTCATGATGCTCATGCATTGTTTCATATTGTTGTTCATTGTGTGCACGCTAAGTGTTTGATAAAATGCCTCTTAGGCATTTTCTCACTGTTTTGGACTCTGATGAGTACCAAACTTTGGGGTTTCTCATGTTTCCTTATTAGGAACATGTTTGGTTCATTGATTGTGTATTTAACACAACTTACCCCACATGTGCATTTTCCATGCATTGGTCATGCATTGCACTTGCCACCTCTTGCACACACCTTTGCTACCCTTGTCATGCATTGGTTCTTCATCCTAGCATGTCATGTTTATCTTATGCTTTGTAGCATTTTGTTTCGTCTTAGGTTTGAGCTTCATTTTCTCATGCATCATTGCACCCCTCACGCATTATTATCATTGTTCATACCTTCATATCTTACCCTTATTTCTCCTTGACCCTTTGTCAATTCCTGACAAAAAGGGGGAGAGTATACAGTAGTGAGTATACCAGAGAGTTTTATCATTTCTTTATGACCCTTGTGCACATTCTTAGAGGGGAAATTCTACTTCTCGTGCACACTTGTAGGGGGGAGAGATATTACATAGGGGAGAAGACATTGTGTTTATAAGAAAACTTTGTCTTGACTGTCATTTCTTTATGACTGTTTTGTGTTTGATCAAGTTGCTCACATGTTTCACATCATGTTTATTTGATTGCAATTTACTTGTTACATTATACTTGTCCGTTTATTACTTGCTTTACCTTGAGGGTCTAATGTGTTTTGTGCAAGTGTTTCAGGTTACAGGTATATATGTTCCAAGTTCATCACAGCTCCTATGATTGATGATAGGGGGAGTGATATGATAGGGAAGTATTTTATATTTTGTACCCATGTTGCTTTTGTAAGCTTTAAGGGTTTGTTTTTCCACGCACTTATACTGTTTGTAGGCTTTTATGGTATGTACCATGTATTTGCAACACTTTGCTTATGTAGCCTTTATGCATTGTGCTTTAGTACTTGTTAATGTTATGCATTATCTTAAGTACAACACTCTTGTGCCCTTGTAGGATTGTTCCTAGATGCATATATGTTTGTATGCATTAGTTGAGTGTTGGACTTGCAAATGATACTCTTCAATTGAGCTTATCACCTTGCATGTCCGGATGTTTATTCCTTGTGTGAATGAGCATAGTGATCACTTGTGTATAGTGATTGCTTGTTTGATCTTGCTATGGTCTATCGCTTTATTCCATTTTGCTTGATCACTCTTTTATTGCTCCATATGCATCTCAAGTGTTTCTGCATACAATGATATTGCTATGTTGTTATGTTTCAAGAGTTACTTGTTCATATGTTCAAGAGCGTTTCAGAATCTAGAGTTAGGTGTGAGTGAGTTCTGTTCAACTGTTCCCAACTCACGCTTTAAGTCTAGAGTCTGTTGTAGGGTTTTGTCACGGAATAGCTAAAGGGGGAGATTGTAAGGTTGAATTTAATCAACCATCTTGTTGGCTTTATTCCGTGCCAATTTGCTTGTAATTCAAGCACTTTGTAATCCTGTATTTAGGTGGGAAACTTGTAAGGATAGTGTGTGAGAAGATGTGAAGAAAAGCTCAAGCATGTGCAAGAAGGCAGGGCTTCGCGGCTAGGAATCGCGGCTGACTCGCGACTGGCAAGCCGCCAAATGCTGGCACGTGAGATGCACACAGGGAAGCTGAAGGGTCGCGCTAACTGTCGCACTACAGAACAAAATTCCCAGGCCAGCCAGGCCGTTACATCGCGACTTGAACTATCGACTTGGACAAGCCGCGAGGCCAAGCCGTCAATCAGCCATGTTTGGCAAAAAGTGTCTCTTCATATTCCAAACACACACCACTATATGTAGACCCTTATACCCACTAAATTGGGAGAGCTTTCAGAGAGAATTTTGTGAGAGAAACCTTAGAGAAATACAAGATTGATTCATCCACAATCTTAACCTTAGAAACTCTACAAATTCCTCTACTCTCTTCCTCTCCATTGTTATACCTTTAGGAGGCCTTTAGCCAAATCCTTATTTCACTACACCCACGTTTGTGAGAAGGTTTATTTGGTGCTGTTGGGAAGCAATTAGGAAGGAACCAATCTACATTGGTTGATGCTATGGTCTAGTAGCGGAATCCGGTAAGTTAGCGGAATTCGGCGTAACCTCGTTGGAGCAAGAAGCTTAGAGGGCTTAGGTACTTGGGTAGATTAGGCTTGGAGGGCAAACTGCTATTCATGTATCCCAACTATATTCTTTAGTGGATTATTTGACCGCTTGGAGGGCGACGGAAAGGTTTTACGCCGAGGGCTTTGGTTTCCTCTTCCATAACACATTGTGTGTTGTCCGAGTGTTTGCATCTTCCTTCCTTTATCTTTGCCTTATGTTTACTGCTGTGGATGTGTTTATATTTGGCTTAGATTGTTTATCAATTCTGTTATAAGCTTGTTATCATATTCCACACATTCAGTGTTTCATATAAAGCTTGAATTAGTAATTTTGTAATTGGGGTGTAAACGTTCAAGGGTGTTTCATACCCATTTTGAACTATCAATTGGTATTCTGATACCTAAACCAATGGGGGTTCTTCATTGGTACTCTAATACCCAGCCAATGGGGGTTGTTGATTGGTATTCTGATACCCAGCCAATGGGGGTTATTCATTGGTATTCTAATATTTAAACCAATAGGGGTTATTCATTGGTACTCTGATACCCAGTCATGGGGATATAGCGTGACCATAGTCACAAGATTGTTAAGAATATGAATTACGTTTGAATATTTGAACTATTTCGAGTCCTTAAAACTGCATATGTGAATTTGGAAATGTTTGAGTATTTGAATTGTTTTGGGTCATTAAAATTGCTTATGTATCTTTTTGGAACATATTGTAAGTTATAGCTTTGATATATGAAAAACTGACTACTTTCTAAACCATCTACGATATATTTGTTAGATTAAAGTATGTGATCTATTTGCAATTTATTATTTTAAGACTACAAAACTGGTTCAGTTATTTTGAAACACACATAGTATATTATAACTTTGAAAACACATATTACATCTTTTCCTTTACAGATCTATTGCTTGATAGAACTTATTAGGATTTTGGTTACTTATTGAGTTGTCAACTCACCCCTTTTTTTCCCCCTCAAGTTTCAGATTATGAAGAATAGCAAGTTTTGGAAGTTTTGATGTTGTGTTGTGAGCAAGAAAAGAAGCTTAGTGATTCTGGGATAGGATGGTCTTCTAATAGTTTATATTTATTGGCAAATTGGCATTATGTACATGAGGTTTGGATTTTGTTCCTATTAAATTATTGGAGATCTATTCATAAAGGAATTGTTGAAGTGTGTTGGATTTATTTGATTTAATTTTTTTTTAGGATAAAATTTTAGTTGCTAAAAAAAGGCCTTGCACACTTGTAGGGTTCTTACTTTATAAGCGTGCGGCAATTGTCACGTGCCTATCTTTATAGTTGGGTTCGGGGCGTGACAATTTTAATGGTATCAGAGCCAAGTTATGATCTTATAGAGTTATGCTAGGTTTTGATTTGGAATGAAATCTGCGCCATGGGCATTACAATTCTAGTTATTGTTTATAAAGGTTATTAGGTCATAGATAGTGTTCTTTTGATGACTTGATGAGAAGTGTAAGTGAGGTTCCATCATATGATGATTTGTTAGGTCATAATTGAAGGATTTGAGATTTATGTCTATGTGGTTATGCATACGTGACTTATAAATACAAAAGGGAGGATTTTAATTAATATACTTCTATGATCTTATACTAGTATCAAGTGGGTGTATTTTATTCTTGAAAATTTTGTAATTGATCAGATTGGTTATAAAAACTTCTTCTTATTATTAGAAAGGAAAAGAGAGTGAGAAAAGAAGCAGCAAAGGAAATCTTCCTGCTGTTTTGTGACTGATCTTTTGAAAACTCATTTGATAGTTTTACTTAATATAGTCAACCTACCTAAAGTTAGTTTGATCTGTAGGAGATTCTCAGAGGTTTAATTATTGAATGATAGTTTACTATATGCCCTATTTAGAATTTGGAGTGCTTGATCATTATTAGGGAATTGACTATTGAAGAACTTTATTTTAGGGTTAAGGCTTGATGTCAGAGCTAAGATTCCTTGATTTTAGTTTCTACGGAGTAAGGAAATTAATGGAAAGTTCGTAAGGTGAAGGAAAATTAGTTTGTGGTTATTGTAGTTCACATTATATTATATGTTATTATATAAATTTTGAGGGTGTTTAGAGAATTCAACAATATATCGGTGGACTTCCTTGGATTCTAATGTTAAGGACCGACCTTCTTTTGGATCATTGTCCTTGTTAGCATTGACCTACATGGATTACCATAGCCTAATTTATGTGGGAGGTAGTCCCTAAATGTTTTTGAGACATGTTCTGTTACTTAGAAGTTTGAGGTCTTAATTTTCTTTCTATGGACTTGGAGGATTGTTTAATATCCTGGGGAATAGGTTTTGATGCCAAAAATGCAATTCTTTGAATTTTAACTAATAAGAGTTAATGGATTGGCTCAATTAAAAATAAGGTGGATACAACACAAGAAAATGGTAGTATTGAGTTTGACAAGTGAACCATAATTTTAATTGAATATTGAAGGTTTTGGGATGGCAAGAGAGTTTATTTTAAAAGACATTACAATTTGAATTATAGTTAGTTGTGGTACATTGTTTTATATTGGCAAGTGGTTAATAATTATAAAGTTGCATTGTACTCTAAGTTCTAGGTTGATGGGACAATATTATTTGCAAGGTAGAAACAAACAAAAGAGGGTTTGAGATACTTCATGGACTTTTCCCTTCTAGCCGATGCATACTTAGAGATTTGTTTTCATAATAGGCAACGTAATATTAAGGAACCCAGCTCTTCAATGAGTTCCAGCCCAGGTATCATTTGGAGATTAAAGGTGAATAAATGTTGCTTATTTGAGAAGATAATTTATGGTTAAGATAGAGATTTTATAAAAGACTTTATATCAATGCTCAATTGATTATTTATGGAGATTTTGTAATTTCTTTTTCTTACAAAACTTGAGGAAGAAAAGATATAATGATATACGCATATGTTGTAAATTAGTTTTGAACTTAGGAAGGATTAGTACTTTGGATGCACTACTTAATTTTGAGGTATAGAATTAAATGGATGCTAGCATTCAATGGTCTATGGTGAATCTCAAAATTGTCGATTTCCCTTGTTGTAATTTTTGGGGACTACTTAGGCCTTGGAATTTTGTTGAAATTAATAATTGATGGGAAATCCGTTTTTGGGGTTAATCTAAACGAATGGGCCTTGGAACTTTTATTCATATTGAAAGGAACTTAGAGAGCTATTTAGACTAGAGATATGTATATCTTAAAAGAATCTTATAATTTTCGTAATATGGTTGTTCTTAAACTATGGGTATTTGAGTAAGAGAATTTATAGTGGTATTGTATTATGCGGCGGAATCATCATGGCTCCATTTGCTTTGGGAATTTTTATCTTACAAATCTTGGGAAGGAAAATTCTAACCATATGTTGTGAAATAGTTTTGAACTATGGTGATGAGTGATAAATTGTATAGATCGATATAATTGTGGCTTTAGAGTAGTGCAGTGGAAGTGTGATAATTCGTTCAACTTGTGATGAATTCAGAGGACTGAATTCTTATAAGTGGGGGAGATTGTAATACCCGGAAAAAAAAATAAATAAAAAGATTTAAGGGAAGGTTATTTAAGTAATTTGTTTATGAGGTCAGCTTTTATAATTAATATTTTTAAGGGGTTTTTAGAAAATAAGGTTGAAACCCTAGCTAATTATATATAAGCTTATTGAGTCAACATATATGGACAGATATTTCGAGAGAGGAGACTAACCAAAAGACTGAAATAGAGAAGGATCCTTGGGTCCCATGGCCTAATGGATACAAAACAAAGCTTAAACATACCTCCATAATATGCAATCGCATGATGGTATCAAGCCTCTTTTTTTTCAGGATTGTAAACATTGAGAGATTGGTGGAGCTATTTGATGCTAAATCTGTGGAATCTATTAAGAAGAAGATTGTCATCCCTTCCTCATGAAGACAAGATTGGCTGATATCAATTAGAGACCCAAAGGAAAGTTTTGTTTTATATCAACAAATGTGACAAGTTAAAACCATAGGGTAAATCATAAATGTAAGCACAAGTTAATTGGAAAAGTCTATGGAAATCCCAATAGGCATCCTACCGCCAAAACAAACATAGCTCTGTGATTGCAATTGCTGGGATATTTGGTTTGGAAGCTTATGGGGCTTTGAGATCTGAGATTCTCCCTATTTCGAATAATAAAGATATTGTGAAGCTATTGCTGGACCCCCATAGTCCTTCCAAATTTGGATCCTCCGACAAATTCTTTACGAGAACAATGTACTGCTCAAATTGCTTTCACACTTGGAATAATTTGGAATCTCAGAAATCAAGTAGAGCACAATGATTCACAGATCAACATCATGACCACTATCAATTCAATGGAACACAAGGGTTAATCTAAGGATTTTTAGGGGAAGTGTTAGGGAAAAGTTCTTTTTGGAATAGATTTTAGAGGTAAGTAACTTTATCCTAATTAGTTTTAATTTGCGTAATTTAACTACTGAAAATTGTTTATAGTTGTTACAATTTCATTTCTATTGTATTATTGATTTCAAGAAAAGAATTACCACAAATATATCTGATTACTGAATATATGATGTATTTTATTTAACTGTTTTTAGCTATATTGATTCAAAGTAAAGAACAAAGAATTTTCACAATTACATATGAGCATTGAATATAAGGTTTATTTTATTTAATTGTTTACAGCTATATTGATTTAAAGTAAATAATATAGAAATATCACAAATAGATTTGAATATTGAACATATGATTATATATATATATATATATATATTTTTGAATAAGATATATTTTTGTTAAAAACTATGATTTCATATATATATGATTATGAACAATCTGACTATGAATTTATTCTAATACCCAGCTAATAGGGGTTATTCATTGGTACTCTGATACCCAACCAATGGGGGTTATTCATTGGTATTCTAATACCCAAACCAATGGGGGTTATTCATTGGTACTCTGATACCTAGCCAATGGGGGGTTATTCATTGGTATTCTGATACCCAAACCAATGGGGGTTATTCATTGGTACTCTGATACCCAGTCACGGGGATATAGCGTGACCATAGTCACAAGATTGTTAAGAATATGAATTACGTTTGAATATTCGAACTATTTCGAGTCCTTAAAACTGCATATGTGAATTTGGAAATGTTTGAGTGTTTGAATTATTTTGGGTCATTAAAACTGCTTATGTATTTTTTTGGAACATATTGTAAGTTATAACTTTGATATATGAAAAACTGACTACTTTCTAAACCATCTATGATATATTTGCAATTTATTATTTTAAAGTATGTGATCTATTTGCAATTTATTATTTTAAGACTACAAAACTGGTTCAGTTATTTTGAAACACACATGGTATATTATAACTTTGAAAACACATATTACATCTTTCCCTTTACAGATCTATTGCTTGATAGAACTTATTAGGATTTTGATTACTTATTGAGTTGTCAACTCACCCCTTTTTTTTCCCCTCCAGTTTCAAATTATGAAGAATAACAAGTTTTGGAAGTTTTGATGTTGTGTTGTGAGCAAGAAAAGAAGCTTAGTGATTCTGGGATAGGATGGTCTTCTAATAGTTTATATTTATTGGCAAATTGGCATTATGTACATGAGGTTTGGATTTTGTTCCTATTAAATTATAGGAGATCTATTCATAAAGGAACTGTTGAGGTGTGTTGGATTTATTTGATTTAATTTTTTTTAGGATAAAATTTTAGTTGCTAAAAAAAGGCCCTGCACACTTGTAGGGTTCTTACTTTTTAAGCGTGTGGCAGTTGTCACGTGCCTATCTTTATAGTTGGGTTCAAGGCGTGACAAATGTAATTCTTTGAATTTAACTGATAAGAGTTAATGAATTGGCTCAATAGAAAATGAAGTGGATAGAACACAAGTAGGTGGTGGTATTGAATTGGACTAGTGAACCATATTTTTGATTGGATATTGAAGGAGTTGGGATGGCTAGAGAGTTTATTTTTTTGAAGGACTATAACAATTTGAATTATAGTCAATTGTTGTACCTTTTGTTTTATATTGGCAGATGATTAGCGATTATAAATTGCAGTGTACTCTTAAGTTCTAGACTGCAAGGACTATTAATTGCAAGGTAGAAAAAAAAAAGGAAAAAAAAAAAGGAAGGGGTTGAGATACTTCATGGACTATTCCCTTCTAGCCGGTGTATACTTAAAGATTTGTTTTCATAATAGGCAATGTAATTAAGGAACCTAGCTCTTCAATGAGTTCCAGCCCAAGTATCATTTGGAGATTAAAGGTGAATAAATGTTACTTATTTGAGAAAATAATTTATGATTAAGATAGAGGTTGTGTGAAAGACCTTATATCAATGCTCAATTGATTATTTGTGGAGATTTTGGAATTTTCTTACAAAACTTGAGGAAGAAAAGATATAGTAATATACGCATATGTTGTAAATTAGCTTTGAACTTAGGAAGGATTGGAACTTTGGATGCACTACTTAATTTTGAGGTATAGAATTAAATGGATGCTAGCATTCAATAGTCTATAGTGAATCTCAAAATTGTGGATTTCCCTTGTTATAATTTTTGGAGACTACTTAGGCCTTAAAATTTTATTGAAATTAATAATTGATGGAAATTCAGTTATTGGGGTTAATCTAAACGAATGGGCCTTGGAACTTTTATTCATATTGAAAGGAACTTAGAGAGCTATTTAGATTAGAGATATGTATATCTTTAAAGAATTTTATATTTTTCATAATATGGTTGTTCTTAAACTATGGGTAATTGAGTAAGAGATTTTATAGTCGTATTGTATTATGTAGCGGAAGAATCATGGCTCCATTTGCTTTGGAATTTTATTTTGTTTTATTTTTATTTTACAAATCATGGGAAGGAAAAATCTATGCATATGTTGTGAAATAGGTTGAACTATGGTGATGAATGATAAATTTGTATAGATCAATACAATTGTGGCTTTAGAGTAGCGTAGTGGAAGCGCGATAATTCATTCAACTTGTGATGAATTTAGAGGACTGAATTCTTGCAAGTGGGGGAGATTGTAATACTTGGAAAAAAAGAAAAAAGGAAGGGTATTTAAGTAAATCTTTTGTGGGGTTAATTTTATAATTAATATTTCTAAGGGAATTTTTAGAAAAAATAAGGTTGAAACCCTAGCTATATATAAGCTTATTAAGTCAATGTATATGGGAGATATTTTGAGTGAATAGACAACCTAAAAGATTGAAGTAGAGAAGGATTGACTACACCTTTGAGGTGATATCTAAAGATTTTAGAGGAATTGTAAAAGAAAAGTTTCTTTTGGAATAGCTTTTGGAGGTAAGTAACCTTATCCTAATTGGTTTTATTTTGCGTATTTTAACCACTGAAAATTTTTTACAGTTGTTACAATTTTATTTCTATTGTATTATTGATTTCAAGTAAAGAATTATCACAAATATATCTAATTACTAAATATATGATGTATTCAATTTAATTATTTTTAGCGATACGGATTCAAAGTAAAGAATAAAGAATTTTCACAAATATACATGAGCATTGAATATAAGATTTATTTTATTTAATTGTTTTTTTTTTGTAGCGATATTGATTTAGAGTAAAGAATTATAGAAATATCATAAATAGATTTGAATATTCAATATATGATTATATATATGTATTTGAATAAGATATAGTTTTGTTAGAAAATATGATTTCATATAAATGATTTTGAACAATTTGACTATGAATTTATTCTGATACCCAAACCAATGGGGGTTATTCATTGGTATTTTGATACCCAAACCAATGGGGGTTATTCATTGGTATTCTGATACCTAGCCAATGTGAGTTATTCATTGGTACTCTGATACCCAGCCAATGGGGGTTCTTCATTCGTATTCTGATTCCCAAGCTAATGGGGATTATTCATTGGTACTTTGATGCCCAGTCACGGGGATATAGTGTGACCATAGTCATAAGATTATTAAGAATATGAATTACGTTTGAATATTTGAATTATTTTGAGTCCTTGTAACTACAAATGTTTGAGTATTTGAACTATTTGGAGTCATTAAAACCACTTATGTTTCTTTTTGGAACAAATTGTAAGTTATAGCTTTGATATATGGAAAACTGACTACTTTCTAAATCATCTATGATATATTTGTCAGATTAAAGTATGTGATCTATTTGCAACTTATTATTTTATGACTATGAAACTTCTTTAGTTATTTTTGAAAACCCATAGTAGATTATAACTTTTGAAGACTCATATTACATCTTATTACTTTACAGATCTATTGCTTGATAGAACTTATTAGGATTTTGGTTACTTATTGAGTTATCAACTCACCCCTTTTTCCCCTCCAGTTTCAGATTGTGAAGAATAGCAAGTTTTGGAAGTTTTGATGTTGTGTTGTGAGCAGGAAAAGAAGCTTAGTGATTTTGGGATAGGATGGTCTTCTAATAGTTTTATATTTATTGGCCAATTGGCATTATGTACATGAGGTTTGGATTTTGTTCCTATTAAATTATTGGAGATCTATTCATAAAGGAATTGTTAAGGTATTTTGGATTATTTGATTTAAATTTTTTTGAGTATAAAATTTTAGTTGCTAAAAAGGCCTTGCACAGTTGTAGGGTTCTTATTTTATAAGCGTGCGGCAGTTGTCACGTGCCTATCTTTATAGTTGGGTTCAGGGCGTGACAATTTTAATGGTATGAGAGCTTAGGTTATGATCTTGTAGACTTTATGTTATGTTTGATTTAGAATGAAATCTGTGCCCTAGGCATTACAATTCTATTTATTGTTTATGAAGGTTATTAGGTCATAGATAGTGGTCTTTTGATGACTTGATGAGAAGTGTAAGTGAGGTTCCATCATATGATGATTTGTTAAGTCATATTTGAAGGATTTGATATTTATGTCTATGTGGTTATGCATGCATGACTTATAAACACAAAAGGGTGGATTTTAATTGATATACTTCTATGATCTTATACTAGGTATTAAGTGGGTGTATTTTATTTTTGAAAATTTATTAATTGATCAGATTGGTTATTAAAACTTCTTCTTCTTATTAAAAGGAAAAGAGAGTGAGAAAAGAACAAGCAAAAGAAATCTTCCTGCTGTTTTGTGACTGATCTTTTGAAAACTCATTTGATAGTTTTTCCTAATATAGTCAACCTACCTAAGGTTAGTTTGATCTGTAGGAGATTCTCATAGGTTCAATTATTGAATGATAGTTTTCTATATGCCCTATTCAGAATTTGGAGTGCTTTGGGGAATTGGAAATTGCAAAATTTATTTAGGGATTAAGGTTTGATGTTAGAGCTATGATTCCTTGATTTTATTTTATATGGAGTAAGGAAATTAACAGAAAGTTTGTAGTGTGAAGGAAAATCAATTTGTGGTTATTGTAGTTCACATTATATTATATGTTATTATATCAATTCTGGGGGTGTTTTAAGAATTTAGTAATATATCAGTAGACTTCCTTGGATTCTAATGTTAAGGACCGACTTTCTTTGGATCATTGTTCTTGTTAGGGTTGACCTACATGAATTACCATAGCTTTATTTATGTGTGAGGTAGTCCATAAATGTTTTTGAGAAATGTTTTGTTACTTAGAAGTTTGAGGTCCGCAAATTCTTTTCTATGGACTTGGAGGTTTGTTTAATATCCTTGAGAATAAGTTTGATGCCAGAAATGTAATTCTTTGAATTTAACTGATAAGAGTTAATGAATTGGCTCCATAGAAAATGAAGTGGATAGAACACAAGTATGTGGTGGTATTGAATTGGACTAGTGAACCATATTTTTGATTGGATATTGAAGGAGTTGGGATGGATAGAGAGTTTGTTTTGAAGGTCTAATACAATTTGAATTATAGTCAATTGTTGTACCTTTTGTTTTATATTGGCAGATGATTAGTGATTATAAATTGCAGTGTACTCTTATGTTCTAGACTGCAAGGACTATTAATTGCAAGGTAGAAAAAAAAAAGGAAGAAAAAAGGAAGGGGTTGAGATACTTCATGGACTATTCCCTTCTAGCCGGTGTATACTTAAAGATTTGTTTTCATAATAGGCAATGTAATTAAGGAACCTAGCTCTTCAATGAGTTCCAGCCCAAGTATCATTTGGAGATTAAAGGTGAATAAATGTTACTTATTTGAGAAAATAATTTATGATTAAGATAGAGGTTGTGTGAATGACCTTATATCAATGCTCAATTGATTATTTATGGAAATTTTGGAATTTTCTTACAAAACTTGAGGAAGAAAAGATATAGTAATATACGCATATGTTGTAAATTAGCTTTGAACTTAGGAAGGATTGGAACTTTGGATGCACTACTTAATTTTGAGGTATAGAATTAAATGGATGCTAGTATTCAATAGTCTACAGTGAATCTCAAAATTGTGGATTTCCCTTGTTATAATTGTTGGAGACTACTTAGGCCTTGGAATTTTATTGAAATTAATAATTGATGGAAAGTCAGTTATTAGGGTTAATCTAAACGAATGGGCCTTGGAACTTTTATTCATATTGAAAGGAACTTAGAGAGCTATTTAGATTAGAGATATGTATATCTTTAAAGAATTTTATATTTTTCATAATATGGTTGTTCTTAAACTATGGGTAATTGAGTAAGGGATTTTATAGTCGTATTGTATTATGCAGCAGAAGCATCATGGCTCCATTTGCTTTGGAATTTTTTATTTTTTATTTTTTTACTTTACAAATCATGGGAAGGAAAAATCTATGCATATTTTGTGAAATAGGTTGAACTATGGTGATGAATTATAAATTTGTATAGATCAATACAATTGTGGCTTTAGAGTAGCGTAGTGGAGGCGCGATAATTCGTTCAGCTTGTGATGAATTCAGAGTACTGAATTCTTATAAGTGGGGGAGATTGTAATACCCGGAAAAAAAAAAAAAAAGAAGGAAGGGTATTTAAGTAAATCTTTTGTGGGGTTAATTTTATAATTAATATTTCTAAGGGAGTTTTTAGAAAAAATAAGGTTGAAACCCTAGCTATTTATAAGCTTATTAAGTCAACGTATATAGGAGATATTTTGAGAGAATAGACTACCTAAAAGACTGAAGCAGAGAAGGATTGACTACACCTTTGAGGTGATATCTAAAGATTTTAGAGGAATTGTAAAAGAAAAGTTTCTTTTGGAATAGCTTTTGGAGGTAAGTAACCTTATCCTAATTGGTTTTATTTTGCGTATTTTAACTACTGAAAATTGTTTACAGTTGTTACAATTTTATTTCTATTGTATTATTGATTTCAAGTAAAGAATTATCACAAATATATCTGATTACTGAATATATGCAATTCTTTGCAGGGGTTTCAGGAGACCAGAAAGCTTAAAGAAGGGGAGTTGTTTCTTACTTTGGCTGATGGGAGCAGGATTCCAGTTGTAGCTGTTGGTGTTTATAATTTATGTTTTAAATCTAGAGTTCTAATATTAGAAGACTGTTTGTACGTACCTAATGTACGTAGGAATTTAATTCTGCTACTTACTTAGGTAAACAAGGATATTGTGTTATCCTAAAAGACAATGTTGTAATAAAGAAGGATAAAGTGTTTACCTGTTATGGCAATATTGTGGACGGTCTTTATATTTTATCTCCTGATAAGCATGAATTATATAATTCTGAATTAGATGCTAACTCTCATGTAAAATCATTAAAGAGAAAGTTTCCTTCAACTAATGATGCATATCTTTGGCACTTGCGTTTAGGTCATATTAATTCAAATAGAATTCAAAGACTGATCAAAGATGGACTCTTAGGGCCCATGGACTTTGATGAATTTCCAGTTTGTGAATCTTGTTTGGAAGGTAAAATGACCAAACGACCTTTTAATGCAAAAGGTAGAAGAGCCCAAGATTTGCTAGAGTTAGTTCATTCTGATATTTGTGGTCCTATGTCAATCCAAGCAAGAGGTGGCTTTGAGTATTTCATCACTTTCACTGATGATTACTCAAGATATGGTTATGTGTATCTAATGAGATGGAAGTCTGAAGCCTTTGAAAAGTTCAAAGAGTTTAGGGCTGAAGTTGAGAATCAATTAGGTAAACACATAAAAGCCATTCGATCTGATCGAGGTGGTGAATACCTTTTTGGGTATTTCAAGGATTACTTAACTAAGAATGGGATTGTATCCCAATTGACTGCACCTGGAACTCCACAACAGAATGGTGTAGTAGAAAGAAGGAATAGGACTCTTTTGGAAATGGTTAGGTCCATGATGAGTTATTCAACTCTACCTATTTCTTTTTGGGGTTATGCCTTAGAAACAGCAATACATCTTTTGAATTTAGTTCCGTCAAAATCTGTTCCCAAAACACCCATGGAATTGTGGAGTGGGCGTAAGCCTAGCATGAAATATCTCCACATTTGGGGTTGTCCTGCACATGTGTTAAAAGGGAAGCCTGATAAGTTGGAACCAAAATCAGAAGTGTGTTTGCTTGTAGGTTATCCAAAAGAAACTAGGGGTTATTTATTCTATAGTCATAAAGATAATAAAGTGTTTGTTAGCACAAATGCTAAATTTTTGGAAAATGACTATATGAATAATTATACTCCTAAAAGTAGAGTTGTGTTGGCTGAAATGAATGAACCTGTAAATAAGCAACCAATAGATGAAACTAGGGAAGATGTGGCTGTATTAGATACACCACAAGATACTACTCATGACATGTCTAGTACACAAGTGCCTCGTCGTAGTGGGAGAATTGTTCGGCCTCCTATAAGATTCATAGGTTTGGGAGAAACCTATGAAGCTATCTCAGAAGAGGTTGAATCGGATCCCTACACATATGATGAAGCAATGAATGATATAGATGCACATCATTGGGTCCAAGCTATGAAATCTGAATTAGATTCCATGTATTCCAATCAAGTTTGGAATCTTGTAGAGGCGCCTAAAGGCATTAAACCTGTTGGTTGCAAATGGGTTTACAAGAGAAAGAGAGGGATAGATGGAAAGGTTGAAACCTTTAAAGCAAGGCTAGTGGCGAAATGGTATACTCAAAAAGAAGGTATTGATTATGATGAAACCTTTTCTCCAGTAGCAATGCTTAAATCTATCAGAATTCTCTTATCCATTGCTGCTCATTTTGATTATGAGATTTGGCAAATGGATGTCAAGACTGCATTTCTTAATGGCAATCTTGAAGAGGAAATCTATATGATGCAACCGGAAGGTTTCATAGCAAAGAACCAAGAGCATTCGGTATGCAAGTTGCAAAGGTCCATTTATGGACTTAAGCAAGCATCTAGGTCATGGAACATCAGGTTTGATCAAGCAATCAAGACATTTGGTTTTGAACAAAATCCTGATGAATCATGTGTGTACAAAAGACATCAAGATAAAGTAGTAATGTTCCTAGTGCTTTATGTTGATGATATTCTACTCATTGGAAATGATGTAGGAGTAATGTCATCTGTAAAGGTTTGGTTGTCAAGCCAATTTGATATGAAGGACTTGGGTGAAGCTAACTTTATTCTAGGGATTAAGCTTTGGCGAGATCGCAAGAATAAGATGTTAGGCTTATCACAAGCTGGATACATAGATAAGGTTCTAGAACGGTTTAGCATGCAAAACTCCAAGAAAGGATTGCTTCCTTTCAGACATGGAGTTCCTTTGTCTGATGACCAAAGGCCTAAGACTCAAGAGGAAGTAGATATGATGAGACAAGTTCCTTATGCTTCTGCAGTGGGAAGTCTCATGTATGCCATGCTTTGTACTAGACCAGATATCTGCTATTTAGTTGGCATGGTCAGCCGATATCAATCAAATCCAGGACCAAAACATTGGCAAGCTGTAAAGCATATTCTCAAGTATCTACGGAGAACGAGAGATTATATGCTTGTTTACCGTTGTGAGGATTTGATTCCCATTGGCTATACAGATTCAGATTTTCAATCGGATCTAGATTTCAGAAAATCCACTTCAGGATGTGTTTTCACCTTGGGAGGTGGAGCCATTAGTTGGCGGAGTATTAAGCAATCATGTATTGCAGACTCCACCATGGAAGCAGAATATGTTGCTGCTTGTGAAGCAGCAAAGGAAGCTGTATGGCTCAAGAAATTCCTCTCTGACCTTGGTGTAATAAGAATGGAGCAAGTTCTAATCACATTGTTTTGTGATAACAGTGGAGCAGTTGCACAATCTAAAGATCCAAGGAATCACAAGAAAGGAAAGCACATTGAGAGGAAGTACCATATCATTCGAGATATTGTTGCTCGTGGAGATGTGGTGGTAGCAAAGATTGAAAGTGCAAACAATCTAGCAGATCCATTTACCAAAGCCTTGCCTCAAAGGACTTTCGAGTCACATTTGGAGGGAATGGGAGTTAGATTAGTGCACAATAGTCTTTAGGGCAAGTGGGAGATTGTTTGGATTAGTGCCCTTAAATCCTATTGAATGATGCTATGTATGATATTAAGTGTGACATTGTGTTAGACATTATGTATGACTTAATATTATGTTTAATAAATTTGTTTTATTATTATCTGAAATAATAGTAACATGAATATTCGAACATTATCATATAATCCATGAGATGCATAGTATGTGATTTATGTGAAGAGTCACAGAAGATATAAATCACAAGTTCTTTGTAAACTTAGAATTTTAGTTCATAGTCGGTGATGAAATTGGGCATTTCATCTGCGAAGACTATAACATATCAATTACGATGATTTGTCTTGATCATGGAAGTGGAGACTTCTAGTTGATGTGTTAATATGTTTTAAGAGTTAAGACATATTGAACTGGACCGCCATGAGATTTATTATTTGTCTAAGGACTGTCAAATGAATAATAAATTTCATGACTTGTATTTGCATGAACTCTTAATCTTGAGAGAATAATGAACCTGATCATGAGGTGTAGGTTGCTTTGATATATCAGGAGTGAGATCTATATTAATGGTCAAAACCTCAGTGTGTTGGGCAGCCACATTAAGTGTTGATGGAACATGTATTCTCAAGATGGAATTCATAGTCTCTTAATGGAGATATAAAGTATTCTCTTGAGATAAGTTTAATGAGTTTGTTATTCAGAGAGTTAGGCCTAACCACTTTAGTAAGTAGTTACTAAAGTATATATTTATGGAATTGGATTTCATGAATATATAATGAATAACATTAAAGGATTAAACCGGGTACTCAAGGATCAAGATGTAGTAATTTACAAAGTGGCAGTCTATATTAATAACTTTGTATTACTACGAATATTTTATGAAGGTGTTGCATGTATAATAAAGTCTTGGGATATAATATATATAGATAAGACCTAGAGTGCAACTATATTTATATAGTGGTATTAAATATAGTTAATGGTAACTTTGGGCTTGTCAAGAGTTGACAGAAAAGCCCAAGGCCCATTGGAGCTAGTGTTTTATTGGTCCCTTTTGGTCCCACTCCAAGCCACATACCTAAGCCCAATTGGTAAGGCCCAAAAGGCCAGCCCAATTAGATATATTGGTTAGATACAAAGGGAAAAACGTACAGAAAATAATTGGTAAGAAAATCACCATTGTAGTAGTGTGGAAGTGAGTTTTTGGTACTCACTAGTTATCCCTTTGTTACCAATTTAAGAGACCACACATCTTGGGCGATTAGTGGAATTGGAGTGAAGATTAAGAGTATTCCCAAGTGCTTCAATCTTCGGTTTTGTAATTCACCGCTTCAAGGTACGATCTCTTGTTCTCAAATTCTGAAATTTACTTAGGGTCCGTTTGGATACAGCTGAAAACTGAAAACTGAAACTGAAAACTGAAAAATACTGTAGCAAAATATTTTTTAAATGTGTGAATAGTATTGTGGGACCCATTTTTAATGAAAAAGTTGCTGAAAAGTGAAAATTGTGGGTCCGTGAACAGTAAAATTTAGTTTGAAATGTCAAACTTTGCGGCTACTGTTCAATGAACAGTAGCCGCTACAGTAAAATTTGTATCTGAAAGCTGGAAACGCGTGAAAAAAAAAAAAAAAAAAAAAAAAAAAAAAAAGGAAAAAAACGCAAACGTAAACGCCCAACGCGTCAGCCAAACGGGGCCTTAGTATGTGTTAATAATATTGAATGAAGTAGATTCGTTCAAAACTTACTTTTCCGCTGCGTACACTGATTTAATTCCATCAATACATAATGTCATACACAATGTCAAACTTAATATCATACATAGCATCACTCAATAGGATTTAAGGACACTAATCCTAACAGGTCCACCTACTACTACCCAACTTTATGCCATAATTGAAGAGTACTCTTGGACCATGGACTTTCAAGAGAGCCAATGTCGACGACTTCTCTGAATTTGGAGACGCAGGATCATAGGAAGATCATGATTGGTCAAAATAGACTTCGAAGGTGGGAACAACTCAAGTCACCCCAGCTCGCTTCATGCTTGAACGCGACATGGACCCTTCTTCTAACAATGATAAATACCTTGTGCTGACTCAAAATGAAGTAGAAGAAGGAGATGATGAAGTGATCAACTATTGGAGTGAGGATGATGGTGACTGGTTCTTTAAAGAGGTAGCGAGAGACCCCAATAAGGGTGAGGATCTGTATGACATAACCAAAGTTATGCACTTATGGAAACCTCTGAAAGGGGAGGACTGGGTTTGTAAAGCTGAAGGAAGGCAAGGAGAAGAGTGACAGGCCTTGAAGGAGAAAGAAGACAGGATTCATCATGCCTACTGCGGGGCCCATTAATAATTGGACTTGGGTTGGGTTTTCTGAAAACATGGGGAAAAATTTTTGTAATGCAAGTTCCAATGTACTTTTCAATATTTTCAATAAGATAAATTTTGATTTGGCTTATGTGTCCATAACATTGAAATTCTACGCTTAAATAATTCAAATGAATTTGAAAATGAAATTAATAAACAATTGGAAAAGAAAATTGAACCTATGGAACCAACTCTTGAAACTATTAATTTGGGCAATAATGAGAATCCACACTTAATTAAAATTGGCTTAACCCTAAATGAAAATGAAAGAAAAGATCTTTAATAACTCCTCATGGAATTTCAAGAGGTGTTTGCATGGTCCTATGAAGATATACCCAGAATTGACCCTGAGATAGCTCAGCATCACATTGATACTCATGGTTATATGGTTCCTGTCAAACAAAAGTTAAGAAGAATGAGGACCGAATGCCTTTTAAAAATCAAGGAAGAAGTCATTAAGCAATTAAAGGTAGGGTTTATCAAACCTGTACACCAAGCCAAATGGATAGCTAATGTCGGGCCTATACCTGAGAAGGATAGGAAGGTGAGGATGTGTGTGGATTTTAGGGACTTGAAAGAGGCATGCCCCAAGGATGACTTTCTTCTCCCTCACATTGATGTTTTGGTGGATAACATGCCAGGAAGTGCCTTGATGTCTTTCATGGATGGTTTTTTGGGATACAACCAAATCAAGATGGCTCCCAAAGATATGATAAAAAACACTTTCAGCACAGAATGAGGAATCTATTGTTACACGGTAATGCCGTTTGGCCTCAAGAATGCTGGGGCAACCTTCCAAAGAATGGCCACAACCTTGTTACATGATATGATGCATAATGAGGTGGCAGTATATGTTGATGATATGATAGTGAAATCCAAGGATAGAGAAAACCACACCATAAACTTGAGGAAGTTCTTCGGGAAGATTAAAAAGTATAGGCTAAGATTGAACCCACAGAAATGTACCTTCGAAGTAACCACCAAAAAATTGCTAGGCTTCCTAGTGAGTAATAAAGAGATAGAAGTTGACCCATCCAAGATCAAAGTCATATTGGAGTGCCTCCACCCAGAAGTGAGAAAGAGATAAGGGGTTTCTTTGGGTGGATTACAATATATTAGTCGATTCATTGCCAGCTCTCCTCCACTTGTGAACCCATCTTCAAACTCTTAAAGGAAGAATGAACCACATACATGGAACGATAAGTGCCAAAAGACCTTTGAACTTATCAAAGAATATCTCCTCCACCCACCTATCCTAGTGCCTCCATAACATGGAAATCTCTTACTCCTATACCTCTCTATCATAGGGGATATGGTTGGAAGTATGCTTGCACAAGAAGACGTTGAAAAGAATGAGAGAGCCATATACTACTTGAGCAAGAGGTTCCATAATTATGAGACTAGGTACACTCCCATAGAAAAGTAATGCTTCGCACTTGTTTGGGTAATACAGAAATTGAGACATATCATATTACCTTTCCAAATATGGGTAGTAGCAAGTATGGACCCATTGAAGTATCTCTTTGAAAAGTTTGCGTTAAGTAGAAGATTGTCAAGATTGTTGATCTTGTTGGTAGAATTTGATTTGAAGTATGTGGCTAGAAAATCTATTAAAGGGAGCATTATGTCAGATTTTTATGTTGTGAATCCTATAGAGGCGAAAGATGGTAAAGAAGACTTTCCAGATAAGAACATTTTGGATGTTGAGTTAGGGACATAGAAGACGTATTTTGACGGAGCCGTAAACCAATATGGGAATGAGATAGGAATACTCTTGATCACTCCTAAGGGATCTCGCATACCTTTGGCAATCAAGTTGAACTTTAAAGCAACTAATAGTATGGCTGAATATAAGGCTTGTATCTTCGAAATAAAAGCTCTTCAAGAATTGAGGGTAAAAGAGGCTGAAGTCTTTGGAGATTCAACTTTAGTTATAGCCCAAGCACAAAAGTTGTGGAAGGTGAAAGAGGAACACTTGAAGCCTTATCAACCATACTTGGAGCATTTAACCAAGACCTTTGACAAGATTAAGCACACAATCATCTCTAGAGCTCAAAATCAATTTGCGGATGCCTTAGCTATCTTATCCTCCATGGTTGAAATAACCGAGGGAGATTAAGCGAAGTTATGAGGAAGTGCACAAAGGGAAGACTGAAGTTCCAATAATGACCATAATGGAGCAGGAAGCTCAATGGTACTATGACATCCTGAAGTTCTTGGAACTAAGGTCATATCTGGATAATGCCAACAAGAGAGAACATCGTTCCATTAGGATGATGGCAACACAATACATCCTATGTCGAGGACAACTCTATAGAAGGTCTTACGATGGTATACACTTTCGTTGCTTGAAAAAGGAAAATAGCATTAAGCTTCACAGTTTCCAAGATTTCTGATAACAGTTTCCACTTTGAGGGTGAAGTTCAGGGAGTCATGGAAGAATATAGCATTAAGCTTCACAAGTCCTCACCATATTAACCACAAGCTATTGGTGCCGTAGAAGCAGATAATAAGAATATGAAGAACATCCTAGCCAAGATGGTAGTGATATACAAAGATTGGGCTGAAAAGCTTCTATTTGCCTTATGGTGTAATAGAACTTCTGTCTGTGCATCAACTGGGGCAACACCTTACACATTGGTTTATGGTAGTGAGGCGGTGCTTCCTATTGAGATGGAGATACAATCTTTGAGGGTATTGGTGGAAACCAAGGTACTAGAAGAGGATTGGGCTAAGGCAAGATATGAACAATTGGCTTTGATAGATGAGAAGAGGGCTATGGCACAATATCATGCACAAGGGTACCAAAAAAGGATTGCTAGAGCATTTGACAAGAGTTAAACCAAGATGAGACTTTTAATTCGAGAGGAAAGATGAAGCCAAGGTGATCTAGGCCTTTTATCATTAAGAAGATCATGTCTGAAGGTGCTACGAGGATCATAGATTTGGATGGGTAGGAAAGGCTTTGCCCAATTAACATGGATAGACTGTGGAAAATCAACTTTTAAAGAAAAGAGAGAGAGAGAGAGAAAAAAAAAGCCTGCTAGGTTGAAAACCCAAAAGGGTAGCCTAGGCAAACATTAAGGCAAAAGAACCCGCTAGATTGAAAACCTGAAAGGGCAATGTAGGTAAAAGTTAGGGGAAAAGACCATGGGCATTGTGAAAATTCCTAAAGGGACATCATGGGCAAAAATTACATAAAAAAGGTAATAAAAAATAAATAAATAAAAAAAAAAAAAAAAACCAAATGAATGAGATGACAATAAGCAAAGAAAATAAAAAAAGTGAATCTCTTATTGCTCAAATTAAAAGGTAACAAGATTGTTTTCATAGGGGATTTGGAACATTCCAATCCATTATTAAATTCAAAATCAAAAACATGAGAATCATAAAGTGCTGAAAAGTAAAATATGGGGCATATCAAGTAATGCCTCTAGTCACCCTACGGCATGGCCAAGCCTCACAAAACCTACCCAAGATCCTATTGGTAAAGACCTCAGTGTGAAAGGCACCTTCATCATTAGGAGCTCCTTGACGCTCTCCAAATTGCCTTGAGATACGACAAGAGGAGTAGTTTAAGCAGCAACGAAGTCCAACTAAAGGCATGCAGTAGTCCTTGCAACAACTGTGAACCATGCTTGAGATGTGCCACCACTCCATGACCCATTGAATGTCAGTCTCCTTGATGTGACCCATAAGTTCTATGTACCCCTTAAAGCTCATGTCATCTTGATGAAGCCGGTAGTCCCTAAAATGCCTAGGGAGGTATGCACTAGGGGGTACGGTAGGAGGTTAAAGCGACCAATGCCTCTCTTGTAGCCATGTCTGAAAAATAGAGAGAGAGGGAGAAAAAAAGGGAAAAGCAAAACAAAAAAAACAAAAAAGAGAGAGAGAGAGAGCATGAGTGAAAAAATATATAAATAATGATGAAAGACGACATAAGGTGCCTCAATGGATTGAAAACCAAAAGGAAATCCATGCAAAATTAGAGGAATCCTGCAAGATTGAGAACCTAGGCAAAGTTAGGGATTATACTTGAAGAAAAAGATGACTTCCCACAAAGAAGGTTGCTTCCTTCTTATGAAAGGCATCCAAACCATTGAGGGTTTCCACCAAGATTAAGCCCACCAGGTTACCTCTCTTTAGCTCAAACCACCATGCACATCCGGAGGTCCACACAATATGACCATTGGACCAAGAAGTACCTTGCAAGGGCACATAAGCAAAAGGCACGAAGAAAGTATGAATGTGGCCTCTCACCCACAGGAAGGGCCAAGCCAGAAAAGTGTGTAAAAACCAACTTAAGGTTAAGTTTGCCGAAAATGCAGCACCTATTTGCCATAGTAAGAGGGACGCCCAACACAACATGCAGCAAGGAGGGGAGATCCCCACCCATGGTAGGGATGATGAGATCGTCAATCTCTAGTTCACCCATGATAGTACCAAATTCTTCAATAATGGATGAAAACACTCAATTTTGCACACATAATTTAATCTTGGAAGATGGCTAGAGCGACCATTCATATACCCAAAGTTTAGGGTTGCATTACATGCATTAATTCATTCATTGCAAATCAAAAAAATGATTTTGATATTCTAATGGTGGCGACGGTATGTCTGATTCCCAAATCGAACCGTCAGATTGAAAGATATCACATGATCAAGTTTTTATGGTCCACATGCATTTTGTTTGGGTGGAACCAACCATGCGTGATTAATTTAAATTAATTCTGATTGGTTAAACAATTAAAATTAATTAAATAATTATGTGATTAGTTGTTGGCTAGTGTCAAAAATAGGCTTGCTTGCATGGGAATAAAGTGGATAATCAGATAACAAAGAAGTTATAGGTAATCAAGTCTTTTTGGAATATTTATCTATAAGATAATTATCACTTTAAAGACTTGAATATCAAGAAAAAGGGATTAATTTTTAGAATACGAATCAAAAACTCGCCTAGGTACAATTTCCAGCTCAAAAATCCCCAAAAAAGGAGTCCAGACCAAAACTCAAACGCAAACTTAGCACCCAAGAGGGCTTGTCAGCACTCTTGGAGTGCTGATTGGCATATGGCAAGTGTCGATCGGCAATTCCCAAGTGCCTATTGGCCCAAATGCTCGGCCATGCCTGGGAGCTTCCTGATTGAGATAAAACCTATCTTTTTCAACTTTTTAGAGATAAGGACATTTTCCAATTTGTATATGATCTTATTTAGCTTATTTTTTAAGCATCCCAACCTCTATAAATAGAGGAAATGGATCAAAATTAGGGGCTCTTTTTTTTTTTTTTTTTTTTTTTCTGACTTCTTTGCTCCCCTTATGTTAAAGACGTTTTGGAAACTTTTGCTTTAAGAAATTCTTTTTTGTAAGTAAAGTATTTTAGACCTCAAAGAAGTGAAAACTTCTTTAATTTATAAAATATTCTTCTACTAAAGAGCACGCTCATGCAAGAGGTATTTATTTATATTCTTCTATCTATTTTTTTTCTTTTTTCTTTTCCATTAGTTAATATGTTGTGATTGTTTGTTGCACGAATGCAGTTAATATATTTGATTTTTATTGTGCCTTGTTCTTAATTCATATTTGCCATGCTTATATACATTGTTGAAATTTTCTTTGACATGTTCTTTAATTGATTGTTTTTTTTTTTTTTTCCTTCTTCTTTGGTTTGAAAATTTGCTAATGATCATCAAAAAAAAATTTTAAACTCAAAACTTGTAATACCCGAAAAAAAAAATTTTATTAAAAGGAAGGTTATTTAAGTAAATTTGTTTATGGGGTCAATTTATAATTAATATTTCTAAGGGGTTTTTAGAAAATAAGGTTGAAACCCTAGCTATATAAGCTTATTATGTCAACGTATATGGAGAGATATTTTGAGAGTGGAGACTATCCAAATTACTCTAGTAGAGAAGATTTGACTGCACAATTGAGGTAAGAATCCAATAATCTCTTTCTTGTCAAATCTAAGTTGCATTTGGAATTAGAGTATATTTTATGTTGGTATTTTTGGCCAATAGCGGAATTATCAAAAAAATTTCTATGGGTTTTACGATATAAGTGTAAACAGAGAAGGGTTGGAATTGGGTGATAAAATCCCTTTTTCACTGAACGTCTTCTCTGTAATATCTTAAATTTTAGTGCTTTGTTGGGCATGGAGTTGCTTTGGGCGCATATTACTCTTTTGTGAATATTTATTAAAAGAAACAGTGGACTATTGGTTAGACCACCATTAGTCCAATAACCCTTTAGACTTTAGAGTCTACGGAGATAAGAGACAAAAGGCTTTTTGGTTAGAGATTTTACTTAGCTTTACAGAGCTTTTAGACCTTATGAATGCTTTGACTTTTTAGCCTAAATAATCGTGTGAGGAGAGTCTTATATTACACAGTGCTTGGGAATTTTTGCGTGAAACAAATAGAGTTAGTACAAATGATAGAATGTGGAATATATAGCCATAGAGAAACTGTAGGAGAGTTAATAGTGAGAAATTATTGGGTACTTTAGAAGTTTCTCTTCTGGTCAAGTAACTTGCAAGTTATTCTTATTATTTGGTTATTGAGTAAATTGTGCTTATAAATTGTTAGGTGAGATCTAAGAATTTTAGAGAAAATGTTAGGGAGAAGTTTTTTGTGCTGAGCTAGCTGAGGTAAGTAATTGTAAAGTTATTTACAACTATGTTTTTGTTGGCTTGTATTCCGTGCCAAATTTGATTGTAGTTTTATTTAATGTTTTGTACCCTGTATTTGTTGTGGGATTTCATTGTAAGGGTTGTGTGATAGAGAGAGAGTGTGAAGACTCAAGCATTTGAAGACTGAAGATTTCTCGTGGGTATGACGTGACTTAGCTTCCTGTGAAGTGACACATGTGCCTTGCACATGCTGGAATGCGAAGAGTCAGGCCAGATGGAGACAGCTGTGTCTCGCGAGTATCTCGCGGGTAAGGCCTTCCCGCGAGACACCCGCGAGGTATTTTGTTCTGCCAGCTTGTTCAACCTGAGTCACACTTTCTGTGCCTACACTATTTATACCCACATTACCCACAAATGTTGGAGAGGCTATTCAGAGAGAAAAACCCTAGAGAGGTTTTCTAAAACTCACACACCCATCTTTTGAGAGAGAGCTACTCATCCTTAGTGAGAAATCATTGTAGTCTCTTCTCCATCCCTCTCCCATTATCATACCTTGAGAGGAGATTTGTACCCAAACACAACCCACACCTATTCAGAGTGTAGAGAGTGTTTTGGAGCTGTTGGTAAGCATTGGAAGAAGCCAAGGATGGCAAATGCAACATGGAGCTTATTGCGGGATTCGGAGAGCTAGACAAGACAGGGTTCCGAGAAGCCTTGTTGGAGTAGAAGCTTGGAGGGCTTAAGTACATCGGGTAGATTAGGCTTGGAGGGTCTCTTGCTAACCCATGTATCCCAACTGATTGTCTAGTGGATCGATTTCCGCTTGGAGGGCGACGGAGAGGTTTTTCGCCGAGTTCTTCGGTTTCCTCTTCGATAACACGTCTTGGTGTTATCTGTGTTTGCATCCTTCTTCCCTATTCTTGTTCATTTCATTTTTACTGCTGTGTTGCTTTAAATATGGATTAGAGTAGTTGTCTTGCATATACGCTTGTGTTTACACTATTCCGTACTTAGTATTAAGTTAGTGTAAAATCAACCAAGCCGTAACTTTAATTTAGGGGTCTAAATTGCTCTTATGTTTTCAACACATTTTCAAGCTTACAATTGGTATCAGAGCGGGTATACTTGTTTTGGTTTAAATACCTAAATGTGATCCTTGACCCCTTGTGTTTATTTGCCATGGATTGTGCTTTGTATTCCTCTTTGTATGATTTGGTTGGTGATGAATGTAACATGCCATGTGTTGTGATAATGCCTCTATATGAGTGTTAATCCTCATAATTGTGATGAGATGTTACTTGAATCTATGGGTGTTGTGGACAAACTCTTGAAGAAAGAAGCTAAGAAATTTCAAACGAATTTGAGCAAGTTCATTTGTGAAAATGATGATTTGATTGCTAAGCTCAATGAATCCAATAAATTGGTTGAAAAATATAAGAAGTTTGCTGAAAATTCTCTTGAAAAGATGAAAGAGTTTGAATGTTTAAATATGGACTTGGATGCTAAACTTATTTTGTCTAACAAACTTGTTGATGATCTTAAATGTGAAAATGAATCTCTTAAGATGCATGCCACGTGTTTGATTGCTGAACCTGTTGTTAAAAAGGAAGATAATATATGTTGCAATCATGTTGTGGTACCCAATTTTGTCCCTATTGTGAGTTCTACCTCTAAAGACAAATCGGTGTACATTCCTCCACACAAAAGAAACCAAAAAGTGGAGAGAAAGGCTCTTAAGCCTAAGTCTCTGTTTAGGTCCCAACCTAGGGAATTGAGTAGATCTAAGTTTGTTCCTACTTGCCACCATTGTGGTATGATTGGTCATATAAGACCTCAATGTCATAAGTTAAAGAGCAAACAAACTCATGTTGCTAGATCCCTTCCCAAAAGGCCTAGTGGACCTAAACATATTGTTTGTCACCATTGTGGTGCATTTGGTCGTCTAAAACCTCAATGCTGTAAGTTTCATGCACTTAAAAGAATCAAAAGAAAAGAGAAACTTGAGCTTCTTGGAAGTTGTGCTTTGCATGATAAACCGAATTTGAGTGAAAATAGCATGTTGTTAAAGAAAGTGTTTAATGCTCTTAATTCCTTGACTATGTGCATCTCCGGTTCTCATTCTTCCAACCCTCGTCTCACTTCTCTTGAGACACTCATTCCAAACAATCATTCCGTTTGGATAAGGAGGGGTTCCTACGGTTGAGCTTTTGCTCTTTTAGTCCTTCATCTAATTCTTTCAATCTTTATAGGACCCTTCATGCATTGATTGTTATTTCTTCATGCATTTTATACATCTTGCATTTCGTTTTGTGCATTATTTTGTTTTCATCTTACTTTTATGTTTTAGTTTTGTGTGAGTAAAAATCCAAAACCACGTAAAAAGTGAAAAATTCAAAAAATTTGATCGTATATGTTTGAGCACATATCTCATGTGAGTTTAGACTAGTACCTTCGTACTAATGGCGTAGTGCATTTACGAGCTTAGCTTGTTATGTATGCACATTTATCTGTGTGGGAAAAATCTTGAAAACTATGTGTGATTGTTGTGAATAGATCTTCAAGTTTATCATGAATGATTGGTCAATAGTCTTGATGGCCTTGATACTTGAATAGACTTGTGCCTATATCTCTTCCCACTTTATTTTTATGTTTTTGCTAAAGAGCTCACCAAATGTAAATCTCCAAATGAAAAGAGATAATGAGCTGCAAAAGCCGTCGCACATACTAATATTTGACTAGGAAAAAGGGAAAGCGACACTTTAAATTGAAATGTATGGTGCTCAAAAAGCCAAAGGCTAACTCTCAATGTTGAAATATTAAAAAAAATTTCAAGCACCGATCTCAAAAATGAGATTTATTATCCAAAATGGATCAAATGTTATGATTTATTCAGAAGCCAAATGAAAAGCTTCTAATATTTGTAATCAATTTGTGGGAGGTCATATATGTTTATTTCTACAATTGAGATAGACTTCTTGACTTAGTACTAGTTGTGTATGACTTGATTGAATTGATCATTGAAGCTTCACTCTAGTCTAAGGACTATTCTACACTTGATCCTCACACACAACACACAAGACTTTTGTTCAATGAATGTCAATTTCATTTGTGTGATTGTACATATTCAAATGTGATGTGTGTGTGCTCCACCATATGTGGTTCAAACCAAAAAGATTTTTGTTCTTTTTGTTTGCTTTTGGAAGTGATTTGTATCACCCTTGTCTTTCAAAGTTTCTAAAGTGTTTTTGTGTGAAAAACATGTTTTCTTGGTGTTTTCGTGACCTATTTCATGTATAGGCTCAACTGGGAGTTAAATGGTCCAATTTTAAAGCTTTTTCAGCTTTGGACAGAGAGTTTCGCGAGTGTCTTGCGAGTAGCGCGCGAATAAGGCTTACCCGCGAAAATTTCGCGATTACTTTCGCGAGTCAGCTTTCAGTGAAAATTTCTAGATCAGCTTTTTAAAGGGCATTTCATGGGTCTATTACATCTTATTACTTTACAGATCTATTGCTTGATAGAACTTATTAAGACTTTAGTTACTTATTGAGTTGTCAACTCACTCCCTTTTTCCCCTCCAGTTTCAGATTGTAAAGAATAGCAAGTTTTGGGAGTTTTGATGTTGTGTTGGGAGCAAGGAAAAACCTTAGGGATTTTGGGATTTAATGGTCTTCTAATAGTTTTATATTTATTGGCCAATTGGCATTATGTATGTGAGGTTTGGATTTTGTTCCTTTTAAATTATTGGAGATCTATTCATAAAAAAATTGTTGAGGTATTTTGGATTTATTTGATTTAAATTTTGAGGATAAATTTCAGTTGCTAAGAAGGCCTTGCACACTTGTAGGGTGCTTACTTTATAAGCGTGCGGCAGTTGTCACGTGCATGTCTTTATAGTTGGGTTTGAGGCGTGACAAAACTGATCTGAATTTTTATTAAATACAGATTTGAATTTTTTCTAGTCTCAAAACTGATCTATATTTTCATTAAATACATATCTGAATTTTTTTTCTGGTCTCAAAATTGATCTGTATTTTCATTAAATACAAATTTGATTTTTTTTTGTCACAAAACTGATCTGTATTTTCATTAAATACAGATATGTTTTTTTTTAGTCATAAAACTGATCTGTATTTTCATTAAATATAGATCTAATTTTTTTTTTGTCACAAAACTTATCCATATTTTCATTAAATACAGATATGTATTTTTTGGTCACACAACTGATTTGTATTTTCATTAAATGCAGATCTAAAAAATTTTCTGAAAAAGTTTTCTTTTTCATAAAATTGTAGATTTTGAAATTTCAAGGAAGGAATTAAGAGTTAAGTTAATGTCTTTCTTTATAATATGTGATGCGTGCATAGTAAGTTTATCTCATGAACGTGAATCCTCTTTTAAAAGTCTTTTTTATTTACTTTCAAAAACAGATCTGATTTTTACAAATCAAATTCTCTTTTTTTTTCTTTTTTCTTTTTTCTTTTTTTTTAACTTTTAAAAACAGACCTTATTCTTTTTAACAAAATCTCTTCTTTTTTTTTTTTTTTTTATCCTTTAAGAAAACAGATATGATTTTTATAAATCAAATCTCTTTTTTTTTTTTTTCTTTTTTTTAACTTTACCAAAAACAAATCAAATCTCATTTTTTTAACTTTACCAAAAAAAAAAAAAATCTAATTTTTCTTAATCAAATCTCATTATTTTTTTCCTTTACAAAAACAGATATGATTTTTACAAACCAAGTCTCATTTTTTTTTTTTTTTTTTTAATTTTCAAGACAGATCTGAATTATCTTTTTTAAAATAGGACATTATTCATAAGGCAAATTTGTTTAAATTAATTTTTGTCAAGTGTTTGTCATGTGTATTATAACATATCATTCAACATCGTACAAAAAGGGTATATAATGGTCATTAGAGTCTAGAAGACTAGAATTATTTTGGGTAAAATGGGTGCCTAACACTTTCCCACTCTGTAACCTAGCCCCTGAACTTAGGATTTTGTATTGGTAGACTAGTGTTTTGTCTTTAATTTTGGTAAATTGTAACTAGGACCAAAGACTTGTAAGGTTAATCCACCAAATTGAACTTTTTTTATTCACTCAATGACATTTGACGTATTTTGAATATGTGATTGTATTTATTTTTTCTTATTTTTTTGTATAAAAAATAAGTGGCGACTCCACACCACTTACCCAAAAAGAGAGGTGCCTTAAAGTACCCGAATCTCTTTTTTTTAGAGCACCCAAGTTCCCGGTTTATCACAGCGGCGACTCTATTAGGGATGTTGAGGGCTAAGTTTCATGTTAGACTTCAAGTGACCAACTATATACCCTTTTTTTAATGATGTTGTTGTTTGTTTGGTTGTCTATGTCGCGAGATGTTTGTATGATATTTTTTGTGTTGTTTATGTTGCCATGTTGATTGTTAAAAGCCCTAACTATCATAGTGTATGCCATCAAAACAACAAACATGTATACACCCATCTCAACATATGGTGGTAGTAACCATGGATCACCGGTCTTCATTAGATTCAAGTACCCAATGGTGAGTCCAACTCATAGCACAAAGTCACTAGATCATTTCTTGTTGACTATAAAGGATAGACCATGCCGTTTAGACCAACATACTATTCATTACATTACAAGTTAGGAGGTGTAATGTCCTAGCTATGGGAAACAATGAAACAACAAACCCACCCTACAATGTAATGACTTAGAACCTACCCTTAGGCCAGTCCATGTTAAAATTGCATTGCATGTTGTGTGTGCTTGGCTGTTTGGTAGATTGATATAGATGGGTACCTAGTTTTGTTTAACCCAACCAAGCCTTTTCTTAGGGGAGAATTTGGCCAAGATCAGAGGGAAGACTCCAAAGAGAACCTAAGACCGACATTTAAGCTAGTAGTTCCAGTTCCAAGCCTATCACGATACTAAAGCCCGTGAGCATAGAAAACACTCCAATGTCTCATGTACAGTTCCGTGATGATAAAGCCAAAAGGGACTTTTCGGAGAACTTTTCTCGTCGAGGCATTCATTCGAAACGCCAAGTCATCCTATCGGATTTTTCCAATACTGACCTTCCCACTATCATTTACAGACGGGGGTTGGGAGTCACTGTGTGGCATCCTAGTCACCTGTCCCTCCATGATCATACAAGAGTTTTATTCCAATATGCACAGATTCGATACTTCAGTACCTCATTTTGTCACTCGCGTTTGAGGTACACACATCATAGTTACTCCAGATATTTTATCCAAGGTACTACACATTCCTAGGGTAGCGCATCCTGACTACCCTGGCTGCAATCGTCAGAGGACTATGTCCAAAGAAGAACTCTCATCTCTATTTTGTAAGACACCTTCTTGGGGTGACCGTCAAAACACCCCTTGCTCGGGCTTTGCAAAAGGTTCGAGATTCCTTAACATGGTGATGACATTTATTCTTCATCCTTTGTCTCACTATAACTCTATTACAGAGCCTCGTGCTCGATTTTTGCTATCCCTCTTAAAGGACATTTCTATTAACTTCCCTTCTCATTTTATTCTATCCCTTATAGATGTCTATAGGGATACGACGACTCGTGATAAGCTCATTTTTCCTTCCGCTATAATAAGGCTTCTTTTCCATTTTTCTGTCTCCTTTCCCGAGTCTCCTCATTTCATGGTTATGAGTGCCATAGATGCTGCTACCGTTAGACGGAGCGAGGCACAGCTTAAAGCCTTAGACTGAGGCGGCCTTGGATCGAGACGACGACTCCTCCAGCTTCTACCGCTCCATCCACCTCTACTCCTTCGTCTTCTTCGGGTGGAGTGACTCTTGAGACCATCATGGCATAGCTTGTGTGCATGGATACTTGCCTTGACACACGCAGTGATGAGTTGTGTTAAGTGAACACCCGTGTTGGTCGTATCGCACGATGACAAGTTGTTATGGGTGGTTTCACTGCTTATACCTCTTCATCTCCACTGGCTTCAGAGGATGAGAGTGATGATGGCTCCGGTAGTGATGATGCTAATGAGGATGATAATGCTTGCTTGCTCAGTGATGATAAGATGTCTACTTGATGTACTTATCCTTTGTCACTAGTGACAAAAAGGGGGAGTAGTTTTGATATGAGAGTAGTCATATATATAGGGGGAGAGTTAGCATAGGAGATTTTTGTGATAGGGGAATTGTCTATGAAGGATGTAGTAATGTTTTTATGTATTTTCTTTTCTTTCTTTTACATTTACCTTATGTATATTGGTTTTGTGACCATTTGACATACATTGTATTTATATTTAAGTTTATATATGTTGATGTATATTATTCACCTATCTTTAAATGTGTTGTTTCTTTTCTCTCTTTATGCATATGATTCTTATATATTGTATGCAATTTATTATTTCTGTTTCACACTAAGATGCCGTGATGAGTTTTGTTTAAAGCATTTCAGAAATACAAGTTGTCCAAGTTTTCTTGCCATAAACTCTCTTCTTGCAAAGTTTTTCAAGAGTTTGTGTTAGGATAGATTTTATTGTATTCAACAAGTAAGTATGAGTTGAGTGATTTATAACTTCTCTCATATGTTCATTTGTTTGTTGTGGTTTTGTCACGAATTTCCAAAGGGGGAGATTGTTAGGACATATGTGATTTAATGTTAGGAATATATATCAATATAGAATTGGTTAATCCTTTGACAAAACGCACTTTACTTGTAATTGGGTAGATCAAGGATGTGTTTAACGCTTCAAGGAACAAGGTTTCTAGATTAAATGTTAAAGCCAATCAAGTCTGTCCAAGAAACAAGTGAAGAAATGCTGATTTTAAATCTCGACAACTAGTATCTGTCGAGGTTTAAAGGTTTATGAAATTCAATTTTTCAGAGCTGATTTCAATCCAATCCATGAATACATGTTTGGGCTTTCTTTTCTCAAAACCCTAAACATATATAAGGATTTTTTTAAGGGCTGTCAAAGGTTGTGCAAGTGTAAAGTAAAGTTGTGTTCATGCAAATTGTGACCGGAGACAGAATTTGCCCTAGTTCATCTTTCTCTTGAAGAAGCGGCTATGTTTATACATCGTAGGGTTTTGTAACCGAGGAGCTTTGTGATCTTCATCGTGTTATTAACTGAAAACTTTGCAGCCAACATCTTTCTCAAGTTGGTGAGTAAGCTGCGTACTGGGATCCACTCATCGAATTGGTTAGTCATGTACTAGAAGCCGTGCATTATAAGGAGAGATTTTCACTATAGAATAAGTCCAATTGGGTATTAAAGTAAGGGTTCAACTGTAGGTTGGTATAAGGTACTGTGATTCTTTTACTTGTAATCGCTTGTTGTGATAATAGTGAATTTTCGAGAGTGGTGACCTTAAAATCACCCGGTGGTATTTTTGCCATGTAGGTTTTCCCTATTCATAAACAAATCACCGTGTCAATTTATTTTCTACTGCACTTTAACTTAGTTGGTGATTTGTTTGTGCTACCATGCATATTGCATGCTAATTGAATTAATTAATTAACTTGGCTAATTAATTTGTTAATTTATGACAATGTGGTCAATACATTCATGGCCTATTAGAGACTACTAAGCAAGAGCCGAAAGAATCTTTCTCTACCTTCATTACCAAGTGGAGGTCTAAAGCTGCACAGATGATGAATAGGCTAAATGAAGAAGAACAATTAACCATAGTTGTAAAAAACTTATTACCGATATACCATAAGTATTTGTTTGCTGGAACCCAAATTAAGGATGCAATAAATAATGGCACTATAAAGTATGAGGACCCACCAAGGTTTAAAAAGAATTTAGGATCTAGTTCTAAAACTACAGAAATTTCTAATATATACAAAAATGATCCTTGCCAACTTATTGCCCCTATTGCCCCCGTGCCAATATCACAAGGGCCACCTCCCATGCCTAGGAGGGAATTTCATGAGTTATATATACCCGTGAGTCAAGTGTTTGAAATGTTGGGATTTGTGCCCTTAAATCCTATTGTATGATGCTATGTATTGTATTGTGTATGACATTATGTATGACATGATGTATGACTTAATATTGCAATTAATAAAGTTGTTTTATTATTACCTGAAATAATGGTAACAGGAATATTCGGACATTATCATATAGTCCATGAGATGCATAGTATGTGATTTATGTAATTTAGTCACGGAAGATATAAGTCACAAGTTCTTTGTAAACTCAGAATTTTAGTTCGTAGTCAGTGATGAAATTGGGCATTTCATCTGCGAAGACTATAACATATCAACTAAGATGATTTGTCTTGATTATGGAAGTGGAGACTTCTAATTGATATGTTGATATGTTTTAAGAATTAAGACATATTGAACTGGACCATTGTGAGATTTATTATTCTCCTAACGACTGTCAATTGAATAATAAATCTTACGACTTATTTTTACATGAACTCTTAATCTAGAGAGAATAATGGACCTGATCATGAAGTGTAGGTTACTTTGATATATCAGGAGTGAGATCTAAAGTAACGGTCAAAACCTCAGTATGTTGGGCAGCCACATTTAGTGTTGATGGAACATATATTCTTAAGATGGAATTCATAGTCTCTTAACGAAGATACAAAATATTCCCTTGAAATAAGTTTAATGGGTTTGTTATTCAGAAAGTTAGGCCTAACGACTTTGTAAGGAATTACTAAAGTATATATTTATGAAATTGGATTTCATAAATATATGATGAATAAATTCAAAGGATTAAACCGAGTACTCAAGGATTAAGATGTAGTAATCTACAAAGTGGCAGTCTTCATTCATAACTTTGTATTACTACGAATATTTTATAAAAGGGTTGTATGTACAATAAAGTATTGGGATATAATTTATTAATAAGGCCTAGAGTGCAGTTATATTTATATAGTGGTATTAAATATAATTAATGGTAACTTTGGACTCGTCAAAAGTTGACATAAAGGCCTAAGGCCCATTGGAGCTAGTGTCTTATTTGTTCCCTTTTGGTCCCACTCCAAGTAACGTACTAAAGCCCAATTGGAAAAGCCCAAAAGGCTAGCCCAATTAGATAATCAGTTATAAGGAGAGAAACATACAGAATTTGTAAGAACATGAATTGGTATATGTGTGTTAGACACTCTTTGATTCTCTTTAGAAACATACACATATAATTGATTGAGAGACCATACATCTTGGGCATCTAGTGGAATTGGAGTGAAGATTAAAAGTCTTCTCAATAACTTTTGATCTTCAATTTTGAATTTCACCGCTTCAGGGTACACTCTTTTGTTCTCTAATTCTGAAACTTATATGGCACATGTTAACAATTGTGAATGAAGTACAACCGTTTAATTTTTTCATCTGCGCACATTCATTTTTCCAACATGAAAAACTAAAAGGAAAGGGGTTGCTAAAACCCTTAGATCCAAGACCAATCCCAAACCCATTGCTTGCAAGATTTGATGTGAGTAAAAGATGTGTCTACCATCAAAGCCCTGGCCATGAAATTGACAAGTTTTTTTGCCTTCGTCATGCAATTCAAGATCTAATAGACACTAAGGTGATTTCACCACCTACAAGGCCTAGCATCACTAATAATCCCTTGCCCAACCACAATTTTAGGAGATGACTGAGGATTAATTACTTAATGACTAAAGAGGAATGAGAAAATGACCTATCTAATTTGATTTATGACCTACCCGAGTGCTTTATGATGACATGGGAGAGTTAATGGGGATGACATCCACTGCAAGGTATAATATATGGAGTGAAGATGTTACAGAAACTCCAAATTACCCAACATCCACAAATGGGGGGAAACACTTCAAACCCCAAGTGAGATACCAAAAACCTACATATGGGGGGGGGGGGGGAGACACTTCGAACCCCAATCAAATGACCTAATATCCACAAATGGGGGGAGACACTTCAAACCCCAAGATACCAACCTAAATGACCCATCAAAAATTGCCCACATCACAAAGGGGGAGACACTTCAAACCCCCACACCTAGAGACAGAAAACCTAATAGAATCCTTGAACAATTCTACCTAACAAACACCCACTGAAGAGGATGAGGTCCTCAAGCAGTTACAGAAGACACAAGTCAATATATCTTTATGGGGTTAACTCATGGCCTCATACAAGCACCACCAGAATTTAGTAGACCTTTTTAGTCAAATCCAAGTTCCTACAACTGCCACTCCTCAAGATTTGAATGCCATGATTGGGTGTATAAGTAGGGAACTCACTATTTCCTACTCTGACAAAGAAGGGAAGCACCATAATAACCCATTGCACGTTACTGTAGATGCCAAAGGTAAAAGGATTCCAATGGTTCTAATTAATGATGGAAGTGCCTTAAATGTGTGTCCTTTAAAAACTACAAGTTGTTTCGGCCTGAGTATTGAGGATTTTGTGCCAACTAATCAGCATGTGAGAGCATATGACAATAATAGAAAGGAGGTCTTGAGAACCATGACACTAAAGCTCACTATAGGGCCAATGATCAAAAAGGTGGAATTTCAAGTCCTAAACATAGCCTCGTACTTTAATATGCTCCTTGGGCAACCATGGATCCATGATCCAGAAGTTGCACCTTCATCCCTATACCAAAAGGTTCGGTTTCCACATAAAAGAGTCATAGTTACCATATATAGCAATACTTTGACAATACCAAAGCCCATTTTTAGTATTGATTCTAATAATGAGCCATTGACCTTTGATGGCTTTGAAATTAAGAAGCCTGGTTTTGGTAGAAAAGAAGAAGAGGTAGAGAAGATCCCCATAGACATTGCTCTTTGCAGCAACAACAATGTGGTGGCAATGATGAGGAGAATGAATTATCTTCCAAGGATGAACTTAAGGAAGACTATGTAGAATGCAACTGCTTAAGTCCCGAGAATTCCTACAGCCACCCCCACCTTTTGGATTAGGTTATAAACCTACTGATGATGATTTGCTAGAAATAGAGGTGAGAAGAATGGCCCGTGCAAAGGCCAAAGCAAAGGGACTTCCTTGTCCTCTGGAACCCCTAAAGCCTATACTCCCACATTGAATGGAAAATTTGTCAAAGCTGGAGATAGTTAACGCCATTGGGGATTCCCTGAACTGAGATTTGATCCTGAGTCAAGAACAATGGTGCCTAGGTTTGAGCTATTATTTGATTGTAACAACAAGCTTCCCTACTGATTAGGCTGATTATATGAACCCTGATGTAATGACTACGCTTCTTGGAGATGCCATTTACTATATAGAAAAAGAAGAGTACTAAAAGGCTTGCCAACATGCATTAAAAAGCCCATATGAAGTAAGAACAAGTGATGAAGATGAGGAAGGGGGAGATAGTAGTAGCGACAGCAAGAGTGATAGTAGTAGTGACAGTGGAGATAGCAAGGATTGTGGCAACAATGATAGTGAAAGCAACAATAGTGAAGACTATGATAGTCAATACAGTGGCAATGATTGAGGTGAAACCCCAAGTGATAGAGAGGAGGAAGATGTAAGACCTTTCTATGAAGACCATTTTGATGATGACGTGGACTACTATGATGGATATATAGAGGATGATACCGAAGCTAAACCTATAGATATGGAGAATGGTGTTGAAAGTGAAGAAAATGAGCTAGAAAATGTGCTAGAAGCTGTACGAGATGAGGTGGAAGTTGAAGATGAAGAGGCTAATGATATAGATTATGATGATTACCCCCTATAGGCGACCCTCGGATTGGAGCTGCATTACTGATGTTAGTTCAAGGTTAGGCCCTCGATATGATAAGCATGGTAGAGAAATTCTTAAGTTAGGGTCATTCCACAATTCATAATTTAGCCCATTAACCCCATACAATGAGGAAGAAGATGACATGGATGCTAGATTAGCCACCATAGAAAGAAAGCTGATGATCCACAGTTTCAGAAGCTTGACACTGGAGAATCTTGAAGATGAAAATGAGAGGATGGAAGGGAATGAGTCAGAATACCTCCCCCAATACATCCTCCCAAATAGCAAAGGAAAGCAAGATTTGTTTGGTGAGTGGTTAGATAGTATAGAGCATCTAGATGCTTATATGTCTGACAAGCCCACAGATATGGAGATTGATGCTAAAGGCACAGATTATATGGATAAAGATCCCATGGTACTGATGTTGAGGGAAGAAGGAACTCATTGGGAGCCACGCACCATTGTTGAAGCCACAATCGAGTTGAAGGGGCATGAAAGGGAATTGCCCACCCCATGGAAGACTCTGTGAAGAAGATCAAGACTGTTGAGTCAATCATTCCTACTAAAAACATTGTTTATATCCCTATTGAGTCTGTTTCTACTAGTATTAGTGTTCATGATGAGTCTGTTTGTGATTGTATTCCTATAGAGTCTATTTCTGTTGCATCTGTTGAGAACTCTTTTCCTTATAATATGATTTCTGATTCTGCTTATTTGTTGGCTTTGAATGTTTTTATTTAGAAAATCGATAAAGAAACTCTTAATAATAAGGAATTATAACAAGGGCATGTAGAACCTATAAAAGAAGAAACCCAACCTATTAACCTAGGAACTGATGATGAACCTAAGATGATACAAGAGAGCAATACCCTAACCTCCTCTGAAAAAGATGTATTAGTTGCCTACTGACAAAATTCAAAGAGGTATTTGCATGGTCATACGAAGACATGCATGGCATTGACATAAATATAGTGCAACACTACATTCCAACAGATCCAATCATAAAATCGGTCAAGTAAAAGTTAAGAAGAACGAAGCTAGAATGGATCCTCAATATCAAAAAAGAAGTTGAGAAACAATACAATGCAAGATTTCTAAGAGTGGTCAACTACCCAGAATGGTTAGCTAATGTGGTTCCGGTGCCGAAGAAGGATGGGAAAGTGAGAATGTGTGTAGACTTCTGAGTTCTCAATAAGGCTAGCCTGAAAGATGATTTTCCCTTGTCTCACATTGACATCTTGGTTGATAACATAGAAGGACATGCCTTGTTATCATTTATGGATGGTTTTTTGGGATACAATCAGATAAAGATGGCTTCGAAAGATATGGAGAAAACCTCTGTAAAGTTGTGATTTACAACTATGTTTTATGTTGGCTTTATTCCATGATAAAAAGTGTTGTAATTGCATCAATTTTGTTCCTTGTATTTTGTGGGATTTTATTGTATTGGGTTTAGTATTAAGTTGGTGAAGAATCAAGCATGAAATGAAGATCAGTGCAGTTTCGCCAGAACTTGCACGAGGCCTATGCTAGGGTGTAACTCGTGAACTTCTTACTCAGGTAGTAAATCGCCTTCTCTTTTTTATCAGGTTCATTTAGCTAGCCTAACATGCAACCCATGGATGCCTTTTGGACCGCAAGGTAGGGAATCAATGGATGTCCCGATGTCAGGGGAACCAGAATTAGGGTTCAACAAATACTACTTAATCTTATCAAAGGCTACTTGACATTCATCTGTCCATTCTATCTTTGTATCCATCTTTAAGAGCTTGAACAAGGGATCGCACATGGTGGTCAACTACGCTATGAAGCGGCCTATGTAACTGATCCTTCCTAAAAAGCTTCAAACTTGTTTCTCAGTTTTTGGCACAGGCATGTCCCTGATGGCCTAGAATTTTGCTGGATCCACTTCAATTCCTCTCTAGCTAACTATAAAGTCGAGCAATTTTCCTGAACTGGCTTTAAAGACGCATTTGTTAGGGTTAAGCTTTAACCTGTACTTGATGAGGCGCGTAAATAGCTTTCTCAAATCTATCAAATGATCTCTAGGAGTGTGCAACTTAGCGATCATATCATATACGTAAACTTCGATCTCCTTGTGCATCATATCATGGAACAGGGTTACCATGGCTCGTTGGTAGGTCGTCCTAGCATTCTTCAAGCCAAATAGCATGACATCGTAGGCGTAAGTTCTTGAATGAGTGGTGAACACTATTTTGGCTTTGTCTTCTTTAGCCATCTTGATCTGATTATAACTTGAGAATCCATCCATAAAGGAGAAGAATATGTTGGTCATGGTGTTATCAATCAGGGTATCGATATATGGCAAGGGAAAATTATCCATCGAGTGGCCCGATTCAAATCTCTATAATCGACGCACATGCGTACTTTCCCATCTTTCTTTGGCACCAGACCGATGTTGGCAACCCAATCAGAATAGGTATGGTGGTAATAAAACTAGCTTTCAACTACTTTTCTACTTCTTCTTCGATCTTCTGTATAATCTCTGATTTCATCCTTCGAAGAGCTTGCCACACTATAGGGCATTCAGATTTAACTGGAATCCTGTGGATGACGATCTCAGTATCTAGTCCTGGCATATCTTGATAAAACCAAGCGAAGATTTCCTTGAATTCCTTCAACAAAGCTATAAGTTCGTCTTTCACGTCTTTAGGAAAGTTTACCCCGATCTTGACCGATTATTCTGTCTCGCCTTAATCGACTAGGTTTGTCACCTCTATCTCTTCTATATTGGGCTTGGACCCTTTGCTTTGTCTACTCAAAGTTTCTAGGATGTCTCAAGGTAAGTTCGGGACCTCTTCCATTCCTTGAACATCATGATCCAACTCTATTGTCTCATTTACATCATCTACACCTTTGTTATGGCAAAGGGACAATGTTCCCACTTGGGAATCAGAGCAGATCCTATAGAGTGGAACATATACAGAGAAACATAAGATAATTTGCACACACATATTCATAGGAAAGCAATAAAGAGAGATGCAAGAATTTCTTGAATAATACATTGAATATTTCAATAATGGATTATGGGTAGGGGGAAAACAAAGTTCTTGCCTCATAATGATAAAAGGGAAATGCTTTTTTTTTTTTTTTTTTGGGAATGCTTCCAAAGGCAAGAATAGGGAATAAAAATAAAGCAGGAAATGATATAAGCATGCAAAACAATCTAGATATGCTATTCCAACCCTCTCGGGTAATCGGGAGGCCTAATCACTTGATGATGGAATACACCTTACTTAATAGGTGCAACCACAAAGCAAGGCTCAATGGTCCAAAGGCCTACTGCCACACCTAGCATCCTTGGTTGGATGGTAGAAGTTGGATTATCTTTGGGAGATATGATAGTGTTCACAGAGAACACTTCGGGACAGAGCTGAATAATGCAAGCCAAATCAGGCTCTTCATCTTCTAATTCCTTGAAAGTTTTGGCATAATATGACCTCAACTAAAGCTGGAAAAGTGGTTCTAATATAGGGAATAAACGTCACCAAAGTGTCACACTTCCTCTTCTTGCCTTTGGAAGCTCGAAAGAGTTCCTCATGAGTGGGTTCGTACCCCAAATTGAATCTTCCTTTGTTATCTGAGAGTTCAACAAGAGCAGGGCTCCCACATCCTACGACTCTAAAGCCTTAGCCTAATTTGTAACCAAACTTGAGCATCTCTTTCGCGGCCATTAGAACTGCTGCGGGCCTGCTGGACTCAAGCTCTAAAGCATTATAGATCATGGAAACTACCTCGAAGCTATGAAAGACGCTTTAAGGAAGGTGTTGGCATCAATGTAGGGGATAAATGTCTCCTGGAAGATAGTCATGGGTTTTTCAACCATAATGGTGATAAACTAATTCTTGGAGATGAACTTGAGTCTCCAATGAAGGGTAGACGTGACTGCACCTATTGTATGCAACCAGGGTCTCCCTAATCACTTAATCACTTGGAAGTTGACCATGAAGGATCTAGGGCCGATCTTAATCATTAACTTTATTTTGCCTTGCACTTCTTAACGCTTGCTAAGAGCCCTAGAGATTAGGATCCCTAGAGATTCCTTGGATAGCCTTGGCAAGACTAAAGGATCGATACCTCGAATGGCGAGAACGATAAGGGTTCTCTTCTAGATAAATCTTGGAGATGGCTCTGTGACTGCAAGTAGTGCCAAGACTAAAGGAGTAAAGCCTTCAATGGCTGGCATGGCTTGTCCTTTATTTAAAGCTAGCGCCCCTGAGTCCACAGATGATTCTATAATCTCTTCGATAACGACCAAAACTAGAGGAGTAGGAGGAATCCTACATAAATTCTCTTGCAAGTATTCGTTCCAATCTTTCCTTGATTCTATTGATATAACAATGTGGCTAGTTTTTGCTTAAGTACTTGGAGGACATAGATTGGCTACCATTCAATTTCGCTCTTGCACACTAATTCTTTTTCAATCCAAATGATACCACGATTGGCTAGACTCTGAACTTGTGCTCGGAGCACTCTACAATCGAATAGGGCATGTCGGTCCCCATTGTCACAGAATAGGCAGACTCCCCAATCAAAACCTAGAGCACCTATGTTCTCGAGAACGATGTGACTTTCTTGGGCTAGGGGTCGTAGCATCGCTTTCCAAAGAAATGAAAGGGATAAGAAATCAGGGATCCTCTCCTCCACTATAGAGATAGCATCCATGTTCCCTTCCTGATAAGGAGGCAAAGGGTTAGTGATGACATTCGGCCTGGCCGTGTTGTCGAACTATACTAACTTGTTGTTGATGAGATCCTTGATTCAGTGTCTCAAATTTTTACATTCTTCTAGGGTATACTCCTCAACTCCAAAATGGTGTTCATATTTCTTGGATGGATCAAAACCAAGTAGAGGAGGACCGTCTCTAGGTTTCGCGTATTTTGGAGTCACTGGCTTCTTCTCCAATAGATAAGCATAAAGTTCTGGGCATGGGTATCGGAGTGAATTTCTATGGTTCCACCTTGGGATATCGGGGTGACCGAGCCTTCCCCTATGATTGAATACTTGGTAAGGTTCCTAGGCTGGCTGAACCTATTGCTGATAAGGCCAGGCATTTAGGGCTATGTAAGCAAAAGTAATACTTCTAGGCCATTCAAGCGCTTTGTCAATAACATGAACATTAGCTTCCTTCCCTCTGTGACTGGTTGCCTTTTTCACCTGTTGTTCTATCATAGAATTCATAGCCTCAGGATTGACTTATTTTTTGCTCCTAATACCTTCAATAATACGCTCCCAAATAAGAATCAGGTTTGCAAAGTGACTGACTTAGGCACTGATCATCTTCTAGTAGTAAGGAAGCTTAAGATTATCAATGAACCATTTGATCATTTCGTCTTCCATCATAGGAGGAAGCATTATGCGGCTATCTCACACCACCTTTGGGCATACTCACGAAAAGATTCCCCACTCTTCTTTTTTGTCCTCCAAAGAATTATGCAATCAGGAACTATCTCAGTATTGAACCGACAATACTTTA
Organism: Quercus glauca; assembly: GCA_023736055.1. Lineage (NCBI taxonomy): Eukaryota > Viridiplantae > Streptophyta > Magnoliopsida > Fagales > Fagaceae > Quercus > Quercus glauca. Next base: position 42,329,048 of record CM043319.1, read on the forward strand.
GGAATGCGTTCGTCATCTCTCTCCAACTAGAGGCCTTTTTCAATCTCTCATACTAGGTGGCTGCAGGGCTAGTCAATCTTTCAGGGAAAATCTGGCAAAGCAAAGGATGATAATTGTCTCTATTGGGTGTCATCATCCTATAGAACATGCGCAGATGGGTGCAAGGATCTCCAATGCCATCGTACTTGACAAACTTTGGTGCCTTGAACTTGGAAGGCATGATGACTTGAGAGAAATTGGTCAGACTGTCTAGATCGACACTTACTCAGGAGCTGGAGCCCTCTATGATACGGATTTTCTCTACTTGACCTTTGACCTGACCGTAACCAGACTCTAAGGTCTTATCCTTAGGAGGATCCACTTCTTGTTTGTTCCCTTGTGGGGTGAATGATGGTGTAGTTTGGTCTTGTTTCAGCTCTGGCAGTGGCCAGTTCTCATTTTCAGAATGGGGTACAAAGCCATCTGGAGTAGGACTAGATGATTCTTGATTCCCTCCTACGACCAACTGTTGCATCATACACTTCATTTCTACCTTCTAGTCTTTCAGGAGGGCGATTTAATGAGTGTTTTCCTCAATAGGGGAAGGACCACTAGTAGACATCTCCTTAGCACAAGACCTAGTGATGATAGGATCACGTGTGATGGTTACATGGACCCTTTCCTTTTAGCAATCTTTTCTATTTAGGATCCTAGAAAGGAAAAGAATGGGATGGGAGAGAAATGGGGTATATTTGAAAATTTGACAATATGGAAACATAAAACAAACACAAAGTTAGTTTAGGTTCTTGCTTATTTAAAATGCACCTATCATTTTTGAAATATTGGCTTGGACCCTTGATCAAGAATTTATCACGGTGAGTTTCTATAGTGATGTAGAATTAATGCACAAGCTTGGCAAGTAACCGAAACTTTCATATCATGCTTGAAATTGCAGGATGAACCCTTCCCTTTTGATTACATGGAAAAGTAATGCTTTTACAAAGTTTGATTTTTGACAATGCCCCAAGATCATGGGCTATAGACAATGGCTCCAATAGTGGGCCTTTTACAATACAAGGAAATTCAAATTTACAATGAAAAGCTTCATTCTTTATAGCTTGGCCTCCTCAGAGAAGATCTTGAACTCTGGGCAATGTCCTCCTTAGCGCGGAGTTCTGGCTACTTGCCACAAATTTTATCTGTACACATTTATATAACAAAGCCATTAGTTTATGCATGCATGCCCTTGTAGGGTTGGAAACCCTTAGGGACTGGCTATGATCTAATGTGTAAGCAGCGGGGTTGCATTTCCCTAGAGGTTAATCACAGATGCTATGTAAACAAGATGGATAAAACCTGGAGTAAAGCATGACTCTTTGATGTAAGCAAAAAAGGCAAACCTAAAAATGGAAATACATTCCCCTTGATTCATTTTGAAAACAATCCAATGAAGGATATTCTACCCTAGGCAAGGATGTTCACTCAGATTTGTCTCTTCCTAGTCCTCACGGGTTTGACATAACCTAGGCCAACTATATGAGACATGGCTTAACTGGTAAATTGGTCCTATTCATAGGGGGGCCTCAATCATCTAATCCTTTCCTTCATTGAAGTTGTGGGATAGAGCAAATCAATGGAGCCTTTTCATCTTAATCCTATCCACCCATATAATTTGGCATCCAGTAACTCTCTAAGGTATATGCATCCAGCATTAGCCTTCAACACTGAGCACTGGTTTGACTCAATATGAAGGGTGATGTCATGCATTTTGAAATGAAAAGGGATGGACTTTCCAAGCATAACAGATATAAGCACATATAAAGGTGTAGCAGAAATTAAGTCTTACTACCCTAGGTTCGCACATGTGAAGGAAAGCTATAAAGAATGCTTTAGGAAAGTAGGAACGCATTATACATACAAAAATACCTCAAAGCTGGTTTTTGGAAAACCATTTGAAAAAAAAAATTGGAAAATATTTTTGAGTTTTGAAAATAGTTTACTAGGATATAGTAAAAGCAATTTTCAAAAAGAAAGCCCCGGAGGCTAATGCCAATTTCAATGTTTTTGAAAGCCAATGTCCAAAGATTAGGATCTTATAAAAAGCTCTAAAGGCTAAACTCTCTAAGTGTTCCCAGCAAAGTCGCCAGTCTGTCAACACCTCACAACTGCTTGACCACCCATCACGGCGACGCTTGCTCGTTGTGTGCATGTGCTGTGCAGGAGGTGTGTCGTACCTCATAGAGACAGACACCCTTGGCCCAAAATATTTTTTTAATAAGTTAATTTTCAAAAAAAAAAAATATTAGACTTAGGCCCCCCTTACTTTGTAGCTTGGGCCCCCCTTCAAAATTGTGAAACATTAACCTAACCAGCTAGCCTATATGTAAATCTAAAAAAACAAAAAAAAGAAGTAAATCCAAAGGTGTAAACCCAGTAGTCCAAACTCTAAATGGAAAAACAAAAGAAAAAAAGAAAAGAAAAACAAAGAGGCAAGACAAAGAGAAAGTGAGAGGCAAGAGATTGAGAGAGACCTAGTCTTGCTGCTGCCCACAACCCATGCCATGATACCACCACCACATAAGACCCATCTCATAGACCCACCTCACAAGACCCATCTCGCCGTGACGCCGCCGCTAGCTTGATTTGCCTAGCCTAGCTTCGTTGCTCCAGCCTTCACACTTCACCCTTCACACTCAAGTATATATCCTTCAAAACCTAATATAATGTTTGTAAATCTTAGAATCTATGCTTGTGGTGTTTGTGTTTTTACTAACGAGTGATGTGTTGGGATTAGTGCCTTTAAATCCTATTGTATGATGCTATGTATTATATTATGTATGACTTAATATTGTAATTAATAAAGTTTGTTTTATTATTATCTGAAATAATGGTAACATGAATATTTGGACGTTATCATATAGTCCATGAGATATATAGTATGTGATTTATGTGAAAAGTCACAGAAGATATAAATCACAAGTTCTTTGTAAACTCAGAATGTTAGCTTGTAGTCAATGATGAAATTGGGCATTTCATCTGCAACTATAACATATTAACTAAGATGATTTGTCTTGATCATGGAAGTAGTGACTTCTAGTTAATATGTTGATATGTTTTAAAAGTTAAAAAATATTAAAGTGGACCGCGGTGAGATTTATTATTCTCCTAACGACTTTCAATTGAATAATAAATCTCATGACTTGTATTTTCATGTACTCTTAATCTTGAGAGAATAATGGACCTGTTCATGAAGTGTAGGTTGCTTTGATATATCAGGAGTAAGATCTAAAGTAATAGTCAAAACCTCAGTATGTTGGGCAGCCACATTTAGTGTTGATGGAACATATATTTTCAAGATGGAATTCATAGTCTCTTAACGGAGATATAAAATATTCCCTTGAGATAATTTTAATGGGTTTGTTATTCAGAGAGTTAGGCCTAACCACTTTGGTAAGAAATTACTAAAGTGTATACTTATGAAATTGGATTCCATAAATATGTAAAGAATAACTTAAAAGGATTAAACCGGGTACTCAAGGATTAAGATGTAGTAATCTACAAAATAGCAGTCTTCATTTATGACTTTGTATTACTACGAATATTTTATGAAGGGGTTACATGTACAATAAAGTCTTGGGATATAATTTATTAATAAGGCCTAGAGTACAATTATATTTATGTTGTGGTATTAAATATAATTAATGGTAACTTTGGACTTGTCAAGAGTTAACAGAAAAGCCCAGGGCCCATTAGAGCTAGTGTCTTATTTGTTCCCTTTTGGTCCCACTCCAAGCCAAATATTAAAGCCCAATTGGAAAGGCCCAAAAGGCTGGCCCAATTAGATAATCTGTTAGGACATATGTGGTTCACATGTTAAGAACATATGTCATACTTATTTATGTAAATTGGCTAATCCTTTGACAAAACGAACTCTACTTGTATTTGGGTAGTTCTAGGTGTTTTTAATATTTCAAGAAATAAGGTTTCAAGATCAAGTGTTGAAGTCATCAAGTCTGTCCAAGAAAAATTAAGCTGAAGTGCAATTTCATTAAAGCTCGACACCTGCTCGATAGCTCCTCGACACCTGCTATCTGTCGAGATTTAAAAATCATATTTTTCTGTTCTGATTTCTTGGGATCCGTGAATGTGTTTTTGGGCCTTCTTTTCTTCTAACCCTAAACATTTAAAAGTGAAGTTCTTGACCTAGTTCAAGCAATATAGACACAATATAGACATTTCTTCTAAACATTTCTTCTAACCCTAAACATTTCTTCTAACCCTAATGTTTTTAAGAGCCGTCAATATAGACACAAGTTGCTAAAGCATTGAGCAATCCTTGTTCAAGCAAATTGTGATCAAAGTGAAGTTCTTGACCTAGTTCATCTTCTCTGAAGAAGTTGCTATGTATTTGCACCAAAGGGTTTTGTGACCAAGCATCTTCCTGATTCTCATCGTGTATGATGAACTGAAGAATTTTGCAACCAACCTCTCCTTCTAAGTTGGTGTTTGAAGTCACGTACTGGGATCTGCGTTTCTGGTTAGTCACGTACTTGGGAGCCGTGCATCAAAAGAGGGAACTGTCACTACAGATCAAGTCCAATTGGGTATTGGGGTAAGGGTTCAACTGTAGGTTGGTAAGATACTTGGGATTCCTTTATTTGTAACCGCTTGATTTGATAATAGTGGAGTTTCGGGAGTGGTGACCTGAAAATCACCCGGTGGGATTTTTGCCGTTAGGGTTTTCCCCATTCGTGAACAAATCACCATGTTATTTATTTTCCACTGCATATTTAGTTATTCGGTGATTTGTTTGTGCTGCCACGCAATTGCATGATAAATTGATTAATTAATAACTTGGCTAATTAATTAATTGGTTAATTAATCACAAGGGGTCAATTCGTTTGTGGCCTATCAAGTGGTATCGGAGCAGGCACACTCTGATTAGGTTTAATCTTTGTTGTGTTGATCCATTGATCCCTGTTTGTCATGGATAGAGGACAATCATTAATTATACCTCCTTTATTTAATGGGACTAACTATGCCTACTGGAAAGTACACATGAGAGCTTTTTTGCAGTCTTTAGATGAGAAGGTGTGGCAAGCTGTTGAGATTGGCTGACCAAACCAAAAGAAGCGCCGGCCGATTGGGATGAAGCCAAGATCAAGGCAATAAACTTCAACAGTAGAGCGTTGAATGCCCTATTTAGTGCAGTCACCAATGAGGAGTTCAAGAAGATATTCTCAACTGAAACTGCTAAGGAGGCGTGGACCATCCTCGAGACAACCTATGAAGGGACAAAGGCTGTCAAAGATTCAAAACTACAGAGGCTCACTACTAGCTTTGAAGAGATTGAGATGGAAGAGGATGAGTCGTTTGATGAGTTCTATGCCAAGCTTAAGGACATAGTGAACTCAGCCTTCAATCTTGGGGAAACCATCCCTGAACCGAAGATTGTAAGGAATGTGCTCAGATCTCTACCTGAGAGATTTCATGCCAAGATTACGGCAATAGAAGAATCAAAGGATATCGATAAAATTCCTTTAACTGAGCTGGTTGGGAAGTTGCAGACCTACGAGCTAGGGTTATCAAGGATTGGCAAGTCAAGCAAAGGCAAGAGCATGGCCTTGAAGGCAAAGAGCAGTGATACAGATGATTCTTCCGATGATGAAGATTCTAAGATGAAGTCCTACATTACAAGGTAGTTCAAGAAGTTTATGAAGAATGCCAATAAAAGGAGTTTCGACAAGGACCGCAGGCAATCTAGTTCTTCTCAGTTTAAAAGCCAAGACAAAGGGAAGAATGATGCAAAGGAAGGTGGTCAGTACACTGTTCCCGCAGGACCTAAGTGTTTTGGGTGTCATGGGTTTGGACACATGAAGAATGAGTGTCCTACATATCTCAAGAGCATTGGGAAGAGCAAGGCACTTGCTGCAACCCTGAGTGACACTGAGCCTAAAGATGATTCCGACAATGAGGATGACGGAATCTTAAATGCCTTCACTGCCACAGTCAATCCTACTGAAGGGATTGTTGAAGAAGTAGATGAAGAAGAAGAATTAGTGGATACCAAGTGTGAGAAGATGGATGATCAAGATGATATCCATTCAGTCTATGAGAAGCTTTACAAGCTCTTTGAGAAGCATGAGAAGTTGTATAGGCTGGCCACCAAGAAGCTTAGTGATGTGGAACTTGATCGTGAAGAGTTGTCCACAAAGTTTGATGAGGCGAATGAAACTATTGGAGCACTGAGGTTTAAGAACAACTTCCTGGCTGAGAAGACCAAGAAGCTTGAAGCGGAGCCGTTTCAAGTCAGAGCCCAACTGGAGAGGACTTCAAGTGCAAAACTTGATGAGATGCTCAGCATTCAGAAATCTGCTTCAGATCGAACAGGTTTAGGGTATGATCTTTCTTCCTCTAATACTGCTTCCTCTAGTACTACTGTTTTTGTTCCTCCTGCTAATATTGTTAAAGTTGAGAACACTGATGTTAAAACTAAATTAGCTAGTGAGAACTTAGACAAGGGTAAATCTATATTAGGAGCACCCCCTAAGTAAGATAAGAAAGATGCTAGAAACTCTAGGGCTAAGAAGGCTAACTCTCAAAAGCCTAAACAAAAGAAGCAGCATCTCTGTCATCATTATGGAGCTGCAGGTCATACTCGACCAAATTGCTACAAGTGGCTAGCCATCCAACAGAGCAACGGCATGACAGCATTTGGAAGCCAAAATCAGATTCAATCCTCTCTTGCTCCTCTTGGAGATCTTCTAAAAGCCCTCATGTTCCTTTCAAAGTTGAACGGTTTCAATTCTTCCCCCTCACTGTCGGTTCAAGGGCTTAATCAAAGGAAAGGTTCTTCCAAGGTATGGAAGAAAAAAGATTCTAAGTGATTTCATCACTTTCTTCTCCCTTCTTGTTTTTCTTGTTTATTGCATTGCTTGTGTGTTTTGCATTGTTGTTGAGTCAGTCTAGTTTTATGCTTTACTTTGTTAATATGTTTTTGTGTGTTTACTTTCAGTTTTGTTTATTTTGTTTTTGATATAAATAAATAAATAAAAATTGAAAAATCAGAAAAATACAAAAACAGTGTGTGTTTTGTGTACATTGGTACTTGTGTACCTTAGATGGCCATTGAAACAAAGTTTTCTAAACTTTGTATCATTTGTAGCTTATATGCACAACTAAGCAAGTGAGCTTTGTGGCTCTTGTTTGTGATGAGTAAGATTAAGTTATCTCTTAAAGCTTAACATTCATATCACTCTTTTTGACGGGTAGGACTAGAAAATCCTAAGTGAAAGGCATAAATAACCATCTCACCACTGTTGCCCGCCAATCATTAATGACATCTGTATGTTTCGGCATAGCAAAAGTGTGATGTCAATGACATTTGTGTGCTTTGGCATAGCAAAATTAGAATATCAAATATCAATGGGTATTTCTTTTCTCTCTCATAAACCCATGCATGATATACTTAAAAAGAAAATATGCAAAGAAAATAAAAAGCAAAAAGATCAAAAATGCTTTAAAAATGGTTGCAAGCGTGTATTCTAGGAGATGTGGGAGTTATAGGATATACCTCGAAGGTGATAGTCCCCATCAAACAGTTATGATTGTGTGTGAGTTAAAGTTATTTTCTCATATCTCAGATCATCATAACATGTATACACATATGCAATCTTGCGATGTTTTTCACTCACAACACGCAATATTCTTTGCTACTTTTGATACATGTGCAGATACAATGTGATTTGGCCATCACTAAGGTTTTACATGTGCTTTTGTATGCTCACTAAACTGTCCTGACTTGTTTTTGAAAAATAAAATTTGTTAGACTTGTTTAGTGTATGTGTGTTTTTGGGAGATCCATGTGCTTATATTTTTCATTGAGAGATGATTTTGAGAGCCTTTTTATGTTGTTTGGATCATTGTTAAGGTGCATGTTTGATTGTATTCATGTCTATGTTTTTCACTTCTCGAAAAATTGCTTTTCACTGCTGGCTCGACACCTCCTCGACACCTCCTCAATACCTGTCTATCTGTCAAGCTTCTCAAGCCTTTTTCTTATCGTAATCTCGACACCTCTTCGACACCTAGTGGATCGATCGAGAAAGTTCTTGTCTCCTCAATACCTTATCGATACCTGGTCGATCGATCGAGCTTCTGTTCTTGGTTCAAGTGTTAATTCCTCAATACCTTCTCGACACCTTCAGCTGTCGACATGCTTTTTCTCGACACCTACCTCAACACCTTCCTTGACACCTCTCGACACCTCAGCTGTCGAGAATTACTGAGACTTCTATATATAGCTCTGTCGCGATCTGAACTTCATTTCCTCGATCTCTCTCGATCTGTCCGTGGCTGTTCATCTTCCAAATCAGCTTTTCTCACTCAAAATCTCCTTCCCTCATGATTTTCGGCCATCCCTTGCTTCAAATCACTTGGTAAGATCTCTTTTTCCCTCCTCATTCATGCATTTTATGTTTTGAGTCTTAGGTTTTGGGATTTTTGAAAATTTTGGGGTTTTTCAAAATCAATGAGTTTTTCTTGAAATTTTGGGTTGGGTTTTCAATAAAAGATGTTCAAAATGTCATACATTGCATTTCATGTGCATTAGAATGATATTTACATGCATTTAGATGTGTGTTTCTTATATGTGTGCGGATAGGTTTGGATTGGGCTGAGCCCATGATGCTTTTTATGTTTGCATGTCACATGTTCATGCATTCCCCATGCATACGTACTTTCTGTTCAATATATTTGATATTTGAACTGTTTGGGACTTTTCTGATTGTCTCCCTCTCTATCTCTTTCTCATTGTGTTTACGTTAGTAGTGTCTATGGCACCCAAACATAAATCAACTCCTGCTCGAAACCCTTTGCGTTCTGAAGCTTCTTCCTCTTCTGATTCTGCTCCTCTTAATCTTCGGTTCTGTGATGGAGATGCCCATAAGGCATTTACTGAGAACTTTTCTAGACGAGGTGTTCATTCGGAATGCCAAGTCATTTTGGCGGACTTCGCCGACACTGACCTTCCCTCTGTCATTCACAGTAGGGGATGGGAGTCACTGTGTGACATCCCGGTCACTTGTCCTCTCGTGCTGATTCAGGAGTTTTACTCTAATATGCACGAGATTGATCGTCCAGTACCTCTTTTTCACACTCGCGTTCGAGGTACTCGCATTGCTGTCACACCGCAGCTAGTTGCGGATGTGCTTAGGGTTCCTAGGATAGAGTTTCCTGACTATCCTACCTGTGAGCGTCTGAGGACTGTGCCCAAGGATAAGTTCATTTCCACTTTTTTTGAGCGCCCTTTTGATTAGGGTGAGCATCAGTATACATCATGTAGACCTTTCGCTAAAGGTTCTAGATTTCTTAACATGGTGATGACTTTTGTACTCCATCCTCTCTCTCACTACAACTCTATCACAGAGCCTCGTGCTTGATTTTTGCTATCTCTTCTTGAGCATCTTACGATAGATTTTCCTTCTCACTTCATTTTCTCTATCATAGATGTTTTTCTAGATTCGGCGTTCCGTGATAAGCTCATCTTTCCTTCCGCTATCACGAGGATCTTACGCCATTTTTTCTATCCCTTTTCCTGTGTCCGACCATTTCACACACATTTCTGCCATAGATGCCGCTACCATAAAATATAGTGAGGCTCAGTTTAGGTCGAGACAGCCGGACTCCACTCCTCTCTCCCGTTCGGCTCCATCTAGATTAGCTCCATCTACATCTGCTCCTCTACCTCTACAGGCGATGTATCTCTTGGAGACATCATGGTGCAACTGCAGCGCATGAATGCTCGCCTCGATACACTATCCACTGAGTTGTATCAGGTGAATGTTCGTGTTGGTTATATTGCACGACAGCAGGCAACCATGGGTGGTTTTGCTTCTGAGGCTTCTCCTCTACCACCTCCTCCAGTCGCTTCTGCTTCTGATTCTGATGCTGATGATGATGATGATGGTGATGACGATGACGCTTCGGATGATGATGATGGAGATGCTAACTCTACTGATGAGATATCTACATGACACTCTGCCCTTTGTCACTCGTGACAAAAAGGGGGAGTAATTTTGGGTTATGAGAGTAGTCATCTTAGGGGGAGAGTTAGTATAGGATTTTTTTTGATAGGGGGAGTGTTGATATTATGAGGGATGTAGTGAGGTTTTGATGTATCTTTTCTTTTCTATTCTTTAGATACATTGATCTTGTATATGAGGTCTTGTGACCAGTTTTACACACATTGTACTTATTTTTCTCTATATATGGATGTATGTTTTTCTTTCACCTATCTCTTCATGTGTTGTTTCTTCTCTATCTTTAGATACATGTTCTTTATACTTGTATGCAATCTAATTACTTCTGTTTCACACAAAGATGCCTTGATGAGTTTTGTTAAAGTGTTTCAGAAATACAGGTTGTCAAAGTCTACTTGCCATAAACTCTCTTCTTGCAAAGTTTTTCAAGAGTTTGTGTTAGGATAGATTTTATTGTATTCAACAAGTGAATATGAGTCGAGTGATTTATGACTTCTCTCATATGTTCATTTGTTTGTTATGGTTTTGTCACGGATTGCCAAAGGGGGAGATTGTTAGAACATATGTGGTTCACATGTTAAGAACATATGTCATACTTATTTATGTAAATTGGCTAATCCTTTGACAAAACGAACTCTACTTGTATTTGGGTAGTGCTAGGTGTTTTTAATACTTCAAGAAATAAGGTTTCAAGATCAAGTGTTGAAGTCATCAAGTTTGTCCAAGAAAAATCAAGCTGAAGTGCAATTTCATTAAAGCTCGACACCTGCTCAATAGCTCCTCGACACCTGCTATCTGTCGAGATTTAAAAATCAGATTTTTCTGTTTTGATTTCTTGGGATCCGTGAATGTGTTTTCGGGCATTCTTTTCTTCTAACCCTAAACATATAAAAGGAGTGTTTTAAGAGCCGTCAATATAGACACAAGTTGCTAAAGCATTGAGCAATCCTTGTTCAAGCAAATTGTGATCAAAGACGAAGTTCTTGACCTAGTTCATCTTCTCAGAAGAAGTTGCTGTGTATTTGCACCAAAGGGTTTTGTGACCAAGCATCTTCCTGATTCTCATCGTGTATGATGAACTGAAGAATTTTGCAACCAACCTCTCCTTCTAAGTTGGTGTTTGAAGTCGCGTACTGAGATCCGCGCATCTGGTTAGTCACGTACTTGGGAGCCGTGCATCAAAAGGGGGAATTGTCACTACAGATCAAGTACAATTGGGTATTGGGGTAAGGGTTCAACTGTAAGTTGGTAAGGTACTTGGGATTCCTTTACTTGTAACCGCTTGATTTGATAATAGTGGAGTTTTGGGAGTGGTGACCTGAAAATCACCCGGTGGGGTATTTACCGTTAGGGTTTTCCCCATTCGTGAACAAATCACCGTGTTATTTATTTTCCGCTGCATATTTAGTTATTCGGTGATTTGTTTGTGCTGCCACGCAATTGCATGATAAATTGATTAATTAATAACTTGGCTAATTAATTAATTGGTTAATTAATTACAAGGGGTCAATTCGTTTGTGGCCTATCATAATCAATTATAAGAGAGAAACATACAGAATTTTGTAATCAATCACAAGTGCATGAAACTTTTCATATGTGAGTGTTGGACACTCTCATTCTCTCTAGAACAAACACATATAACTGATTGAGAGACCACACATCTTGTGCGTTAGTAGAATTGGAGTAAAGATTGAAAGTGTTCCTGAAAACTTCTGATCTTTGTTTTGAAATTCACCACACCATGATACGCTCTCTTGTTCTATATTCTGTAACTTACATAGTGCATGTTATCAATTGTGAATTAAGTAGATCCATTAATTTTTCTACTGCATACATTTACTTTTCCAACATGATGATGGTGATTGCGAATTGAAGATATGAATCTGTGCTTGTGGGGGTTTTTTTTTTTTTTTTTTTTTTGACTTTTTGGCTTTACGTCTCTGTGTTTGTGACTATCTTTCTTTTATTATATTTAAAGTGAGAAAGAGAGAGTAGAGTCTCTAGAGGTTAAAGAATATATTAGCATTTGACTGTTTGTTGTGTGGTAGTTGGGCAATAAAATAAGGACAAGTGACAAAAATAAGAATACTGATTCAACTTTCAAGGAATAAAAATGGTAAAGTAAAGTGTTTGTTGGTAGTGCATAATAAATTTATAGTGTCGATAGTGGGACTGGGTGAGTGACAGAAAAAAGAGATAAAGGCAAAGGTACAAAGACAAAAGACAAAAGACAAAGACAAATCATATAATATAATAAATTGTCACTCAAATTTATTCAGATGACAGTGATTCACTTGCACCTATTGTTAACTCATAATGCAATAACTAGTAATTTGAAATTAGATAAATTTATAAATTGAAAAGTAGTGAGAAATACTAAATTTATAATTAAATGCATCATGCATATTACCTAGATTCTAGTATTTGTCTTTACTTAGTAACAATAATTAGTCTATTTGTGAGATAATATATATAATTGTTATTTTATTTGTAGATCATGAGAAAATCAACTACAATGTTTTATTTTATTTTTTTTTAAACAAAAGATTCAAATTCTTCAAAAGTCAATGTAGTATTGCCAACAACTAATGTTGCTATTCCAATTCCAGAAAATACTGATGTTCCAATTTTAGAAAATATTCATTCCCGGATTTTGGAAAATGTTGATGTTCCAATTCCAGAAAATGTTGATATCCCAATTTCAGAAATGACCATATCCCTTAAACAAAATTTCAAAAGGTTGATCTTGATTCTTTGGATTATGATCTCGGAACACATAAAGAAATATGGAAATATCATGTTAATCAACGTGATGACATTCGATGGGCTTACGTTAAAAATGGTCTGCACCAACCTCATCTAGATACATACAACACAATTCAAGCTTCTTGGTTTGAATACCATTATTCAACATGGCTTGAATATTCTCCAACAAAAGATGCAGCTTATTGTCTACTCTACTTTATCTTTCATAAGCCAAATGGGCTTGTGGGACAAAATGCATTCAACGTTGGTGGATTTAGAAATTGGAAAAGAGTTGGGGGCAAAAATCGTTATTTTCAAAGTCATATTTGGAAAGATCCTAACTCGACTCATAGAGTTGCAGAGCAAATGTGTAAGGATTTGATGAACCAATCGCAGCATTTACAAAAGGTGAGTGATCATTTCACTAAAGAACAAATTGCAAATAATCAGTTGTAATTGAAGGCCTCAATTTATATTGCCCAACATCTTGCCTCTCAAGCTATATCTTTTAGAGATCGAGATGAAAGCTTTAGTTTATCTAATCGTGGGAACTTTCTTGAAACATTGGATATTGGGACTTTTTGGAATGAGAAGGTTGCTAAAATAATAGAAAAAGCTCCCAAAAATTCAACCTACACATCACCTAGGATTCATTTGGAAATTCTACCAGTTTACGTAGCCAAAGTGAAGAAGGCAATTTGGGAAGAAATTGATGATGCAAAGTTTTGCATAATGGTTAATGAAGCTCGTGATGAGTACATGAAAGAGCAAATGGCTGTGGTTTTAGATATGTTGATACAAAAGGCTTTGTGAAAGAATGTTTTTTTGGGCTTATTCATGCTTTTGACATTGCGGCTTTGACTCTAAAGAAGGGGATATATTCTTTGTTATCTCAACATTGCTTAGATATACAAAATATTTGAGGGCAAGGATATGATGGAGCAAGCAACATGCGAGGTATGTGGAATGGGTTACAAGCTTTGATTTTGAATGATTGCTCATATGCTTATTACATTCCTTGTTTTGCACATCGCTTACAATTGGAATTAGTAAAAGCATTAAAACAAGTTGTCCCCATTAGTGGGTTTTTTTCTAAAATTAATTTTGGTGATCAACACTCTTAATGCTTCATGCAAGCATAATGTGTAATTGAAAGTTGCCAATGCTAATAAAATAGTACATTTGATTGATCTTGAAGAGCTTGAGACTGGAAGTGGACTTAATCAAATTGGCACTTTACAATGACCTGTAGAAACATGTTGGAGTTCACATTTTAGATCAGTTTCTAGTATGTTAAGGATGTTTACTCCAACATGTAAAGTTTTACTAAATATAATTGATGACGCAAGTGATGGTGAACATTGGGCAGAAACAAAGTCAGCTTATGACGGTTTAGATTCATTTGAATTTGTCTTAGTCTTGCATCTTGAGAAGAAAAATATAGAGATCACTAATAAACTTTGTCAAGCTTTGCAAAGCCAATCTCAAGATATTTTAAATGCCATGCATTTAATTTCATTTACTAAAGCACTTATCCAAAAATTTAGAGATGATGGATGGGATGGCTTACCTACCACTGTGATATCCTTTTGTTAGAAGCATTGCATTGATGTCCTAGATATGAATGCTTGTTATGCTTGGAGGCGAGGCCAAGCTCGTAAAAAATAAGATGAATGTACAATTGAGCATCATTATCGAGTTACTTATTTTTATGCTGCAATAGATTCTCAACTGCAGGAACTAAATCATCGGTTTAATGAGGATGCAATGGAGTTACTTAGGCTTTGCTCAGCTTTAGAACCTTGAGAGGCATTAAATTCTTTCAGAATTAGTGATCTTTGTTTGTTGGTAAAGAATTTCTATCAACAAGATTTCACAGATTATGACAAACAAGTGCTGGAGAAGGACCTTTATCATTATGAGCATAATGTAGTTCAGGATCCAGAGTTCAAAAAATTGAAAAGTTTATCTAAGTTGTGCCAATGGTTAGTGAGAACTAGAAACTTAGAATACTACAAACTTTTTTATAGAATGGTGAGACTTGTGCTTACTCTTCCGGTTTCTATTACAACTACAGAACGAGCATTTTCAGCTATGAAAGCTATCAAAACTAACCTTCGTAACAAAATAAAAAATGATTTTTTGACGAACTCTCTGATGTTTCACATTGAAAAGGATATAGCTTTGACATTTAGTTTGGATTCAGTTATAAATGATTTTGAAGATTTAAAAAAGCGTCAAGTTCCGTTTTCATAAACAATGCATTAAGAGACAATAGTGTTTTATGTCTTTTGTTTTTGTTGGTAGATGATTGCATCTTAATATATTAAGAAACAATGATTTTGTATATTTGTCTTGGTTAATAGTTTGTTAATAGTATATGGATGTGTATTTGATTATTATTTTTTTTCGCTTATATCTGGCTCTCTCTAGCTTCAAATCTTGGATTCGTCCCTAGTACCTCAGGTGTGTGACTAGAATATGAGTCGATTTTAAGGATTAAAGGGTAAGTGAAGTTGCCACCAATTGGGTTTTTTTTAAGGTGTGATTAGTCACCTGACTCTATTTGATTTTATTACCGACTTAGGTTAAGAAAAAATGTCGTTTTTCCTAATCTAATATGGATGGATAAAAAATCTTGATTCTTGAGTTCAGAAGTCTGGTTACTTGTGGGAAAGGCGTTAGGCACATGATAACGCCTTAAAATGTATACTTGTTTTATATTTATGTGGATGTCATCTCGTTATTACTATGCTTAATTTGTATAATTAAGCTATGATTTGCATTAATCCCTATTATTTATCTTTACATAATTTCTTGAATAAGATATCATTCATTACATGTAATTTTCTATTTTCAGGAAATCATGTGAAAAAAGATGAGTTCACAGGAGTTTATGAGAGAATGAAGGCCAAACTAGAATTAAAGAGAAGCTAAAGAACCATGCTTAAATGTCTAAGGAGGTGCAGCTGGAGTGCTTGGTCATCTACCATGTTTGGAAGCTTCAAATAAGGAAAAAATCAAAGAGGTAGAATCTGAAAAGGAAAAATCAGATTTGAGCGCTAATCAGTATTTTGGGCGTATCTCTCTCTTCAAATATCTAATTGACATAAGGCTAGATGGGTTGGAAACGTAACTTAAATATATACAATTTTTCAGTTGTGAGTGTTTTGAAATTCACAATTTTTGAAGACCGAAATAAACTCACAAGTTATTGCTCTAAATCTGGACGAAAATTAAAATAGCAAAAGTTTTATTTTCTTTGGATACTTTGACGTTAGAGTTTGGAGGGAGGCTGTAGAGAACGAATTTTGGATAGAGAAAAAAACTGTATTTTCTTTTCTCTATTGGAGCCTAAAGTCTTTGATAGGGCTAGGGGTTATGTTTCTTCTATACGGCATGAATATTCAATGTGATTCTTTATAAGATTGTAGAAAACAATATATTTGATTGTTCAATTAGATTTCTTTTGATATATTAGTTCTTCCATGCTTTCAATAAGTTCAATCATGTTTTTCTTATTGTTTAGATGAATTTCTAATAGTTTCAAATAGAAATCAAGTTTTAAAGTGAATGGGTTTTTCTGAAAACTATTCTAACTACATTATTAATATAGGTTATCATGCGTTCTTGAATTGTCTTAGTTCAATTTTTTTCTGCATTATTAATATATTTTTATAGATCACAAAGAATTTCACATCAATATAGGGAAACACCCCGATGCCCAAGTATTTACATTATTGACTTAAATCAATTATCATTGTTATTCTTGTTTACAATTACCAGGAAAAAATTATTCTTCATCTTCACCAAAAGTTTTTTTTTTTTTTATTTTATAAATTACACTGTCTTTGAATTCACCCCACTCCTTGTGGTTCGACCTCGGTACTCCAAGAATTATATAGCTACGATCTCCTACACTTGGGAGTGAGCAAGCAACACCCTATAATGCATGTCGGTAGACAGTCCTTTGTCTTAGTAAAATCATAATTTTTAGACATTGGCAATTGAAAACAAGCTATTGGCAATAGCTTTTGAGGCTTTAAATGTGTTGGGCTTTGAGGTTTGGTTTTGGAATGGGTGTGGTCCCGATCGAAACTTTCCAAGTGTGTTTGAAGTCATTGCCAAATTTTCACAGCAAAAATCCAGCAGCATATCGCCTTATTTTCATGGTGGAAATCCGGCAGCTCTTCACCTTAGATGCATCATGGCACACCAAGTGCTATTCTCACCAAGCTTTCGATGTGAGAATATGGCAATGGAGATGCCCCATTTTCATGGCAAAAATTCGGCAGAGTTTGGTGCACTATGGCACACCGACACGATTTCGCATCTATGTATACGGCGTGTATCGATATGCTCGCAACCATGGCAAGCCGAAGCCCTCCAAAGTATCAAGCATGTTGATGCGTGTCGCATACATGGGGAAACCAATATCACTTGGTGATATGGATCAAGACAATCACACTATGATGATCGTGCACATAGAATAGCATGAATATGCACCTATGGCAATTGCCTTGAGCACATACCAATACTATGAGGTTAAGAGCTCTCATGACTAGAAAGCACTCATGTAGCCACAAAAGTCCATCATACAAAGTGCACAATCACTCATATACAAGCAAGCATATATATATATATATATATATATATACATGCATCATGCATAATGCTGTCACACAGTGTGGGAAAGTAAATCAGACATTGCCAAGATTCCAAAGTATGGCCCAACAAGGTACAAAAAATATAAAAAAGACATTGCCATACCTAGGGAATGCGACCCAACCAAGGAGCAAGAAAAGTAAAACGGTACATGGATAGGGACCCTAATACATGCTCTAGAGAAGAGGCTTAGAGAGAGGGAGAAAGAAAACCACTCTGGAGGGGCTAGGGCCCCTAATCTACTAAACATTGCCCTTTGTGGGCTTGTGTGATACCCCAATTTGATTGATTGTGTGATGTGTGTGGGTGTGTGGTGAGTTCCACATCGGGTATTTACTAGGTAAATCTGGGTTTTATTAACAACTACAAGGAGTCTCAATTGTGACTAGTCCTTTTAAGGTATGGCACAGATGTGGCTAGCGCTTTTCCTTGGGTAATTACATATGGTATCAGAGCAAGCCCGGTAACCCCATGTGGGCTCGAAAAAGTGGGCCCTAACGAGGACGTTAGGGATTTAAGTGGGGGAGATTGTGATACCCCAATTTGATTGATTGTGTGATGTGTGTGGGTGTGTGATGAGTTCCACATGGGTATTTACTGGGTAGATCTGGGCTTTATTAACAACTACAAAGAGTCTCAATTGTGACTAGTTCTTTTAAGGTATAGCGCAGATGTGGCTAGCACTTTTCCTTGGGTCATTACTTATGGTATCAGAACCGGCTCGGTAACCCCATGTGGGCTCAGAGACACTACCCCACAAAGTAGGCCCTAATGAGGACGTTAGGGATTTGAGGGTGATTGTGATGCCCAAAATTGATTGATTGTGTGATGTGTGTAGGTGTGTGATGAGTCCCACATCGGGTATTTACTGGGTAGATCTGGGCTTTATTAACAACTACAAGGAGCTTCAATAGTGACTAGTCCATTTAAGGTATAGCACAGATGTGGCTAGCGCTTTTCCTTGGGTCGTTACAGCTTGCATCTTTGCCCTTTTTGCTCACGCATAAGAGGTCGTACCCTTGCTCCAAGCATCCTCGCTCCATGTGTGTACATGCAAAGAAAAAAGAAATAAGCTAGTAGACAAGCAAAGAAACAAATAGAAGGAAAGCATGCTAAAAGACAAGCTAGCAAAAGATGCCAAATGGGGGAAAACAAGCATGTGAAGCACACAAAGAGGCAAACAAACTTGTTATCCAACAAAAGGGGGTGTCCTAGGAAGGCAAATGTAGGTTTGGAATAAGTGTCCATAGTTCAATTGGATTGGAGTATGAACGACACACAGACTCATGCATGAACATGTAGGCAAGCGTGCAAAGATGCAAAGAAGCAAAGAAAGCCAAACGGGTGTCGCAAAGCAAGCAAGGCAAGCATATTAACATTGCACGGAGCTGAAAATTCAAATAGCATATAAAACACTATGAACGTTTAGACCCCCAATTTATAAATTACCAATTCAAGCTTAATATCAAACAATGTAGTGTCGAAAATGAACATAAGCTTATAACAGAATTGATAAACAATCTAAACCAAATAAAATCACATCCACAATAAAAATTAAATGGCAAAGATTAAGGGAAGAGAGATGCAAACACAAAGACAACACAACGATGTGTTATCGAAAAGGAAACTGAAGCCTTCGGCGTAAAACCTCTCCGCCGCCTTCCAAGCGGTCAATAATCCACTAAAGAATGAAGTTGGGATACATGAATAGTAGAAGATCCTCTAAGCCTAATCTACCCAGTGTACCTAAGCCCTCTAAGCTTCTTGCTCCAACGAGGATGCGCCAAACCTTTGTCTTCTTTAGCTTACCAGATTCCGCTATAGCCCATAGCATCAAACAATATTAATTGGTCCCTTCCTAACTGCTTTTCAAGTAACAAATAGCCTTCTCACAGATATAGGTATGGTGAGAAAAGGTTTTGGCTAATGTACCTCTCAAGGATGTAACAATAGAGAGGGTGAGAGCAGAGGAATTTGGAGAAAAAAGGATGAAGATTGTGGATGAGTCAATCTTGTTTTACTCTAGGGTTTCTCTCTCAAAATCCTCTCTAGAAGCTCTCTACATTTCGTGAGTATAAAGGTCTATATATACTGGTATGTGTTTGGAATGCGAAGAGTCAGTTTTTCCAAATCAGAGCTAGCTGGCGACTTGGCCTCATAACTTGACTAAGTCGCGAGTTCAAGCCGCGAGCTAACTAAATGACTAGGCTAGACTTTTTGTCCTGTAGTGCTCCAGCTGGAGTGATTGTTCAACTTATTTGCATGCTTCACTCGTGTGCATCCTTTGGTGACTTGCAAGTCGCGAGATCTAATCGCAAGTCCCTTGCTGATTGCACAATCTTGAGCTTTTCTTCACACTCTCTCACACATTACCCTTACATGATTCCCACCTAAATACAGGGTTTCTAAATACTAAATTACAAGCAAATTTGGCACGGAATAAAGCCAATAAGATGGTTGATTAAATTCAACCTTACAATCTCCCCCTTTGGCTATTCCGTGACAAAACCCTACAACAAACTCTAGTCTTAACGCGTGAGTTAGGAATAGTTGAACAAAACTCACTCACACCTAACTCTAGAATCTGTGAAAGTCTTGAACCATAAGAACAAGTATCTCTTGAAACTCAACAACACAGTATGATCATTGTATGCAGAAAATTTGTAATGCATATGGAACAGGCACAATGCAATCAAATAAGATGGAATAAAGCAATAGACCATGGCTAGATCAAAAATGAACAATCACTATAAATAGTGATCACAATGCTCATTCACACAACGAATGAACATCCAGGCATGCAAGCTAATAAGCTTAATGCAAAGTATTATTTGCATGTCTAACACTCAACCAATGCAACAACTCAAGGTAATTGCATTAAGGATATAAAATCTAACAAAGGGCACGAGAGTGATGTACTTAAAGAAAATGCATAATATTTAACAACAAGTACTAGGCTACAAAGCAAAGGTATAAAACACAGTAAACTTAAACTGAATATAAACTTATAATCATTAAACCATAAAACCACAAGTTTTAAAACCAAATCACATAAACCAACCATGAGTTTAAAAACCAAGAAATTAATCAAAGTGTGTAGCAAACCCATAATTAAAACATTATCCAAAACATAATACCAATCCACCACATAACATCAAAACACATAAGCATAAAGTAAGTGCTTGCTCCCCCTCAAAATGTGCTCCCCCACAAGAGCTACCCTAAAAAATCTCCCCCTTTTTAACTGGAATGGCCAAAGGGTCACTACTGGGTAGTGAAGCTATCAAATTTTGCTAAGAGAAGGGTCATCTGATCTTGGAGTGCAGCTAGCCTATCAAATTGCTCATTATGAACATCTCTGAGCCCTTCAATCCTTTCAAGGATGATTTGGAATGCATCTGGAGGTACAACTGATGAGGATGTTGCTTTGCTCCTCTTGCCACAACCTCTTAAGCTTGAAGGTTGTCCTACAGCCTCTATCTCAGTGTCCATGGGTTCACCTTCTTCTTGGTCACCTTCCTCTTCATCAGCCGGAAGACGAACTCTTATCCTTGTGATGGTTAGCTTGTTAATTGCTGAGGGAGTAGACAACAGGCTGATATCTTGAGGGATTTCCACACCTTTCAACCTAAAAAGCCTCATAAGAAGGCTGGGAAAAATCAGCTTGGCCCTTGGTGGTTGTTCTGGTCTCATCCACAATGGTGTAGAAGATGTGATGTAGAAGGGTCATCTGTCTATGTAGGTTTTCTGCTTAAGCTCCACAAGGAAGATGGCTCTGGCATTGTTGATTATGGTCAACTTCTTTACTAGGTATAGGTTAAACATCATAATCACTATTAGACACCTTATGTCTGCTGGAAAGGCTGCAGTGTTGAGGCATCTCCCCTCTTTCACTCCACCAATATGTGTCTGAATAGTTTCTAAGGACAACATCCTATCCTTATAATGAGTGAAATCATGATCATCTATGCCTTCAAAACCCAATACATCATCAATATCATCCACATCTATAGTGAATTCCTTTCCTCTTATCCAACAATTAATCTCATGCTCTCTTAACACAGCATTTGCATAAAACTCCCTGATCAAAAGACATCAAACTCCACGCAGGTCACTCAAAAGCTTATCCCAACCCCTTCCCTTAAAACAACTTGGAATGAAGGTGTCCTTCAAATCCACCAAGTCAACAAATCTCTCCTGGATAATGGGTGCCATCAAGTAGTACACTTTGTATCTCTCAAAATGTTAAAGAGACCGGAACTTGGTATTGTTCATCTTCAGCCTTTTGTCACTCTTCTTGGCATTAGTCTTTTTCTTTGTAGGAGTCATCTACAAAACACAATAGCAGAGTCCACAAGAACAAAGCACAATAGATGGAAACTAAAAATATTAGTAACATGTTAGTGGCATAGAAAAGGACAGAGTATTATACCAAACATTCAAACCAAACACATTTTAGGATCAACATTGAATGAGGTAACTCAAAACAGACAAGCACAAAACAAGCTATCAACAATTCTTATGCATAACACATTGTGACAGTGAGCACAACAACTCAAACATGAACACATTAGGGTACACTCCCAAGCACAGATTTCAACAAGCAATAATCAACTATTTTGAACCAACTATACTTCACAAGCAATGTATTTCACATTTATCCAAAAGAAAGCATATGTCAATGAGACATATCTTAATGGGTATGAGATGTTCAAACCAACACAGATCAGTCAATACTAACTCATAACAGAAATAACAAATTAAAGTTAAGAGCAACAGAGCCCATTCATTTAAACTCAACACAAATAACAAACCCATGTTTGAAACACCTTATTTCTCAAATGATCAACAATACCTCACAAAAACATAAAAACACAACTATAAACATGAAGTATAAAGAGAGAATAGAAAAACCCATACCTTTTTCTAGGTGATTGAAGATGAAAAAAAAACAAGCAACAATGGAGGTTTATGTGAGAAACACGGTGGGTTTGAGAGAGGTTCTACCGGGGAAGACAATGAAAAGACACAAAATATTCGAGGGAAAAACCCAAATGATTAAAAAAAAAAACTGACAAAATTGCGCAAAACACGCGATTTTCGTGACTGAGTAAGTCACTAACAAGTCACCAAGGTAAGACACGAGACACTTAGAAACCAAAAATTTTGAAAATTTTTCTAAGTGTTTTTCGCGACTGGAAGGTCTACCCACAAGAAAGTCGCGAGGTAAGCCATGAAAATTTCTATGTACCCCTCACGACTGAACCTTCCACCCCCGAACAAGTCACCACAATGAGTTGCGAGAAACATAAAAACTCAAATTTTGAAAAATATTCTAAGTATTTTTCGCGACTAGGACATTCACCCGCCAATGAGTCGCGAAAAATCTTTATGTGGGCTCGCGACTAGGGCAGGCAACTGGACCAACCCGAGACTGAGTCACCAGAACAAGGCAACACTGTTTTTTTTTTTTTTTTCTTTTTTTGAAGATTTTGACAATTTTCGCAAAAACAAAATACTTTCCAAAAACAACGAAAACGCCTAAAAATATTTTTGTGTTTGATTAACAAGGATTGAGCATGTGAAAACACATTTAATCAAGTACAATCACACAAATGAATATGGCATTCATTGAACATAGACGTGTGATGTGTATGGGTATCAAAAATGAGATACTCCCTAGTTTAATATGAAACTTCAATAATCAATTCAATCAAGGCATACACGATTAGTACTAGATAGAGTGACCCATCTCAATTATAGAAATATGCATATATGACCTCCCACATAAACTTGATATCATAACTTTGAAGCTTTTCATTTTGCCCCATATACATCATATCATTTGATCTTTTTGAAACAATACATCTCATTGTGAGATCGATGCCAGAAATTTTTGATATTTCAATTTGATGAGATAGCCTTTGGTTTTTTGGGCATCATACATTTTATTTTAGGTCGCTTTTCCTTTTTCCTAGTCAAATATTAGTATGTGCGACAGGCTTTTGCAACTCATTATCTCTTTTCATTTGGAGATTACATTTGTTGAGCTCTTTAAGCAAAAATAAAATAAAATAAAAGAGTGGGAAGATATATAGGCACAAGTCTATGTAAGTATTAAGATCAGTAAAAACATTGACAAATCATTCATGACAAGTTTAAAGATCGATTTACAACAGTCACATAGATTTCAAGATTTTTCCTTCAATGATATGAGGGCATAAGGTACAAGCTATGCTTGTAAATGCATAAAGTTGTTAGCACAAAGGTACAAGGCAAAACATGTTTGTGACAATACACAATAATGTCGATCAAACTTTTTGGATTTTCTACTTTTATGTGTTTTTGGATTTTTGACATAAAAGCAAGAAAAGATTGATAAAAAACAACAATGTAAAAACATTTAAAGTAGAAACAAACACACAAACAATTTTCAACTCAAACTAGCAAAAAGCACACAACCATGCATAGTCACAAAACATAGGAAGTATTAATGCATGGACATGTTGTACTGCTTATGCATGAGTACCCTTCTTCACCCACACGTCACGTGCATTTGGGGTGATATCACTATAGGATTGGGTACGAATGATAGGGCTTTCAAACCTTCTAGTGAAGCTTTCCAAGCAGGTGGTGAATGCACCAATCATCTTCATCACATCCATCATTCCGAAATCACCATCTCGACCTCTTGATTGCTCAACAGCTCAAGTCCTCTTGTCATTTCTTGGTCCTTTTAACCTTTGATTACTTGCATTATTCAATGCTCTCAGCTTATGACAATTTGGTCTGGTGTGTCTTTGAAGTCCACAATGATGGCAAAAATGGTTCGTTCTCGGACCTCTTTGTGATCTTGGAAGTGATTTCCCTCTAGCTTCAGGTTTGACCACTGATTGGTTTCGGGGCTTACTCAACACCAGTTGATCAGCCACATTCTTCTTCTTTTCATCCTCTACTTTCTCAGGAGTAGAGGCAGCCACTATTGGTTCTTTGGCTTTCACAAACTTCACTTCCTTGGTGATTTTTACAGCTGAACTACTTTTTCCAGTATATCCCAACCTGGATTTGTCTGAGAAATATTTTTGTGAGAAAATGACATCATCTAGCTTCTTGGTGGAAACTCTCTCTATCTTGGCATTTGCTTGAACCACCTCATGCTCAAGGAATTTCACCTTTGTGTAAGCTTCTGACAACTCTCCATTCAGCTTCTCTATCTCACACTTGGCCTCCTTGTGTCGCACTAGGAGACTTCTAGAGTCCTCCTCTGCCTTCTTCATCTTTTTCACGGCTACTTTGGCCACACGTGCATATTCTCTTGATTTCTCAAGGAGTGAGTTGTAGTTTTCTTGAAGACCCTCTGTACTCTCATCTTCTTCAACATCTGATTCTTCCATAATTCCCATTGATTCCTCATCACTATGCTCCCCAAGCTCTTGTATAAGCAAATTCAAGTCCTCCGAAGACTCAATATGAGCGATAGCCATAAAAGCGGAGTAATTCCCTTCTCTGTCACAGCTTTCCTCAAAATCAAAATTAGATGAATCCGAGTCACTAAGAGTTGTAGCATACGCCTTGCCCTTCATTCTCAAATAATTAGGACATTCTTTCTTGAAGTGTCCATGCCCGTTGCCCTCAAAACAAGTGATTACTTGTGTAGATTGGGATTCCTTTCCATCTTTCCTTTTGAATTCCTTTTACTCTTTCTTGGAACTTTGGAATTTCCCTTTATCACCAAATTTTCCATTGTTCTTGAATTTCAAGAATTTCCGGAAATTTTTCACAAGGTAGGCAACATCCTTCTTGATAACATCCTTATCTGATGAGTCGTGAACTTCCACTCTTTCATTAATTGTCTTAAGAGTAAGAGATTTGCTTTTCCTTTGTGTGGGCAATGACAGTTCATAAGTCTGAAGTGAGCCAATCAGTTCTTGGACTTTGATATCATTAAGGTCCTTACTCTCTTCAATTGCTGTCACCTTGGCACGGAAGCTTTCCGGCAATGACTGAAGGATCTTCCTCACTATCTTGGAATCCTCCGTTTTCTCCCCTCAATTAAACTTGCCGATGACCACCTTATTCAGCTTGCAATAGAAAGAGTCAAAGGACTCGTCCTCACTCATTTTGAGCTCTTCAAACTGGGTGGTCAGCATCTGCAACTTAGTGTCTTTTACTTTCTTCGTTCCTTCATAAGTGGTCTCCAATATCTGCCATGCCTCCTTGGCAACGGTGATGTGAGAATTGAATTTCAAGAATTTTCGAAAATTTTTCACAAGGTAGGCAACATTCTTCTCGATAACATCCTCATCTGATGAGTCGTGAACTTCCACTCTTTCATTAATTGTCTTAAGAGTAAGAGATTTGCTTTTCCTTTGTGTGGGCAACGACAGTTCATAAGTCTGAAGTGAGCCAATCAGTTCTTGGACTTTGATATCATCAAGGTCCTTACTCTCTTCAATTGCTGTCACCTTGGCACGGAAGCTTTCCGGCAATGACTGAAGGATCTTCCTCACTATCTTGGAATCCTCCGTTTTCTCCCCTAAATTAAACTTGCCGATGACCACCTTATTCAGCTTGCAATAGAAAGAGTCAAAGGACTCGTCCTCACTCATTTTGAGCTCTTCAAACTGGGTGGTCAGCATCTACAACTTAGTGTCTTTTACTTTCTTCGTTCCTTCATAAGTGGTCTCCAATATCTGCCATGCCTCCTTGGCAACGGTGATGTGAGAATTGAATTTCAAGAATTTCCAGAAATTTTTCACAAGGTAGGCAACATTCTTCTCGATAACATCCTCATCTGATGAGTCGTGAACTTCCACTCTTTCATTAATTGTCTTAAGAGTAAGAGATTTGCTTTTCCTTTGTGTGGGCAACGACAGTTCATAAGTCTGAAGTGAGCCAATCAGTTCTTGGACTTTGATATCATCAAGGTCCTTACTCTCTTCAATTGTTGTCACCTTGGCACGGAAGCTTTCCGGCAATGACTGAAGGATCTTCCTCACTATCTTGGAATCCTCTATTTTCTCCCCTAAATTAAACTTGCCGATGACCACCTTATTCAGCTTGTAAGAGAAAGAGTCAAAGGACTCGTCCTCACTCATTTTGAGCTCTTCAAACTGGGTGGTCAGCATCTGCAACTTAGTGTCTTTTACTTTCTTCGTTCCTTCATAAGTGGTCTCCAATATCTGCCATGCCTCCTTGGCAACGGTGATGTGAGAAATCCTGTGAAACTCATCTGGAGAAACACCACAGAAAATAGCATTCAAAGCTTTATTGTTAGCGTTAGCTGCCGCAAAAGCTACCTTATCCCAAGTGGATTTAATGGCCTCCGGCCTAGTCTATCCTACTTCTACGACATCCCAAACAGTATCATCAATTGAACACAAGAATGCCCTCATCCGGACTTTCCAAAATGCATAGTTGCTACCATCAAAATATGGTGGAACATTTAAAGATTGAGACTGGTCCATCTCAAACGAGGTCAAGGATCACACTAAGGTAATTAAACCACAACAAGTGCACCCGCTCTGATACCAATTGAAAGTTTAAATAGAATATAAAACACTATGAACTTTTAGACCCCCAATTTACAAATTACCAATTCAAGCTTAATATCAAACAATGTAGTGTGGAAAATGAACATAAGCTTATAACAGAATTGATAAACAATCTAAACCAAATAAAATCACATCCACAGCAAAAATTAAATGGAAAAGATTAAGGGAAGAGAGATGCAAACACAAGGACAACATAACGATGTGTTATCGAAGAGGAAACTGAAGCCCTCAACGTAAAACCTCTTCGCCACCCACCAAGCGGTCAATAATCCACTAAAGAATGAAGTTGGGATACATGACTAGTAGAAGACCCTCCAAACCTAATCTACCCAGTGTACCTAAGCCTTTCAAGCTTCTTGCTCCAACGAGGTTGTGCCGAACCCTTGTCTTCTTTAGCTTACCGGATTCCGCCATAGCCCATAGCATCAACCAATATTAATTGGTCCCTTCCTAACTGCTTCCCAAGCACCAAATAGCCTTCTCACATATATGGGTATGGTGAGAAAAGGTTTTGGCTAATGTACCTCTCAAGGATGTAACAATAGAGAGGGTGAGAGTAGAGAAATTTGGAGAAACAAGGATGAAGATTGTGGATGAGTCAATCTTGTTTTTCTCTAGGGTTTCTCTCTCAAAATTCTCTCTGGAAGCTCTCTACATTTCGTGTGTGTTTGGAATACGAAGAGTCAGTTTTTCCAAAACAGAGCTGGCTGGCGACTTGGCCTCTCGACATGATTGAGTCGCGAGCTCAAGCCGCGAGCTAACTGAATGACCAGGCTAGAATTTTTGTCCTGTAGTGCTTCAGCTAGAGTGACTGTTCAGCTGTTCTGCATGCTTCACTTGTGTGCATCCTTTAGCAACTTGTAAGCTGCGAGCAAGCCGTGAGATCCAGTCACAAGTCCCTTGCTGATTGCACAATCTTGAACTTTTCTTTACACTCTTTCACACACTACCCTTACATGATTCCCACCTAAATACATGGTTTCGAAATGCTGAATTACAAGCAAATTTGGCACTGAATAAAGCCAACAAGATGGTTGATTAAATTCAACCTTACAAGAGCGAAGAAGGGTGTATATCAAGCACACCAACAATATAGTGGTGTATCTCATAAGTGGTTACATCCAAAACAACCGTAGGAGGGATGGATGCAACCACACAAGCACAAGCCCACGGAGGGCACAAAGTGAGGCAAAGCCTAGATCTAGAGAAGCTAACGTTGAGATAAATCATAGAAGCAAGCAAGCAAATATAAACATGCAAAGAAAATGATCCAAACCCTTTAATATAGGCCTAGGTGTATGGATGTAGGCCTAGTTCACGGGATCTAGATCTACACCCTACCGGAAGGGCCAAAACACAAGAAAGAGAGATATCAAGGGACAAAAAGGGCCAAAGTAGCACATGGTACCAACATAGATCTAAGCACACAAGCATGGCAGAAAGCATATAAACACATAGATCTAGGCATAGGAACATAGATCTAAGAACTAACATGTAGATCTAAGCAAAAACATGGCAAAAAATACGTAGGCATGTAGATCTAAGCATAAATATGGCAAAGAGCCTAAAAGCATGTGGATCTAAGCACAAACATTAAAATTAGACATATCCTACCCAAGAAGGCTAGGCCAACAACATCAAGGTGGTAAATCATGGCAAAATCAAGGAAACATGCCAGAAAAACTATAAAGGCATACTAGGAAGCAAGAACATGCTAGGAAAAGTAATAAAAGCATTTTATTAAGCAAAACAAAGCTAGGCAAAGCAATAAAGAGAAAGGGATGTGGATTGTAGCTAAAAAGCTACATCCACACCCCTAAACCTCAAATCCAAGGTATGCAACCTAAGAAAGGAAGATTAGGTGCAAGAGCACTACCTTGAAGATTGTAGAGAAAATATGAGAATCTAAGATTATGTTCGGTAATAGTTTTTTTTTTTTTTTTTTTCAAAAACTTGTTTTGGGGAATATAAAGAAAAAACAATTTTCTTGTATATTTTAAATCAAAACCATGTTTGGTTAGTTAAAATTAAAAAGATCATTTTTTGAAGAAAAAAATAGAAAATACTAAAATATATTGTTACTAGGATTTCAACTCTAGTGCTAACTCATTAAATGAGATGGATCCATTAAATTAAATGCATGTTTTCATTGACTTTTGAAAATTAGAAACTGAAAATAGTCTTTTGCAAGTTTTCAATTTCCTTCACAAATTGAGTTTTGAGAACAATTTTTCTTTTTTGTCCATTTTGTGTTGCTGAACAAGTTTTTTAGTCTCAAAAATAAATTTTTTTTTTGAAAACAAAAAATAAGGAAAAAAATAGTTACAAAACATACCCTAAGGTGTTTGAAGGTGTTTTGATGTGTTTAGATGTGTTTGGGAGAGAAATTAGAGAGAGGAGAGAGAAAGAATCTGCCCAGAAAATATTTTATTTTATTTTTTGGGTAAAATGAGGGGTATGGGGGCATTTATAGTAAAAAAGTACCCTTTCAGCTTCTAGCGAACCTTGAAGGGATGCTAGCCACCTTGCTGACATCAGCAATTCTGGCCTTTTCCCAATTCGAATTTGGAAGTGTATTTGAAGGGCCTTCCCAGACTCAAATTGAGTTGATATTGGTGTGGAAAGCTCTAGATGTCTAGTTTTCAGAACACTAAAGAAATTTAAAAATCCAATGGTTTGATCAAAAGTTATAGCCTCGAGAAACGTGCTGATGCGCTTTTCACGGTTTTCTAGATATCTCAAATGTTTTAACTCCGATTTTGACCCATGAATAGTCGTTGGAAAGGGAATTTGATAATCTTTGCAATGGCATTAGTCCCAACCTGTTATGATAGTCAGATAAAAAATTAGGGTTTTTAGTGCCCCTAGGAGTCAACCTTGGGCCAAACGTGGTCAAAGTTGGTGAAAATCATTGAGTAGCTCAGGTTTGATGAAAATCATTGAGTAGCTCAAGTTTGATATAGAAATATGAAAAACGTCATGTTGGGATGATTTTGACTAATTTTTACCTTTGGTCAACTTAGGGTTGACTAGGGGCATTTTGGTCAATTTCGCCTGAAATGGCACTTCAAGTGCTCCAATGCCTGAACGGATTGTGCCTCGTCAATCTAGGTGTTTCCACGGCTCCTTGGAGAAAAGATAATATTTTCGAAATTTTCGGGGTATGGCACGCAAACCGAGAGCAAACAAAATATAGTGTATATAGCTGTAGTTGGACCACATAACTGAGTTCAACACGTAACTCACCAAGATAGTAGGCTATCATTTGCGCCTTTGGTTCTATAATATTGCATCGAATCATAAGATGATCAAACTCCTCTATATACTCCTTTATAGAAATCTCTTTTTGTTTTAAATTATGAAATTTAAGAAAATGATCTTATTTGTAGTGGTCAGGAAAGTATTTTCTCTTAAGTTCCCTTTTCATCTTTTCCCATGTCATAATATGATCTCTTCCTTCACGTTGTCGTTGCCACTTGAGATGCTCCCACTAGATTGAAGCATGTTTCTTTAACTTGATAGCATCAATCTTTACTTTGCAATTTCTGGAACATCTTTGAAATCAAAGATTCGCTCAACAGTAGTTAGCCAATCAATGAAATCATCAGGTTGCATTTTCCCTTCAAAATTTCTAATGTCCACTTTCATATCATAACCTCGTTGTAAGTTTCTAAAATGACAAGGATGGGGTGGAGTGCTCCCACCAAAGGAATGACTATGAACATAGTGAATTGGATTCTCCTCTTCATCATCACTAACAACTTCATATTTTGAAATATGATGTATAGGACCTTGTCCTTCATTTTCGTAAAACTCCAAACGCTCTTGGAGTTGTTGAAGTTGTCTCCTTAAATCATCTATTTCAAAATCTTAATGACCTTTCTCAAGTATTTCAACATTATTTCCATGTCGATGATGTCCAGCCATTGAACCAAAACTCTAATACTAATTGATATCAGAATTGTTAAGTTATGATTTTTATCATAACATTAGTAATGGCTTATTCCGTGACAAAAAGTGTTGTAATTGCATAAATTTGTTTCCTTGTATTTTTGTGGGATTTTATTGTACTGGGTTTAGTATTAAGTTAGTGAAGACTCAAGCTTAAATGAAGAATCAATGGATTTCACGAGAAACTTGTGAGAAGCTAACTTGTGAAAGAGTCGTGCCAGGCTGTCAATTTTGTGAGTGTCTCGCAGGTAAGGCCTTCCTGTGAGGTACTTGTGAAACATTCTACCTAGAGGATTTTAAAGAGTGACTTTCTTACCCTTCACTCATACCATATATACCCTCATTACCCACAGAAATGGTAAAGAGACCATTCAGAGAGAAAAATCGTATATAGGTTTTCTACAACACACACACCCATCTTTTAGAAAGAGAGCTACTCATTCTTAGTGAGAAATCATTCTAGCATTTTTTCATTCCCTTTCCCATTATCATACATTGAGAGGAGATTTGTACCTAAACACAATCTACACCTTTTCAGAGTGTAGAGAGTGTTTTGGAGCTTGGGAAGTTTTGGGGATTTGCCAAAAAAAGCCGGTGAGGCTTGGCCTATGCAATTGGGCTGAATTGCGTGATCCGGAGAGCTAGAGAAGACAAAGCTTAGCGAAGTCAGTTGGTAGCAGGAGCTTGGAGGGCTCGAGTACATAGGGTAGACTAGGCTTGGAGGGTCTTTTGTTATTCGTGTACTCTAAATTATTTTCTAGTGGATCAATTTACTGCTTGGAGGGCAGCGGAGAGGTTTTTCGCCGAGTACTTCAGTTTCTTCTTCAATAACACATTGGTGTATTATCTTGTGTTTGCATTCTTCTTCCCTACTCTTTTATCTTTCATTTTACTGTTGTGATTTGATGAATATAACTTAGAGTAGTTTTATTGTTTGTTCGCTCACATTTACTCTTTCTGCACTTAGTTTAAGTTAAAGTAAAATTAATCAAGCCGTAAGTTTTAATTTTGGGGTTAAAACAGCTCTTGTGTTTTCACACAATTTCGAGCTTTCAATTGGTATCAGAACAAGTACACTTGTTTTGGTTTCATTACCTAAGTGTGATCCTTGACTCCTTGTGTGTTTTGCCATGGATAATGCTTTGTATGCTTCTATGGATGTTGTTGATTGTAACATGCCATGTGTTTGTGAAAATGTCTCTATGAGGGATTATCCTCATAATTGTGATGACATGTTACTTGAATCATTAGGCGTTGTTGATATTCCTAGCATCAAACTCTTGAAGAAAAAGGCTAACAAGTTTCATAAGAATTCGAGCAAGCTTATTTTTTAAGAAGATGATTTGATTGCTAAGCTCAATGAATCCAACAAATTGCTTGAAAAGTATAAGAAACTTGCTAAAAATCCTTGTGAAAAATTGAAAGAGTTTGAATGTTTTAATATGGACTTGGATGCTAAACTTGTTTTGTCTAACAAACTTGTTGATGAGCTAAAATGTGAAAATAAATCTCTAAAATGCATGCCAAGTGTTTAATTGTTGAACCTATTGCTAAAAAGGATGAAAATATTTGTTGCAATCATGTTGTGATACCCGATTGTATGCCTATTGTGTGCTCTACCTCAAAGGACAAATTGGTATACATTCCTCCATTCAAAAGAAATCAAAAGGAGGATAGAAAGGCTCTTAAGCCTAAGCCTCTGTTTAGGTCTCAATCTAAGGTTTTGAAATGATCTAAGTTTTTTCCAACTTGCCACCATTGTGGTGTGATTGGTCATATAAGACCTCAATATCCCAAGTTGAAGAGAGTAGGGACCTAAACACATTGTGTGTCACCATTGTAGTGCCTTTGGTCATCTAAGACTTCATTGCTCTAAGTTTCAAGCTCTTAAAAGAATCAAAAGAAAATAGAAACTTGAGCTTCTTGGAAGTTGTGCTTTGCAAGCTAAACCGATTTGATTGAAAGTGGTAAGTTGTTGAAGCATGTGGTTAATGCTCTTACCTCCTATGTGCATCTCCGGTTCTCATTCTTCCAACTCTCATCTCATTTCTCATGAGACACTCATTCTAAACAATCATTCTGTTTGGATGAGGAAGGGTTCCTATGGTTGAGCTTATGCTCTTTTGGTCCTTGATCTAATTCTTTCGATCTTTGTAAAACCCTTCATGCATTAGATGCTTCATTGTCATGCATTTGTGCATCATGCATCTCTTTATATGCATTGTTTTTGTTGCTTTTGCATTTGATCTTACTTTTACTCTTTTTTTTATGTGTGTAAAAAATCCTAAAACACATAAAAAGTGGAAAATTCAAAAAGTTTGATCGTATATGTTTAAGCACATATCTCATGTGAGTTTGGCCTAGTATCTTCGTACTAATGGCATAGTGCATTTACGAGCTTAGCTTGTTATATATGCACATTTATCTTTGTGGAAAAAAATCTTGAAATCTATGTGTGACTGTTGTAAATCAATCTTCAAGCTTGTCATGAATGATTGGTCAATAGTCTTGATGTTTTTGATACATGCATAAACTTGTGCCTATATATCTTCCCACACATTTTTATGTTTTTACTTTATAGCTCAACAAATGTCAAATCTCAAAAAGAGATAATGAGCTGCAAAAGTTGTTGCACATACTAGTATTTAACTAGGAAAAAGGGAAAGTGACTTGTATTGAAATGTATGGTGCCCAAAAAGCCAAAGGCTTACTCTCAAAAATGAAATATCAAAAATTTCAAGCATCGATCTTAAAAAGAGATGTATAAATACAAAATGATCAAATGTTATGAATTGTAAAGAAACCAAATGAAAAATTGCAAAGATATGTAATCATTTTCTTGTAGGAGGCCATATATGTTCATTTCTATAATTGAGATAGACCACTTGACTTAGTACTAGTTGTGTATGACTTGATTGACTTGATTATTGAAGCTTCACTCTAGATTAAGGACTATTCCACATTTGATACACACACACAACACACAGGTCTAATGTTTAATGATTGTCTATTTCATTTGTGTGATTGTACATGTTCAAATGTGATGTGTGTGTGCTCAACCATATATAGATCAAATCAAAAAGATTTTTGTTCTTTTTGTTTGCGTTTGGAAGTGATTTGTATCACCCATGTTTTTCAAAGTTTTTCAAGTTGTTTTTGTGTGAAAAACATGTTTTCTGGATGTTTTCATTACCTATTTCATGTGTAAACTCAGCTGGGAGTTAAATGGTCCAAGTTTCAAGTTTTTCAACTTTGGACAGAGAGTTTCGCGACTATTTCGTAAATAAGACTTACTCGCGAAAATTCCCAGCTTCCCGCGAAAATTTCCAGATCAGCTTTTTAAAGGGCATTTCGTTGGACATTTGTTTTAAACTTCTCCCATACTCTCCCAAACCCCGATTTTAATGTTTCAACATCAAAACCCAACTAATTTCAAGTGTTTCACATTCCATAAACATCTCTAAGGTAATCTTTAACTATTTTTATTGATTTTGATACTTAAACTATGTTTTTGGGGGTTTTATGTTCATAGTTGAGATTTTCTCAAATGGGAGTTGGGGAAAACTTATTTTTTGTCAATCTTTTTTATTGAGTTTTGTTTTTAATGTTGATATGCTTTGGAAGTTGGCCCCTTATGGCAAAAATAACACGTATTTAGGCAAGATTTTCACATGTTCATGCATTGTTTAACATACATGTGTAGTGTGTACACTCTAAGTGTTTGATAAAATGCCTAAATGGCATTTTCACGTTATTTTGGACTCCGATAAGTACCAATTTTTGGGGATCACCATAATTATTCATATTTATCGTGTTTTTATCATTGGTTGTGTGTTTTACACACTTTGCCCCATAAGTGTTTGCTTATGCATTGGTCATACATCTCACATGCACACTAAATGCACCTTTGCTGCACACACTCTAACACTTGACATGTTTTACATTTACTCATACTAGTTAAGTCTCTTTAGACCTTTTGGCACATATAACATGTTTTTGTGTCCTTGCCATGCCATTGGTCTACACCTTGTTCCATCATCCTTAGCATGTCATGTTTACTTTATGCTTTGTAGCATTGTGTCTTTAAGATGTTTTATCTTTTGTTTGAGCTTCATTTTCTCATTCATCTTACACCCTTCATGCATCATCTTTTACCCTTGTTTATATCGTCTTTTCTTTCCCTCCTTCCTCTTGATTAATTTGTCTATTTGTGACAAAAGGGGGAGAGTATATCGGAGAGTATACCGGTGTGTATCGTCATTTCTATATGACTCATGTGCACATTCTTAAGGGGAGAAATTCGACCTCGTACACATTTATAGGGAAGAAAGCCATAGGGGAGATGCATATACCAAGGGAGAGAATACATTCTTTTTATGAGAAAACCTTGTTTTGTCTTGTTTTACCTTTGGCTTGTTTTCTCATTATTTATGGTGCTTTGAGTTATGTTTAGTATCTATACTTTGTTGCTCTCATCGCATTATGTTTATGTGTTGGACGTACATATATCCTTGTTACTGTGCTTTATTGATTGCATGTTCGAATGATCATTTGCTTTGCTATAAGATCATTGTGGTCATTTCCATATGACTGTTTTGTGTGTGATCAAGTTGCTCATATGTTTACTTGATCATATGTTTACTTGTTACATTATACTTGTCCTTTTATCACTTGATTTACCTTGAGGGTCTAATGTGTTTTGTGCAAATGTTTTAGGTTACAGGTATATATGTTCCAAATTCATCACAGCTTCTAGATTTAGGTGTGAGTGAGTTTTTCCATTGTTCCCAAACTCACGTTTAAGTCTAGAGTCTGTTATAGGGTGTTTTGTCATGAAATAGCCAAAATGGGAGATTGTTAAGTTATGATTTTTATCATAATATTAGTATTGACTTATTCCATGACAAAAGGTGTTGTAATTGCATAAATTTGTTTCCTTGTATTTTTGTGGGATTTTATTGTATTGGGTTTAGTATTAAGTTGGTGAAGACTCAAACTTAAATGAAGAATCAGTGGATTTTGCGAGAAGCTCGCAAGAAGCTAACCCGCGAAAGAGTAATGTGAGAAGCACATGACTGGAAGCTGAAGAGTCATGCCAGGCTGTCAATTTCGCAAATGGCTCGCGGGTAATGCCTTCTCGTGAGGTACTCGCGAAACATTCTGTCTAGAGGATTTTAAAAAGTGACTTTATTATCCTTCACCTATACTATATACACCTTCATTATCCATAGAAATGGTAAGGAGGTTATTTAGAAAGAAAAACCCTAGATAGGTTTTCTACAACACACACACCCATCTTTTAGAGAGAGAGCTACTCATTCTTAGTGAGAAATCATTTTAGCCTCTTTTCATTCCCTTTCCCATTATCATACCTTGAGAGGATATTTGTACCTAAGCACAATCCACACATTTTCAGAGTGTAGAGAGTATTTTGGAGCTTGGCAAGCTTTGGGGATTTTCCAAAAGAAGCAGGTGAGGCTTGGCAGATGCAATCGGGCTGAATTGCATGAACCGGAGAGCTAGAGAAGACAAGGCTTGGCGAAGCCAGTTGGTAACAAGAGCTTGGAAAGCTCGAGTACATGGGGGTAGACTAGGCTTGGAGGGTCTTTTATTATTCGTGTACTCCAACTTATTCTTTAGTGGATCGATTTACCACTTGGAGGGCGGGGGAAAGGTTTTTCGCAAAGTACTTCGGTTTCCTCTTTGATAACATATCGGCTTGTTATCTTGTGTTTGCATTTTTCTTCCCTACTCTTTTAGCTTTCATTTTACTGCTGTGATTTGATGAATATGACTTAAAGTAGTTTTATTGTTTATTCGCTCGCATTTACTCTATTCTGCACTTAGTTTAAGTTAGAGTAAAATTAACCAAGCCGTAAGTTTTAATTTGGGGGTCTAAACAGCTTTTGTGTTTTCACACAATTTCTAGCTTTCAAGAATAGTATGGGGCAAACCAAATTGATCTGATAAGGGAGTGAAGGATGGTTGGAATGTAATATGGTACAATAGTTTAAACCTAACACTTGATAAATAAAAGGGATAAATGACTCACCACTCTATGAGATACAGAAACACCACCCAAAGAGATACAGAGCCAAAACTTGCCACCCAAGGAATCCATCAAAGGGATAAGAGTTTAAAAGAAGAAATCCATCTTT
This sequence comes from Quercus glauca, assembly GCA_023736055.1. NCBI lineage: Eukaryota > Viridiplantae > Streptophyta > Magnoliopsida > Fagales > Fagaceae > Quercus > Quercus glauca. The sequence continues at coordinate 42,366,140 of CM043319.1, forward strand.
TGAAGCACAAAGCTTTTTAATATGAAAATACACTGATTTTATTTAATTTAGCTGAAAGGCTTATATAGAGCTCAGAACAACCTTTTAAGTATAGGAGAACGAAAATAGTAATTAAAAAATTAACTTAGCATGACCAAAGTCGGACATGACTCTTAGGAACTAGAAGCACAATAAAATATTTGTTTGTTTAGGAGAAATAAAACATAAAGTCTGATACATCCTAGAAGACACTAATTAAAAACCATTTGAATTTTTTATCAATACTATTAACAACATGATTCCCTATTAACATTTTGTGTACTAAAATACCATTACACACATTTTTAAATTCTCTAAAATATCTCTATCTTTTAGTTAAATAATTTGAAAAAAAAAATACAAATTGGTTAAAAGAGTAATTTACCGTTCCTAAGTTTTATCCCTTTTCGTTTATCTTCTTCATTCAGCCTAAAACTTAGTATACTATATTTATTTTAATTTTAAACATTATTCAATATTACTTTATCTCTTTCTTAAAAAAAAGATACAAATTATTATTTATATATATCACATTTAAATATTATAACACTAAACTAAAAATAAATAAATAAATAGAAAGTATAACTGCATGTGCAAAATGCATATGATAAATCTAACTAATGATATAAAATGTACTAATCACTCTATTGCATTCTTAGGGCGATGGTCACGAAATTAGACTCACATACTCCGGTGTCGTCAGGTGGTGCTATTAGGCAGGGATAGAGGGTGTGGGTGTGTGTGGGTGTGGGTGTGCTATAAACGAGTGGCCTACCTTTCAAATCTAATTGGGCATTTTGTCATTTTCTCCTCTCTTCGGATCGGATCTTCTCAACCCCAGAGTGTCTCTCTCTCCAATCTCCATAAACAAAAAGAAATTCTAAAACCCACAAAAAAGAAGCCATGATTATGTCCTTTTTACTCCAAGAAAAAGACACAGGTAGCGGTAGGCATGGTGGGCATGGCCAACGCACTAACACTCTCATTCCCTTCTTCTAGCTCTCGTAATCTTATTCTTTGGCCTCACCACCATCTTTCAATACCTAATTGGGGTTGGAGATACAAACGCACTCCTACTATGGCCATCGCCATGGCCAAAGAGGTCCCAGCCGTAATTGTGGGCAGCGGACGAGTGGGAAGGGCATTGCAGGAAATGGGCAATGGTCAGGATTTGGTGGTGAAGAGAGGACAGTCCGTGCCTCTTGATTTCGAGGGACCCATCTTTGTCTGCACTAGGAATGATGATCTTGACGCCGTTCTTCAAGCCACTCCTCCCTCCAGATGGAACGGTAGCTAATTACTTAATTTCAATTATAATTTAATTTAATTTTAATATTTTTTTTTGGCCTTTCAATCTCAATCTCAATCTCAAATCAAAATGTAGCGCAGATTTGGTATTTTTCCAGAATGGAATGCTGGAGCCATGGCTTAATAGTAACGGTCTAAGTGATGCGGAGCAAGTGTTAGCCTATTTTGCGGTTTCAAAGCTTGGAGAAACCCCTGTGGATGGGAAGACTGATACCAATCCTGAAGGACTAACTGCAGCTTATGGCAAGTGGGCCCCTGTTGTTGCTGCAAGGTTGCATGCTGCCGCCCTTTCTTGCAAGGTAACACCAAACCCAACTATCCTTTTTCAGTTTCACCCATAAATTAATTTTTTAATGTTTTAACATCACACACACTCGCTCAAATACTGTTCTCCAATTAAATTCAGACACCTCGTTGCATTGACCAATGAAAATGCAAATATTGTTAGGACGTTTAAATTCAATGCAACTATATGTTTGGATTTAGTTGAGTAACCTGATGTACTGCATCTACATCTATGCTACTGTACATATTGCCTGACAGGAGAAAGAGTACTCTATTCAATACATGCTTGTGTAATGTGTAATGTAACTTAAGCTAGGTTCTGGACAAGGAAGCGTTTCAAAAGCAGATGTTAGAAAAGCTGATATGGATATCAGCATTCATGCTTGTGGGAGCTCGTCATCCAGGGGCCACTGTTGGTGTTGTGGAGAAGGAGTACCGCTCTGAAGTATGTTACCTTTGTGAATAACATTTTTTCCCCCTCTAAGTTCCACTGCAAATTAATTAGTGTTGTCTATCAGACTTTTGAGCTGAAAATATGAGAAATGAATTTAGACTAAGTTAGCTACATATCATTTTTATTTGCTTCTATTACTAGATTTTGGAGCTTCATAAAGAATATGTTGGAATGTGGGCTTTGGATTCTGATTTCTTGCTTTATCTACTTCTTCCTATGCCTCTCTATCCCTTACAGCTGCAGGCGGTGAACTAGGGTTTTGCCCTGATCTGCCAATAATTTATTTTTTAAACATAATTCCTTATTTTCTTTGTTTTTTTAGTGATCTCTTTGTTCAATTGTGTGCCCTCTTCTTTCTTAGACTGTAGTATCTAAGCTCAACAATTTAATGATATGAGAAAAATATACAAACACCCACTGTGGTGTGTCCTTAAAACATGAAACCGTAGTTTTGAATGTAATACAACCCCCCTTTGTTATTGTTTTATGCATAAACCATTAAACATCTCTTTATGTGAATTGTAAGTTGCTCATGTGACAACACATGTCCATATTTAGTGCTGCATTTTCACATAAAACAATACCACAAGATTGTTTGTTTTGTTTTGGTTTTTTTAAAGTGTTACATAATTAACGATTTACCCATAAGACAACTAAATGAGGGTTAAGTGTTACACACTTACACTCAAAACCTCAAGTGGGCTTCATGTTTTTAGGGAAATCACAAAGGGTTTGTGTATCTATCCCTAATGATATTATTAAAAAAGAGACGCATATGGGGAGTCAAGACTCGTTGTATTTATTATCTTTAAAATGATTTGATAGAATTAATTCATATCAGCTTATGATCATATGCGGCATGACTCAGCAAATTGTGTAATCACATAACTTGATTACAAAAGAAGACAAAACCCTGATCTCAAACTCTTTCTTGAATAATTTATGTATAACGTCTAGGTCTTTGCTTTGTTTGCAATGACTGACATTATATGTCTTGCAAGCAGTATTCTTTAAACATATATTTGATCCAATTGTTGACTTTAGCATTCACTGGGCGGCAAAATGATTGTTTTGGTAAGGCCCGTTTGGTAGAGGAGTTTGAGTAATGTTATTTGTAGTTTTTTGAAATATGTGTGGGTGAAAAAGTGTGTGGAAATGTGTATAATGTTGTTTAAAAACTGAAACTGAGTTGTTTAACAACTCTACCCAACGCACCCTAATTTCCCCCCTTGTCAAGGAGTAGGGATTGAATCAGGTTTTATAGTTTTCCTCTAGCTAAACTGGTTGATATTGTTTGGAATCTTTGGATTGGATTGGATTGTTTGAGTGTGTGTTGTGCAGGCGTGTGTTAAGTCCTATATTGGCTGTGTATTATGTGGATCTTGGGTTTATAAGTGATTACGAGGAGTCATTGTAACTAAAGTAGTAAAGATTGAAATCCTACATAGGATCGATTAGAGGATTAGTTGATTGGATCGAATCGTAAGATTTTACTTTTCATAAAAATATATAATGAGAAATCATCAGTAATGATAATATATATGTTAAAGATAAGGAAAAAAAAAAAAAGAAAAGAAAAAAGAAAAGTAAATGTGACACAAATTACGTATAAAATGTACTAACTACTTAATACAATTCGATCGCTAGGGTTGGAGAATCCTAATCTCACCATAGAAAGATATAATTACTAATAATTGTAATAACCCTAATGGGTGTCGATTCTGTTGCTTAGAGGCTATATGAACGATCCTATACCAATCCAAATTGATTCTATGGGGTAGGATCATGGGGATTCTATAGAGTAGGATTGGTGGATTTTACATTCCATCGTTCAGGATTGGGATCCCAAGTCAATCCTACCCTATGAAATAATCTACACCAATTTGGATTGTTTTTATGGGGTAGAGAATCCTAGGATCTTAGGAGTCTAAGATCCAAGATCGAGATTTTGATAGCCATGACTATAATTTGACTAATCTTTTTAGGGTGTAAGCGTAGATATGGCTAGTGATTTCCTCGGGGCAGGTCGCTCGGGGGCATTGCAGCATGTGTACCCCTAACGAGGACATTAGGAATTTAAGTAGGGGAGATTTTAATAACTTGACTAGTCTTTTTGGGGGTATTTAACAAGATTACAATATTGTTTAGCAAGGAAAATGAAAATACTGAATTGTAATATGTATGGTGCTTTTTCACCCTGAATATATCACATTAAACAGTATACTTGAAAGGATCTCTCATGTCAATTGCACCAAAGTTGGTCAATAAATGGAATATAATTAATTTAATCTGCTTTGAGTTTGAGGTATTGTGTGAAATTGAGCATGGAATGTATAGCCTTGTGGAGGAAATGCCAAGTTCAAATTGGTTATGGGTTGAGAACCAGAATTAGCTCAATACTTAACCATCATCATTTATGCTTTTAGGTCTCTAGCCTTATAGTAGAACTCGCTTCTGCAGCAGCTGCGGAGAAAGGTTTAGTATTTGATAAGGCTATGGAGGATAGATTATGTGCATACTCCAGAGCTGTTGCCCATTTTCCTACGGCAATTAAAGAGGTAAATGATACAATTTATAGATATTATTAATATGTCTGATTCCTGAACTTAAATCTATTTCTCATTGTTAAGTTTTCTTGATGATTGTAGTTCAAATGGAGGAATGGTTGGTTCTACTCGCTCTCAGAGAAGGCAATTGCACAAGGAAAACCTGATCCATGTTGTCTTCATACAGCGTGGTTGAAAGAATTGAAAATTGTCTAGAAAATGGAACTCTGAATGTTACATTGGATACCCATGCTTATAGTTCTCTTTGGTGCTTTTTTGATACTTGTTGTGAATAAGGTACGTTCCATATGAGAATTTTCTGATTTATAATGCTATTGTTTAAAGAAAAAGAATCAAATAAAAAGAGAAAAAAACAAAGAAAATTAACAAGAGATGAATTATGGGTTACTGTGGTTCTCATGTCATTCATGTACAAAAATTTTGATGGCAATTTTGCTTCGCCTTGCTTGACCCATCCCATCCCGTTTTTGCCCCACGCAGGTTTCCCCTGCCCTGCAAAGGTAGTGGGGCAGGGATAGAACGAGATTTTAGACTTGCACCACCCCCGGAGGGGGGGGGGGGGGGGGATAAGGATGGGTTTACACTTTTTAGACCCAACTCGCCCCGCCCTGTCCTGCTTCACCCCTCATTAATAAGAGATTAATAAGAGTTAAATTGTACATTTTTCATACCCGAAAATCATACTATTTAAACAAATATATCATCAACTTATTTTATTCTACCCAACGTGCCTTTCTACATCTTTTTTCTCTTTAGCAAAGTTGGAAATAAGGTACCAATTTTAACGTTTTCTTTTGTCTTTATTAGAAACAAATTTATCTACCATTGAATCATTAATTCCATTCGACGTTTTTCTCAACATATTTTTCATCATAAACATAGTAGAATGTTTTCTATTTTTATGAGTTACGGGTTTGAATGGTTGTGTTTGTGTCATTGTGTGTGGCTATTATGAGGTACAAGTCCAAATGTTTGTGTAGATATTTCTATCATGAACAAATTGGAACAACATAATAGCTTGTCCTATGAGGTATATATATATATATATATATATTAGAAAAAAAAAATAAAGAAAAAGGGATTTCTAGATTAGTTTCTAGAAAGAGATAAAGATGTTATAAAAAAAATAAAGACAAAGAAAAAAGATGTTATAATAAAGTTAAAGACAGAAAAATGCATTAGGTATTATTAAAAATAAACAAAATATTTTCATGAAAGTTAACTCAATGTACCTATTGGTGTGTTTGGTTTTGTATCTTGAAGCATTTCTAATAGGATAAATTTATTTGTAATTTCAAGTATATTTTTATTAATGAAACAAGTAAATTTTATTCAAAAAAATTGTAATAATTGTAGGACAAATTAACAAGAAATAGAGTTTTGCGGGGCTTCGCAAGGCCCTAAGGGCGGGGATGGGGCAAAAAAAATTTCCCAGTCATGTTGGGCAGGGCAGGGATGGGCAAGACAAAACCATGCAGGGCGAGGGCGAATATCCCATCCTTCAGCCTTGTCCCGTCCTATTGCCATCCCTATATGAGATGGTTAAATTGCTGCAGGTATGAGAGCTAATCCATATTGACAATAATAGGACCGCAACAACCAAATGAAGTATGCAAGGGAGGTGTAACCAAATAAGAAAGGTGTAACCAAATAAGAAAGCATGGTTTATACAAAAAATTTTTTCTTTTTAAAAAAAAAAAATTTATTTGGAACAAACTCAAATTGTATTATTTCTCCACCTGCTAAAGGATATAAAAAGCCCATCAAATTGCAAGCAATTATGAGATGCAACATGCAATTTGTTAGTTATAGATCTAAAACTAAATACTGTTGAAAATCTAAGATCTACCTTATTCCATCCAGGAGATCTAATCCTTCTGAAAAAGAAAGTAATTTTTGAAGAATATTCAAATCTAATCTTTTAATGATAAAAATAATGAAGGTATGGAGAAAAGAAATTTGAATATGATTTTTGAAAGGATGACTGAATTTTTATAGATAATTCTAGATCTGATTTTAGGTATTGAAAACAAGGAATTTTATGAGGAAATTCCAAATTTGGTTTTATGTATTGAAAACAAGGAATTTTATGAGAAAATTCCAAATCTGGTTTTATGTATTGAAAATGTTAGGACATATGTGATTCACATGTTAAGAACATATGTCATACTTTTATATAATTGGCTAATCCTTTGACAAAACGCACTTTACTTGTATTTTGGTAGATTTAGGATGTGTTGAAATACTTCAAGAAACCGTGTTTCAAGATTAAGTATTGAAGCCTTCAAGCTGTTCAAGAAAAACAAGCTAAAAGTGCAGATTCATTAAAACTTGACAGCTGGCTCGACAGTTGCATCTATCAAGTTTCAATAAGCTGTTTCAGCCCCGTGTCTCAACACCTGCTCGACAGCTATTCGACAGCTTTTATCTGTCGAGGTTTATAAAAATCAAAATTCTGATTTGATTTCTTGGGATCCGTGAATGTGTCTTTGGGCCTTCTATTCTCCTAACTCTAGACATATAAAAGGATTGTTTTAAGAGATGTTAAAGAGTTCACAAATTTTAAAACTCGACAGCTGGCTCGACAGTTGCATCTATCGAGTTTCAATAAGCTGTTTCAGCCCCGTGTCTCAACACCTGCTCGACAGCTACTCGACAGCTACTCGACAGCTTTTATCTGTCGAGGTTTATAAAAATCAAAATTCTGATCTAATTTCTTGGGATCCGTGAATGTGTCTTTGGGCGTTCTATTCTCCTAACTCTAGACATATAAAAGGATTGTTTTAAGAGCCGTTAAAGAGTTCATAAGTTGCACAAGCATTGAGCAAACTCTGTTCAATAAAATTGTGACCGAAGACGAAGTTCTTAACCTAGTTTATCTCTTCTGAAGAAGTTGCTGTGTATGTGCACCTTTGGGTTTTGTGACCATGCATCTTCTTGATCTTCATCATGTGTATGAACTGAAAAACTTTGCAGCCAACCCTTATTTCTAATTAGTGATTGAAGTCGCGTACTGGGATCCGCGCATCTGGTTAGTCACGTACTTGGGAGCCGTGCATCAAAAGGGAGAACTGTCACTACAGAACAAGTCCAATTGGGTATTGGGGTAAGGGTTCAACTGTAGGTTAGTAAGGTACTTTGGATTCCTTTACTTGTAACCGCTTGTTGTGATAATAGTGGAGTTTCGGGTGTGGAGACCTGAAAATCACCTGGTGGGGTTTTTGCCGTTAGGGTTTTCCTCATTTGTGAACAAATCACCGTATTATTTATTTTCCGCTGCTTATTTAGTTTATTGGTGATTTGTTTGTGCTGCCACGAAATTGCATGTTAATTAACCTAATTAATAAACTTGGTTAAATTAATTGGTTAATTTATTACAAGGGGTCAATTCGTTTGTGGCATATCAAGTGGTATCAGAGCAAGCACACTCTGATTAGGTTTTAATCTTTGCTGTGTTTGATCCATTGACCCCTGTTTGTCATGGATAGAGGACAGTCGTTAATTATACCTCATTTATTTGATGAGACTAACTATGCATACTGGAAAGTACGCATGAAAGTTTTTTTGTAGTCTTTAGATGAAAAGGCATGGTAAGCGGTTGAGATTGGCTGAACTAAGCCAAAGGAAGCACCGGCCGATTAGGATGATGCAAAGATCAAGGCGGCTAACTTCAACAGCAGGACATTGAATGCGTTGTTTAGTGCAGTCACCAATGAGGAATTTAAGAAGATATCCTCAACTAAAACTGCTAAAGAGGCTTGGACCATTCTCCAGACAACTTATGAGGGAACCAAGGCTGTCAAAGATTCAAAACTTCAAAGGCGCACTACAAGCTTTGAAGAAATAAAAATGAAGGAGGATGAGTTGTTCAATGAGTTCTATGCCAAGCTCAAGGACATAGTGAACTCAGCCTTCAATCTTGGGGAAACCATCCCTAAACCCAAGATTGTGAGGAAAGTGCTCAGATCTCTACCCGAGAGATTCCATGCCAAGATTACAGCGATAGAAGAATCAAAGGATATTGACAAGATTCCTTTGACTGAGTTGGTTGGAAACTTGCAAACCTACGAGCTAGGGTTATCTAGGATCGGCAAGTCGAGTAAAGGCAAGAGTATGGCACTGAAGGCAAAAAGCAGTAAAACAGACGAGTTTTCAGATGATGAAGATTCAAAGATGAAGTCCTACATCACCAAGCAGTTCAAGAAATTTATGAAGAATGCCAATGGGAGGGGCTTTGATAAGGACCGCAGGCAATCCAATTCTTCTCAGTTTAAGAGCCAAGACAAAGAGAAGAAGGATGCAAAGGAAGGTGGTTAGTACACTGTTCCGCAGGACCTAAGTGTTTTGGGTGTCATGGGTTCAGACACATGAAAAATAAGTGTCCTACATATCTCAAGAGCATTAGGAAGAGCAAGGCACTTGCTGCAACCTTGAGTGACACTGAGCCTGAAGACGATTCCGATAGTGAGGATGACGGAATCTTAAATGCCTTCACTGCTATAGTCAATCCTACTGAAGGAATTGTTGATGAAGTGGAAAAATAAGAAGAATTGGTGGACTCTAAGTGTGAGAAGATGGATGATCAAGACGATATCCATTCAGCCTATGAGAAACTATATAAGCTGTCTGAGAAACATGAGAAACTTTATAGGCTGACCACCAAGAAGCTTAGTGATGTGGAACTTGACCGTAAAGAGTTGTCCACAAAGTTTGATGAGGCAAATCAGACTATTGGAGCGCTAAGGTTCGAGAACAATTTCTTGGCTGAAAAGACCAAGAAGCTTGAGGCGGAGCTATTTCAGGTTAGAGCTCAGTTGGAGAGGACCTCAAGTGCAAAGCTTGATGAGATGCTCAGCATTCAGAAATCTGCTTCAGATCGAACAGGTTTAGGGTATGATATTTCTTCCTCTAATATTGCTTCTACTAGTGCTACTGTTTTTGTTCCTCTTGCTAATATTGTCAAAATTGAGAACACTGATGTCAAAACTGAATTAGCTAGTGAGAACTTAGACAAGGGTAAATCTATCCTAGGAGCACCCCCTAAGCTAGAAAAGATAGATGCTAAAAACCCTAGGGCTAAGAAGGTTAACTCTCAAAAACCCAAACAGAAGAAGCAGCATCTCTGTCATCATTGTGGTGTTGCCGGTCATACTCGACCAAATTGCTATAAGTGGTTAGCCACTAAACAGAGTAACAGCATGATAGCATCTAAAAGTCAAAATCAGCTTTAATCCTCTCTTGCTCCTCTTGGTGATTTTCTAAAAGCCCTCATGTTCCTTTCAAACTTAAATGGGTTCCATTCTTCCCCTTCGCCGCCGGTTCAAGGTTTCAACCAAAGGAATGGTTCTTCCAAGGTGTGGTAGAAAAAGGACTTTAAGTGATTAAATCACTTTCTTCTATCTTCTCGTTTTTTTTTTTTTTTGGTTGCATTACATGTGTGTTTTGTTTTTTTTTTTTTTTGAGTCAGTCTAGTTTATGCTTTGCATTGATAACATGTTTTTGTTTGTTTATTTTCAGTTTTTGTTTATTTTGTTTTTGATAAAAAATAAAAAAAAATTGAAAAATCAGAAAATACAAAAACAATGTGTGTTTTGTGTACATTAGTACTTGTGTACCTTGGATGGCCATTGAAATAAAGTTTTCTAAACTTTGTATCTTTTGTAACTTAGATGAGCATCTCTATGCACAACTAAGCAAGTGAGCTTTGTGGCTCTTATTTGTGATGAGTAAGATTAAGTTATCTCTTGTACTTAACACTCGTATCACTCTTTTTGATGGGTAGGACTAGGAAATCCTAAGAGAAATGCATAAATAACCATCTCACCATTATTACCCGCCAATCATTATGACATATGTATGCTTCGACATAGTAAAAGTGTGATGTCAATGACATTTATGTACTTCGGCATAGCAAAATTGGAATGTCAAATATCAATGGGTATTTCTTTTCTCTCTCTTTTATGCTCTTGCATGATATGCTTAAAAAGAAAATATGCAAAGAAAACAAAAAGCAAAAAGATAAAAAATACTTTAAATATGATTGCAAGCGTGTATTCTAGGAGATGTGGGAGTTATAGGATGTATCTCGAAGGTGATAGTCCCCATCAAACAGTTATGATTGTGTGTGAGTTAAAGTAATTTTCTCATATCTCAAATCGTCATAACATGTATACACTTATGCAATCTTGCGATGTTTTTCACACACAACACGCAATATTCTTTGCTACTTATGATACATGTGCAGGTACAATGTGATTTGGCCATTACTAGGTTTACATATGCTTTTGTATGCTCACTAAACTGTCATGACTTGTTTTTTGAAATATAAAATCAGTTAGACTTGTTTAATGTGTGTGTGTGTGTGTGTTTTTGGAGATCCACGTGCTTAAAATTTTTCATTGAGAGATGATTTTGAGAGCCTATTATGTTGATTGGATCATTGTTGAGGTGCATGTTTGATTGCATTCATGTCTATGTTTTTCACTTCTCGAAAAACTGTTTTTAAAAGCTGGCTCGACACCTCCTCGATACCTCCTTGATACCTAGCTATCTGTCGAGCTTCTCAAGTTTTTTCTTATCGCAATCTCGACACATCCTCGACACTTGGTGGATAGATTGAGAAATCTCCTGTCTCCTCGATAGCTTCTTGACACCTGGCCGATCAATCGAGCTTCTGTTCTGGGTTTTGGCGTTTATTCCTCGATACCTCCTCGACACATTTATCTGTCGACGGCTATTCTTCTCAATACCTCCTCGACAGATGTCTCGACACCTCACGATACTTGTATTTGTCGAGATTTACTGAGGCGCCATATATACTACTCATGCGATCCGGTTCTCATGTCCCTCGATCTCTCTCGGTCTGTTCGCGCCTGTTCATCTTCCAAACTCATTTTTCTCACTCCAAACCTTCAACCCACGTGATTTTTGGCCTTTCCTTGCTTCAAATCAAGTGGTATGATCTCTTTTCTTCTCATATTTCATGCATTTCATGTTTTTGAATCTTAGGTTTTGAGGTTTTTGAAAAATTTTGGGGTTTTTCAAAATTGACGAGTTTTTCTTGAAATTTTGGGATGGGTTTTCATTTAAATATGTTCAAAATCTCATGCATTGCATCTCATTTGCATTATAATAGTATTTTCATGCATTTAGATTTGTGCAATATGTTTGTGTGTTGGTAGGATTGGATTGGGCTGAGCCCATGATGAAATTTCTTTTCCATGTCACATGTTCATGCATTCTCCATGCATACGTACTTCCTTTTCAATATATCTTGATATATTTGAAATGTTTTGGGACTTTTCTGATTGTCTCTTTCTCCCTCTCTCTCATTCTGTTTACGTTAGTAGTGTCTATGGCACCTAAATGTAAGTCTACTTCGTTTCGGAACCTTCTTCGTTCCAGGACATCGTCTTCTTTTGATCCTACTCCTTCTAACATTCGGTTCCATGATGAGGATGCCCGTAAAGCATTCTTGGAGAACTTCTCTCGACGAGGTGTTCATTTGGAACGCCGAGTCATGTTAGCGGACTTCATCGACACTGACCTTCCCGTTGTCATTCACAGTCAGGGATGGGAGTCACTGTGTGGCGTCCCAGTCACTTGTCCTCTCGTGCTTATTCAGGAATTTTACTCCAACATGCACGGGATTGATTCTTCAGTATCTCTCTTTCACACTCGCGTTTGAGGTACGCGCTTTGCTGTCACACCGCAGCTTGTTGCAGATGTGCTTAGAGTTCCGAGGGTAGAGCATCCTGATTACCCCGATTGTGAGCTTCTGAGGGCTGTGTCCAAAGATGAGATGATGTCTGCTTTCTGTGAGCACCCATCTGGTTGGGGTGAGCGTCAGTTTACACCATGTTGGCCTTTTGCTAAAGGTCCTAGATTCATGAACATGGTGATGACTTTTGTGTTGCACCCACTTTCTCACTATAACTCTATCACAGAGCCTCATGCTCGATTTTTGCTTTCTTTGTTAGAGCACCTCACTATAGATTTTCCTTCACATTTTATTCTTTCCATCATAGATGTGTTTAGGGATACGACTACTCGTAATAAGCTCATCTTTCTTTCTATTATCATGAGGATCTTATGCCATTTTTCTATTCATTTTCCCTTCTCTGATCACTTCTCTGTCATGTGTGCCATAAATGCCGCTACCGTAAAACGTAGTGAGGCTCAGTTTAGGTCACGACAGGAGTCAGCAGCTCCTCCCTCCAGTTTGACTCCATCTCGCTCGACACCCTCTCGATCTGCTCCGTCTACATCTGCTCCCTCCTCTTCTATGGGCAATGTATCTCTTGGAGATATCATGGCGCAGCTGCAACGCATGGATTCTTGCCTTGATACGCTCTCTACTGAGTTGTATCAGGTGAACATTCGTGTTGGTCGTATTGCACGACATCAAGCGACCATGGGTGGTTTTGCTCTTGAGGCTACTCCTTCACCACCTCCTCTAGTGGCTTTTGATTCTGATGGTAAGGCTGATGATGATGATGGTGATGATGATGACGCTTCAGATGATGATGGAGATACTAACTCTTCTGATGAGATGTTTACTTGACACTTTATCCTTTGTCACTCGTGATAAAAAGGGGGAGTAATTTTGGGATATGAGAGTAGTCATTTTAGGGGGAGAGTTAGTATAGGACATTTTTTGATAGGGGGAGTGTTGATACTTGAGGGATGTAGTGAGGATTTGATGTATCTTTTCTTTTCTTTCTTATATAGATACATTGTTCTTGTACATTTGGTCTTGTGATCATTCTGACATACATTGTACTTATTTCTTTCTATATGTGGCTGTATGTTGTTTCTTTCACCTACCTCTTACATGTGTTGTTTCTTTTCTCTCTTTATACACATGTTTCTTTACTTGTATGCAATCTATTATTTCTGTTTCACACAAATATGTTTTGATGAGTTTTGTTTAAAGTGTTTTAGAAATACAGGTTGTCAAAGTCTACTTGATATAAACTCTCTTCTTGCAAAGTTTTTCAAGAGTTTGTGATAGGATAGATTTTATTGTATTAAACAAGTGAATATGAGTTGAGTAATTTATGACTTCTCTCATATGCTCATTTGTTTGTCGTGGTTTTGTCACGGATTGCCAAAAGGGGAGATTGTTAGGACATATGTAGTTCACATGTTAAGAACATATGTCATACTTTTATGTAATTGGCTAATCCTTTGACAAAATGCACTTTACTTGTATTTGGGTAGATTTAGGATCTGTTGAAATATTTCAAGAAACCGTGTTTTAAGATCAAGTATTGAACCCTTCAAGTCTGTTCAAGAAAAACAAGCTGAAAGTGCAGATTCATTAAAGCTCGACAGCTGCATCTATCGAGTTTCAGTAAGCTGATTCAGCCCCGTGTCTCGACACATGCTCGACAGTTACTTGACAGCTTCTATCTGTCAAGGTTTATAAAAATTAGAATTCTGATATGATTTCTTGGGATCCGTGAATGTGTCTTTGGGCCTTATTTTCTCCTAACCCTAGACATATAAAAAGAGAGTAATTCTACGGTACCCCCTCCAAAAAAAAGGGGGGTACGGTACCCATTAGTAGGTAACCTGCTACACCAGGTTACTTTTTTCTCACATTTGACGGTTCCATCCTTACATTGTGCAGTTCCAATATCACATGTGATTGTTCTCTTCTCACATTTGGTGGTTCCCTTACTTTTTCCTCACATTTGACGGTTCCATTCTCACATTGTGCGGTTCCAATATCACATATGATAGTTCTTTTCTCACATTTGATGGTTTTCTTACATTTTTTTCTCACATTTGACGGTTCCATCCTCACATTGTGCAGTTCTAACATCACATATGATAGTTCTTTTCTCACATTGAGTGGTTCTCTTACTTTTTTTCTCACACTTGACGGTTCCATCATCACATTGTGCAGTTCCAACATCATATGTGACAGTTCTTTTCTCACATTTAACGGATCCCTTACTTTTTTATCACATTTGACAGTTTTATCCTCGCATTATGCAGTTCCAACATCACATGTGACAGTTCTTTTCTCACATTTGGTGGTTCCCTTACTTTTTTTTCCTTACATTTGACGGTTCTATCCTCACATGGTGTGGTTCCAACATCACATATGACAGTTCTTTAGTTACATTGGGTGATTCCCTTACCTTTTTCTCACACTTGACAGTTCCACTCTCACATTGTGCGGTTCTAACATCACATATGACAGTTCTTTTGTCACATTGGGTGGTTCCCTTACTTTTTTCTCACACTTGACGGTTCCATTCTCACATTGTGCAGTTCCAACATCACATGTGACAATTATTTTCTTACATTTGGTGCTCTTACTTTTTTTTCTCACATCTGACGGTTTCATCCTCACATTGTGCGATTCTAACATTACATATGACAGTTCTTTTCTCATATTGGGTGGTTCTCTTACTTTTTTCCTTGCACTTGACGGTTCCATTCTCAAATTGTGTAATTCTAATATCACATGTGACAATTATTTTCTCACATTTGACGGATCCTTTACTTTTTTATCACATTTGACGATTCCATCCTCACATTTTGCAGTTCCAATATCACATGTGATAATTCTTTTCTCACATTTGGTGGTTCCCTTACTTTTTTTTCCTCACATTTAACGATTCCATCCTCACATTGTGCGGTTCCAACATCACATATGTCAGTTCTTTTGTCACATTAGGTAGTTTCCTTACCTTTTTCTCACACTTAACGGTTCCATTCTCACATTGTGCGGTTCCAATATCACATATGACAGTTCTTTTGTCACATTAGGTGGTTTCCTTATTTTTTTCTCATACTTGACTGTTCCATCCTTACATTGTGCAATTAGGTGAGTTTGGGATGGGTATAGTTGGGTTGGGTATATAAAACTCATTTACCCATTAAAACCTATTTAACTAATTGCTTCTAACCCAAACCTAACCTAACCCAATTATTATGCGTAAACCCTAACCCACCCAATTACTCAATTATCAAAATTACCAAAATGCCCCTAAAGTATTACTGACCAAAGTACTCTAAAATCTTCAAAAATGACTAAAATACCCCAAAACCTCAAAATTACCAAAATAACCACAACCTACAAAATGACCAAAATACCCCCAAAATCCAAATAAATGACCAAAATACCCCAATACCTAAAAATGACCAAAATATCCCCAAAACCTAAAAAATGACCAAAATACCCTAAAATCTTAAAATTAACAAACTAACCTCCAAAACTCAAAAAATGACCAAAATACCCTTGAAACCCAGAAAATTAACAAAATACCCTCCAAAATCCAAAAAATGACCAAAATACTCCTGAAACCCAGAAAATAATCAAAATACCCTTGAAACCCAAAAATGACCAAAATACCCCCAAAACCCAAAAAAATGACCAAAATACTCCCTGAAACCTAAAAATTACCAAAATAATCTCAAAACCTACAAAATGACCAAAATACCCCTAGAACCCAAAAAATGACCAAAATACACCTAAAACCTAAGAATTACCAAAATACCCCTAAAACCCATAAAATGACCAAAATACCCCCAAAACCAAAAAATTACCAAAATATCTCCGAAACCTAAAAATTACGAAAATACCCCCGAAACATAAAAAATAACCAAAATACCCCTGAAACCCAGAAAATGAGCAAAATACCCCTGAAATCAAAAAATGACCAAAATACCCCCAAAACCCAAAAAAATGACAACAATATCCTTGAAACTTAAAAATGATCAAACTACCCCCGCAACATAAAAAATGACCAAAATACCCCTAAAAAAAAAAAACCAAAATACCCCTAAAACCTAAAAATTATCAAAATAATCTCAAAACCTAAAAAATGACCAAATTACCCCTGAAACCTAAAAAATGACCAAAATACCCCTGAAACCTAAAAATGACCAAAATACGCCCAAAACATAAAAAATGATCAAAATACACCCGGAACCTAAAAATGACCAAAATACCCCTTAAACCCAAAAAATGTCCAAAATACCTCCAAAACCTAAAAAATTACTAAAATACCTCTGAAACCTAAAAAATGGCAAAAATAACCCTGAAAACTAAAAATGACAAAAATAACCATAAAACCTTTAAAATGGCCAAAATAACCACAAACCCTAAAAATTGACCAAAATAACCTAGAAACCTAAAAATGACCAAAATAGCCCTTAAACCTAAAAATGACCAAAATACCACCTAAACCTAAAAAATGATCGATATACCTTCAAAACCTAAAAATTAACTGAAATACCCCCTGAAACCTAAAAAATGACCAAAATATCACTGGAACCTAAATACGACCAAAATAACCCCTAAACCTTAAAATGACCAAAATATCCTCGAAACCTAAAAAATGACCAAAATACCCTGAAAACTATAAAATGACAAAAAAGCCCCTAAAACCTGTAAGTTGATAAAAATACACCCTAAACCAAAAAAATTACCAAAATCCCCCGTAAAACTAAAAAATGACCAAAATACTCCCTAAACATAAAAAATGACCAAAATACCCCCTAAATCTAAAAAATGACTAAGATGCCACAAACCCTTATTTTGGTAATTTTAGAGGCTTCAGGTGTATTTTGTTCATCTTATGGGATTAGTTGTATGTTGGTCATTTTAGATATTTTGAGGGGTATTTTTGTCGTTTTATAGGTTTAGAGGTATTTTGGTCATTTTAGAGGTTTTAGGGTATTTTTGGTAATTTTAGAGGTTTCACGTTGTTTGTGGCCATTTTAGAGGTTTTGGGTTTTTTGGGTCATTTCAAAGGTTTAGGGGTGTTTTCATCACTTTAGAGGTTTGAGGCTATTTTGGTCATTTTTTAGGTTTTAGGGGTATGTTGGTCACTTTTTAGGTTTAGGCGGTATTTTGGTCATTTATAGTTTTAAAGGGGTATTTTGGTCATTTTTAGGTTTCGGGATTATTTTTGTCAATTTTTAGACTTCAGGGTGATTTTGGTCATTTTTAGGTTCCAGGGTTATTTTGGTCATTTTTAGGTTTCTAGGTTATTTTGATCAATTTTTAAGCTTCAAGGTTATTTTGGCGATTTCTTTAGGTTTTGGGGGTATTTTGGTCATTTTTTAGGTTTCAGGTGTATTTTGGTCATTTTTTATGTTTCAGGGTTATTTTGGTTATTTTTTAGTCTTTGGGGTTATTTTGGCCATTTTTTAGGTTTCGAAGGTATTTTGGTAACCTTATGTGCTCTCTAATTGTTCTTATGCAACATCTGCAACTAAATCACAGTTGTGGGTTTATTGTGGTGTCTAAGGTTGGAAATAGGGTGACTATACAATTAGCAAGTTATGCAAAAAATCCACTCAAAGATTGTTGACAATTTTAAAATTTTTAGTAAACACTTGAATTGAAACTACAGATCCAGTATGAAATAGTCATCAATCAAGACTACTACACTAGGTTTTATATTTTTTAGACATATTCATTAGATCCTCGTGTGTGGAAGTGTTAAATGACTGTGTCCGACACGAGTATAACCACCCCAATTAAAGTGTCTATGCAGTTTTGTTTCATAAAATTATTATTATATTTAGACCCATCAAAAGCAAAATAAACATCCCAAAAAATTTCCACAATAACAAAAATTATCAATAGAAAAGCTAAAAACAATTAAGCACAATTGACCGATTTTATCAAAAACGAACAACCCAGTCATTTTTAAAAAAATTATACAAATAATTTTGTCATTAAGAGTTTATCATATCGACCACAATGATAAGTGTGAGCCTCATTTGAGTCAGCAGAGCCTCCACTAGCTAAGTCAGAGAGAGCTCTAATAGTAATGAAATGTTTTTGTTGTTAAAGACTTATCGGTGCCACAAAGCACTTATCTCTCTCTCTCTCTCTCTCTCTCTCTCTCTAGGTTTCGCAAAATTTATACAAACTTGTCATTCTAAAGCCATTTGGTATTTGTTCCTATAAAATATTGGAACGTGTAATTTGAACATAATTGACTGTTAAAAGGTCAATTTTCATCTCTATACTTTATTTGAATCAACATGGTGGCAAGTCGGTATATTTTTTGCCAAGCAACTTTGGTTCGAATCCTTCACGCCTGCAATTTTATTTTCGGTCCATAAGCTGAAAAGCCCACAAGATCCTACGCCCAAGAAAAACCCTTGTTCATCCCAAATCTTCTTTCCTTCAATGTCGGTGATAACAGCAATCGATTTTCCTCTCTTTCTCTACCCTTTTGTTCGAAGTCTCTACCGTTTCTCGTCACTAAAAATCTCAGTACGACTCATCCTTATTCTTTAGTTTTCCATATGGGGTTTTTGCTGATTGGCTTTTGTATTGCTGAATTATTATTAATCTTGTTTTGTTTTTGTTTACTTTTTGGTTTCCTTGGGCCCAGGGACAGACATAGGTGGAGCCCAGGCCCCTCTGGCCCAAATTTTTTTTTTAAGCAGGTTAATTTTCAAAAAAAAAAAAAAAAAGGACTTGGGCCTCCTTTACAAAAAGCTTGGGCTCCCTCTGAAATTGTAACCCAGCCGGCCAGCCCACATGTAAAAAAAAAAAAAAAAAAAAAAAAAAAAAAAAAAAAATTAAGTAGGTTAATTTTCAAAAAAAAAAAAAAAAAAAAAAAAGACTTGAGCCCCTTTGAAATTGCAACCCAGCCTGCCAGCCCACATGTAAAAAAAAAAAAAAAGAAAAAAAAAAGAAAAGAAAAGGGTTTTGTCCAAAAATGTAAATCTAGCAGTCCGAACCGAAGACTCCAGTCTTCGAAGTCCAAACGGAAAAACAAAAGAAAAAAAAGAAAAGAAAACCTAAGGCTGAGGCAAGACAGAGAGACTGAGAGGCTTTTCAAAAAAAAAAAAAAAAAAGACAGTGAGAGGCGAGAGACTTTGCCGTTGCCGATGTCGTGAGTGAAGCTGCCAAAACGCAAGGTGAGAGCTTGAAATCTTGCTGCTGTCCACACCGTGATGCCGCCATCACGCGAGAGTGGTGAGACCCATCTTGCAAACCCATGCAACACCCACACGGCCACACCCACCACGCGACACCCATCTCTCCGTGATGCCGCTGCTGGCTTTGATCTGCTCCAGCTTTCACACTCAAGTATTTAATCTATCCTTCAAAATCTTAGAATCTGTGCTTGTGGTTTTTGTGTTTTTACTGATGAGGAATCTGTGCTTGTGTTATTTTTCTTTGGCTTTTTGGCTCTGTAACTCTGTGACTATCTTACTGATGAGTCTGTGTTTGTCTTTGTGAATTGTGACTCTGTGTGACTATATTATATAGATAAGAGAGAGAGTAGAGTCTCTAGAGATTAGAAAAAATATCAGTGTTGACTATTTGTTGTGTGGTAGTTGGGCAACAAAATAGGGAGTTTGTTTCCTATCAAAAAAAAAAAAAAAATAGGGAGTTTGTTGTGTGGTAGTTGGGCAATAAAATAGGGACAAGTTACAGGCTCACAGCAAAAGGGAAATTGATTCAACTTTCAAGGAATAAAAATGGTAAAAGTGTTTGTCGGTAGTGGATAATAAGTTCATAGTGTCGGTAGTGGGATTGGGTGACTGGGTCAGTGACAGAAAAAAAAGAAAAGAAAAAGAAAGATAATGGCAAAAAGACAAAAGACAAAAGACAAAAGACAAAAGATAATCATATAATATAATAAATTGTCACACGAATTTATTAAAATAATAGTGGAAATTCAGAACATTACAAAAATGTTTACAGTGGATCATGATACAAGAATAATATATTGTTCCTCTTTATTTCTTTTCTTTTTTTAATTGATAATTGTACGTCTTCTTTGTTTAGGAATAATTTATTGGTTCACATGGATCATGATACGGAGAATGAAGGGAAGACTAATTTTATTGATTTGGAAAAACATTGGAGTACTATTTTAGAAAAAGGAATAGATCAGTTGACCGATGCCCAAATAACTAGTTTGAAATTCAATTCCCTAGATGATGGTGGAGAGTTTTATAACACATATGCAAAGTTGGTTGGGTTTAGTATTCGCAAAGATGAGATAAAGTGTAATAAAGATAACATTGTGACCTCTAGAAGATGGGTTTGTGCAAAGGAAGGATTGCGAATTAGGAAAAATGAGTCTAATTTAAATTGCATGTGTGAGAGACCAATAACAAGAAGTGGTTGCAAGGCCGCTTTTCGTATTAGGTTTGAACGAAAGTTAGGTGAATGGGTGGTATGAGAGTTTAAAAGGGAGCATAATCATGACTCAGTTCCGCAATTTGAGACTCAATTTCTCCGTTCACATAGGACTATTAAGGATTCTGATAAGGCTCAGATTATAGCATTGCATAATGTTGGGGTCAAATCAAATCAAATCATGGATCATATGATCCAACAAGTTGGAGGATACGAGAATATAGGGTTCACTTCAAAAGACCTTTACAATTATCTAGCGACAATTCGCAACAACAGTACGCGAGATGGTGATGCTGAATGTGCTTTGGGATATTTACAAGCAAAAGTAAACATGGACTCCTCATTTTTTTTCAATACACTGTTGATGAAGAAAGCCGTTTGGCTAATCTGTTTTGGACAGATTCTCAAAGTCGCTTAGATTATGCATGTTTTGGAGATGTAGTCACATTTGATACAACATATAAGACGAATATATACAAAAAACCCCTTGTTATATTGGTCGGAGTCAACCACCATCGGTAGACTATAGTATTTGGTTTTGGACTATTGGTTGATGAGACCGTCGAAACATATACTTGGGTGTTGCAAAATATGCTTGTAGCAATGAACAATAAGACTCCTATTTCAGTCGTGACAGATGGGGACAAAGCAATGAGCAAAGCTATTAAAACAGTTTTTCCAAAGTCTTGACATCGTTTATGTGTGTGGCATCTTGAAAGGAATGCTTTTGCAAATCTACATGATAAAGTCTATGAAAGTTTTATTAGGTGTATGGTACGATATGTTACACCAGATGAATTTGAAGACATGTGGAAGAAAATGGTTGACAATCACAATTTACATAACCATGAATGGTTGCATGAAATGTATGCTAAAAAAATGAAATGGGCTGAAGCTTACATGAGAGGTCATTTTTTTTCTGGGTGTAGGAGTACACAACGTTGTGAAGCCATGAATGCATTCTTGAATAGATTTCTGGATAGGAAGACTAGGCTTTATGAGTTGTTCCAACAAGTTGATAGAGCACTTTCACGTATTAGACACAATGAGATGGGGGCAGATTTTTCTTCAAATTATACTGAACCTATTCTGATTACTAGGTTAGCTGAAATAGAGAAACATGCTGCTACTATATTCACAAGGGAGATATTCAGCATGGTTCAAGAAGAATTATTGAATGAACAAAAATTCATTGTGCTTTACTACATAGATAAGGAAGGTTATCATACGTACACCTTATCTCAGAATGCATCCCCTGACTCAAGATGGGAGGTTGTGTATTGTCAAGCTGATCAATCTATGAAGTGCTCTTGTTTGCTATTCGAGTCATATGGATATCCTTGTGGGAACCTATTTGCTATTATGAAGGTTGAACATTTGAAACAGATTCCACCGACATGTATAATGAACAGATAGCTGAAAACAGCAAAGTCTGACCTGCCTTGCAAACTTGAATCCCAAATGTCTCCTAATATCATACGTATGGCACGATTTAGTGCATTGTCTGCTAGTTGTAGTCAGATGTGTTACTTTGGTTCAAGAACAACACAAGGCTTCGAAGAATTGAAGGTTGAAATAGCAAGGTTGACACGCCCGCATGGAAGAAATTTATAATTCAAGTAAAGAAGCTGCTGAAGATGGGATACACACTGTGTCCAATAAAGCAAACTTAAATGTTCGTGATCTAGCCATTGTCAAGACTAAAGGTGACCATGGTAGCACGAGCAACAGCCACAGCCATGCGAAAGTTAGGCGATGCAGCAGTTGTAAAGATGTTGGACACACAAGGCGCACATATCCATCTACACATATTCAACAAGGTGAACGTGTTGATGGTGACAACGTCCCTGAATCCATGGAACATCCAGCTGTTGGCTCACCTGATTTGGAAAAAAATTATTATAATTTTCTTTAATAGTGAAATGTCGATGGGATATTTACTAGACAGTATATGAAATTTTTTTTTTCCAGTTGTTAGCTGTTTTGGTTAAACTTCATTTTTGGTTATTGTTATCACATTGTTAGTTTTTGGAATAGAGTTAATGGATTGGAGTTGGTATTAAGTTCATCTTGTTATCACTGGTTCTTTTTAGTTGCTTGCTTTATGTTTTCTAATATGAAAAACTCTTTGAGTACTGATCTTAGAAGCAAACCCCGAGTTCTTAGTCATGTGGCTTAATGGTTAGAAATTTTCTGTTCTAGGTTCTGTTTTTATTTTGATATTCTAATTCTGTATTCCAGGACTAGTACTGTTAGTTTTATATCTATATAGGGACCATTAATGAATTGCAATGATATTGAAATCGTTATGAGATAGATATGTATGTATTTCTAGTAATTCATATGTCCTCGGACACTGAAATATTTTTCTCAAGAGGGCCACACAATTATTGGTAGCAATATGATGTTCCACAGTTGTGTGCTCTTCATGCTTGAGCTATATAGATAGTTGAAGTACATGTAGGCCCTTTGACAAGAAGCAAAATCAAAACTGAAACATCTGGGGGGCAGAGCTACATTATTGCATCCACTGCCACCCCCAACCACCAACCCACCCCCCCCCCCCCCCGCCCCAAAAAAAAAAAAAGTTTTTCTAAGTAGTTAAATGACTTCATATTTCTGTATTATGAAAGGTTTTTTTTTTTTTTTTCTCCCATAAATCAAGAAATAAAATAGAGAAACTTTTATATTGGGACACACAAATGGTGTGCCCAAGAAGTTAAAGAGTTATTAATCAAGAGTTCTCGATCTTGAGATATTTCCACATGGAGTAAACAAAACAATGTATAGAATTCAAGCTCTGGAATAATTCTGGGCCTATCTTCAAAATTACATGCGACTCTTAAAAGCAATGCCAGACTTCTATCAAATGATACCTTTTCTCTTTTGTATTTTTCTTTTTATGCTAAGACCTTTATTGTACAGGTTATCACTGAAGATCGTGGTTTAACCCTTGACAAAGTTCAATTTGAAATGCTTGGAACTGCAAAAAAGGTTTATGTTTTTGTGCAGAGTGTGCTATGGATATTTGAATTTCTTTGGGACACAACTAACTTCAAAAAAGTAAAATAAAATAACAGGTGTCTGTCTCTCTTGATGACACAATAATTCTACAAGGGGGTGGGGACAAGAAGCTGATTGAAGAAAGATGTGCAGAGGTATGCGTTTGGCTTTTCTCTTTAATTCCTTATTTATTTTCAAAATTTTTATTCAGTTTGCTATTCAATTGGATGAATTGTTTGCAAATTTTTTTGATCAATAATTTTGACACATTAGAAATGCACTTAGTGCTACATGTATGGGTGAAATCACAATTCTGATGACCTCCCTATAGTGGTATTAAGCTCTTACCCTTTTTTTTTGGTTGTCCCATTGGCTTTTTAGTTTTTATTTTTAATACTCAAATTCAACTCAACTTTACTCACAAAACTTCATTTTCAAGGTTTTATTTGTTGTATTTCCTCAACCAGCATCTACCTTGGTGTTTATTTGCAGTTAAATACTGACAGTGAGCATTTTGATTTGCTTTAGGCACCTGCATTCACAATAGTCTCAAATACTGGTTTTGATGGTGCACTGGTTATTGGCAAATTTTTGGACCAAGATAATCATAATTTGGGTTTTGATGCTGCTAAAGGTTTGTTCTTTTATTTGCTACAAGAATTACCATCGTAGCCAACTTTACAATTTCACATCCCTTTTCTTATTTTTGGGATTCAATTCTTCTCTTATTGGTGCTTAGGCTCCTGTCTTGGGGGATCCCATCGCTCCATTCGGGTTCAATCATTTGCAATTTCAAATTGAACATTGAGCTGGAGCTTGGATTTGCCCAGAGTCTGCGCATCATCAAGATGCCTGAATTGATGGAGTGCTTGTTGATCAATACCAATGTTTGGCTAGGCCACTGGTAAACTCATGAGAACAAGGCTGCCCCAGAACTCTCAACTGGTTGAGCTTGTTTGCCGCCAAACTAATTTGTGGGGTGGATAGAAGAGTCCTGCCGATCACTGAGCCTCTACGATGAGACTAAATGCTTTGTGAATAGCAAATTAAATCTTCAAAATTTTGTCAATACTTTTACCTTACAATTAACAAAAAAAGAAATAAAAAATCTATATAATTTGAAGTACATGATCTAATGACGGCAGCTTGATGTCACATTTATGAGTTCCTGAATTAGAAAGTCTACTCTTACATCTACTCATACCATACAACATGGTATGTTTACTCTTTTTGCTTGTCTATGATTATGAATTGAAGTGATAATGTGACAAGGTCTCCGCACTATAGTCTACAATCCATCCCTACATGTTCTTGTGGAGCATTGAAGGATATCATTAGCAGTACTAGGACACCATGAAATTTCTCATTAAGGCTCAACTAATCATAAGCATTATACTTGGCCAAAGTTTATTCATGGATCCCATTCCCTCAATCAATCTAAAGTAGGCATTGATTCTCCAAGAACAACATCAACGCACTATCCCCTTTTTTTTTTCATCCATTTCTTGTTCCAGTAATATGTTAGCAGCCTTTGCCCACAGGGCACAATTCTTAACAAAGCATGCATGAAGCCCCCCATTCACAAGAAGGAACGACCTAAGTGCAATCACTGTGATTATGAACGACACATTATGGAATGATGTTACAAGCTTCTATGGGTCCCAACTGGCACTAGAATGGCAAATCAAACTCCAAACCTGTTGCTCACCGAGTCACCTCTCACAAATGTATAGAAGCTTCGAGCATCTTACCCTTTACATCTTGAATGGCCTCACTGAATAATGACAGAGCATTGTCCCTCCATAAAACTAATAATCATGGATGTTTTAAAATGCTAAAAGAGATGGGTTTCATTTTCTATTAATAATCATGGATGTTTTAAAATGCTAAAAGAGACGGGTTTCATTTTCTATTAATAATCATGGATGTTTTAAGAGCATTTTCATATAAATGCATCTTAGCATCCTCACCAATCAAACAACATAAATTGATATCTAAAAACATGCAGGGCAACTCGCATAAACAAGGGTGGTGCAACTCACGAAATTCAATCTCCCTTTCAATTAAAAATAAAATTCACTAAATTGCAGCATTTTCCAAAACATTCAGTTATCAAATTATACATATCACTGTCATTCTAGTGACCGAAAAATATCTTGTAGTGGCATATTTCTAGCATTTTCTATTATTTTTGAACGTTGTTCATTTTCCATTGAAAGCACTAGATTTGATGCAAACTTGTATCGAATACGTTCTGACCAACTCTCCTGAAAAAAGTAGACATTGTTGATGAATAAGAAGCTTAAGCAAATTATGCAAAAACTATAAAATATACTTCCAATAAATATATTACCATCAAGGTTAGATTCTGTTTGATGATTTTTGTATGCATGTGCTTAATAACATATGATGATGTGTGAAATCAGTTGGTTGAACACTTCGGCTTCGGTCGGCTACAGTGGTAGCGAAGGCGGTAGCGAAGGCCTGAAAAGAAGAAACACTGAAGGAAGTGACCGGGGTGGACCGGTCAAATACTCTCCGATGATAAAGTTAGTCTTCTCAACAAGGAAATGAAGTTCCAACCTTATTGGGAGTAAAATCTCAGAATTTTCATACCTTTGCATGTTTCAGACCGGTCCTTTATATAGGGGATCTTGGGACGGTTACTCGTTTTAGTAACTTCCCCAAGATTTGTGGAATAACTGGTTTTACGGAGATAACTTCCCCAACGGCTATAGAAGCTATAACTGCTGATGGAAGTTACATACTTAGAAGAAATTGTTGGCGATGAACACAAGTTGGTTACCGGCTCAAGAATTTGTTAAGTGTTGTAGGGTCGTCCATGTGCAATGTTTATGGACGACCCTATGGACGACCCTTTGTCACGCCGTAGTTTGGTCGTCCATCTGCTTCGCATATGGACGACTCTTTTACCTTGATTACAAGGTTTATTCAATTGGGTCAACTTTTCATGGACGAGATCTCTGGACGAATAAGAGATTTGGCTAACCATTGGTGATGGACGACCCATCTGGACGAGCCATAGATGTAATTTTTTGGTTGTCCCATCAACATACATGCCACAATCATACCTGAAATATGAAAACAGTTAAAATTTTAAAAACCTAAAGATTCACACAATAGTTATCCGTATGTGCAAATCTACAATTTAGTACGTACCCATTATTTTGTATAACATCCAACGGGGGTGATTTCAATGGAAAGTTGGTAATACTATTAGTATAGTTGTCTTTCTCCAGATAACACAATAACTTATGAAGGCCTTTTACCTATGGCAAAGTGAGATTATAAGCAATTATTAAGTACAAAACTTAACTAAACCACATATCAAAATTGTTATTGAAATCAATAAAAAAAGAGATAGTACCACTGGTTGCACATTTTTTATTCAAATGTCTTGCCTAGTTGTGCTTGGCAAAGAGTCCAATATATGTATACATTTCTTTCTTGAACTAAAGTCAATGACACATAAGTACCAGTGACTATTATTGTCATTCATAGGGATATAAATCTACAAGTACAAACAAGCAATGTATTAGCATGTGTTAATTTAAAATACACAAGTGTGTTGAGTAAATTTACCTGTTCACAACACATCAATCTTGACATATACTTGTCATCGTCCCTATATGTCCTTTTAAACCATTCCAGTGTGGGATCACCATCCTCTTCAGTCATTTTTTGCTACAAACACATATATATATATATATATATATATATAAATAACTAAGGAATTAAATACTATCAGCACAACCCAAAACATATATAAAAAATGAAAAGTAATGTGTCAATTAAATACTATACGCACAACCAAAAATAATAAAGCAAACTTACCGAGAAATGTGTTGGCAAATGCCACGCATATAGTTTTCCATACTTTTTCTCTTCCAAAGTCATCATGCAAATGGTCAAGTTAATAATCTAGCATAAAATATTATTGTTACAATTAGTGAATAAATAAACAAAATTAATATTATATTTTCCTATTTTAATTTTATAAACTAACCTGACTGCTTATCCATTGGTTAGGGAGCAATGAAAAAAAAGCCGCACGATCACCATACTCATATTTCATGTTAGAAAGAACTTCACTTAACATTATTCATTGATATATTATTTAGTTAGATCTTATTCCAAAAATGCATTAATATTAATTTCTATATATAAACAAAAAAAGACAAACCTCCCATCTAGATCCTTATTGAAAATATAATTGCATATGATCTTTTCCAATTCAGTAAATGGTGCGAACTTATTGATACTCTCCTCATCAACCAGTCCAGATTCCTAAAACAATATAGTATATAATAATTAACATAGGAGAATATGTTGTATTCACATCCTAATATGTTGTACACATTAAAGGATTCACCTGGGACGTATCTTTGATTTTTTTCCTCTTTTTCAGATTCGGAACTACAACTTAGGAGGTGACAATTGGGCTACGTTTTAGAGATTTGGTGACTTTACTCTTGGCAGAATGTGTAACACATGATGCAATAATTCTATTGTTATGTGGGAAAGTTAATTGTAGCATATCCACATCCTGCACAATATATAACAAATAAACAAAATTAAAAAATCTTGTAGCTAATAGAAATTCTAAACAATTTGTTATAATTAACTAGCAAGTACTGTATTGCTTACCACATTACGAGATAGGACTGTTTTGCTACTAGGTTTTTGAATGGATTTGCTTAGCCTAACCATGTGAACATTGCGGTCATTCCCCATTGTGTCTTGTATTGGAGATGGTGACACTGTCTTAAATTCTCTTTAATTGGGTACTATATCATCTTGGGGCATTTTGTCTTGAACTGGAAATGTAGACTTTTTCTTAGATTCTTTTTAACATGAACTGTATCATTTTGGTCCATTTTGTCTTGGACTGGAGAGGTAGACTCTTTCTTAGGCAACACCTTTGTCTCATTTTTAAGCTCTTCTACAATATCGTTTAAGTCCAAATCAATGGTATGTCCAATACGTTCCCTTTTTGCTACATTCTTTAACTCCAAACAAATAGGTTTGGATGTATCATCTTGGTGCATTTTGTCTTGAACTGGAGATGTAGACGCTTTCTTAGGTTCTTTTTTAACATGAACTGTATCATTTTGGTCCATTTTGTCTTGGACTAGAGATGTAGACTCTTTCTTAGGCAGCACCTTTGTCTCATTTTTAAGGTCTGCTACGATATCATTTAGGTCCAAATCAATGGAATGTACAATACGTTCCCTTTTTGCTATATTCTTTAACTCCAAACAAATATCATTCTTAAATTTTTCCGTATTGTTTGCTACATTCTTTAACTCCAACACAATATCATTTTTAAATGTTTCCATATTGTTTGCAATGACATTCTTCAACTCCAAAACAATATCTTTCTTAAATGTTTCCATATTTTTTGCAATGACATTCACGATGTTATGCAAAACTAGCATATCATCTCTAATACTTGTTAATGATTGCTCAAATGTACGAGTTGCTTCATCAGAATCCTGTGGATTAATTTATAGGAACAATCATAAAAACATGTCCATTATCAAAAAATCATCAAAGTCATAAAATTTATTGGGTGGAAACGATACCATATTTGGCTTGTGTTCATCCCTACATGGCATAGCATGAGACTGATTAATACATTGCTTTTCCAATGGAATACTGGCAGTCTCATATCCACCCTCCATTTGTGTTATTACTAACTATGATAAACATAAAATAAATAATGTCAACTACATACGGTAAAAATTCAAATAAGCACTAGATTTAATAAAATAATAAGTATTCAAACATTATAAAAAAATCAATTGTTACCTTAGGACTATCAAAACCTCCAATTGAATGTAATTTCAGCATCCTTTGCTTAACTTCCTCTTTTCCCCAAAAACAAATACGTGGTCGAAGTCGTTTGGAAACATGTTCAACGTCAATTTCAACGTTAACGTGTTCAAAATAAAACAACTGCAAATGTATAAAATGTTTATAAAATTATAATCAAGATTCATAGAAATTTAAGAAACAAAATTGTATTCTTGAATGTAACTATTTACTACATATTACCATTAATAACAACACGCAACCATCAACTGCTACAAGATTATTGTCTTTATGTTTGCGTACACCTTGAATGAGAAAATCTAGCACAAACTTCGCCCAATTCAAGTTTCTAATCTCTTCAACATTACGGCAAATTAAAACAAAGGACCGTTTCATATAAGATTTTGTAGTGGGACATAACAAAGTACCCACTATAAACAGCAAAAAATAACTCACAAACTCATTTCCGAATGTTTCCATCTTATTCAACTCATCCCTCTAAGAGCTTAATTGGTATATCCCCTTACACATTTAATCCATATTGTTGGCACATATGATTTATCTCTTCTGCGCTCCCAACAATAGATATATATATATATATATATATATTTTTTGATAGGTAATAAAAATATATTAAAAAACTGCTAGATGCAAAAAAGCATCAGCAAAGCAAAAGTACAAAATGAAAGAGAAAGCAAAGACATAAAAAAACTTTAATTACAAAGAAAGAGAGCTAAGGAAAAGAGGAAGAGAGTCACTAGATGTGAGTCCCCAAGCCCTAGCCCAATCAAACAGAGAACCAGAAAAGAAAGCAAGCATTTGGTCCTCAAATCTATCCAAATCCTCAAATGTCCGCCGGTTGCGCTCCTTCCAAATACACCACATCAAACACAACGGAACTAAGTTCCAAATGTAAGATGAATGCTTTCCCAACCAATTCCACCAACTAAATAGATAATTGGACACCGTATATGAGGAAACCCATGAAATCCCAAAAATCCTAAAGACAAAGCACCACAGCCGATAAGCCTTTCCACAATGTAACAATATATGATCCACTGTCTCACCACAGCAACGACACATAATACACTAGTCAACAAAATCAAAGCCTCTAAGCCGCAAGTTATCACCCGTGAGGATCCTATCCCATGCGGCTGTCCAAACAAAGAAAGAAACACGCCGGGGTGCCTTTACTTTCCAAATACCTTTCCGAGGAAAAGCAACAGAAGAAGGGCCATGTAACTTATGATAATATGAGAGAATAATGAAATCCTCGTTTTTGGTCAACTTCCATCTCAACCGATCACCATCAGTCCCTGAAGGTAAATTGGTTGCCAAGAATCGAAAGAAATCAACCACCACAGTTGCCTCCCAATCATTAGGACCTCGATTAAAACGAACATCCCAAGTTCTCCCAACTCCTGCTCCTTGACTTATCAAAGATGATTCTACGGAAGCCTCTCTGTTTGCAACAAAATTGTATAAGACTGGAAAAGCCAATTGGAGAGAAATATCTCCACACCACCTATCTGTCCAAAATTTCACTCTATCCCTCACCCTAACCTTATACTGGACATGTTTGTTGAAGACTTCCTAACCCTTTCGGATACTTCTCCATAAACCACAACCATGAGCTCCCCTACCCAACTTAGAGGTCCACCCCCCCCCCCCCCATTCCTCCCCAAATTTCAAAGCTATCACCATCCTCCAAAGCCAATTCTCCTCAATCCCAAAACGCCAAAGCCACTTTCCTAGCAAGGCTTTATTGAAAGTAGTCAATTTCCTAATACCCAAGCTACCATTAGCAATAGGCATACACACCTTATCCCATCCCAATAAATGATTCTTAGGGTCTCCCCATAGGAAATCCCTTTGGAGCTTCTCAATTTTGTTTGCCACATGAGTAGGGATGGTGAAAAGAGATAAAAAATATGTGGGAAGGCTAGATAGAGTGCTTTTAAGCAATGTCATCCTACCTCCTTTCGACAAATACAACTTCTTCCACCCAGCTAGCTTCCATTCAAATTTTTCCAAAATAGGGTTCTAAAGAGAGGGGGACTTATGGGATGCCCCCAGCGGCATACCAAGATAAGTCATTGGCAAGGCCCCAACCCTACAACCCAAAATCTCTACCAAAGCATGCATATTATTTACCTCCCCTATAGGAACCATTTCGCTTTTAGCTACATTAACCTTTAAGCCAGTCACAGCCTGAAAACATAGTAACAGCAATCGGACATGTAGGACTTGCTCCATTTTTGCATCACAAAATAAAATAGTATCATCCGCAAACAGAAAATGAGAAACACTTTCCCCTCTGCCCCTCCTACCATCCGCCCTAAAACCACTAAGTAAACCTGCCCCTTCCATTCTCTTCACCATCTTACTAAACACCTCTATCAAAACTAAAAATAATAAGGGAGACAACGGATCCCCTTGTCTCAAACCTCTAGAGCTACCAAAGAAGTCTGCTGGGGTCCCATTAACCAACACAGAAAACTGCACTGTAGAGATACAGGTTCGAATCCAACTACACCATTTCTCCCCAAAACCCATTTTCTTTAACAACTTCAGAAGGGCCTCCCAATTTACATTGTCATAGGTTTTCTCAATATCTAACTTACAAATTACTCCCGAAATCTTACTCTTCATCCTGCTATCAACACACTCATTGGCAATGAGAACTGAATCAAGGATTTGCCTACCTCCCACAAAACTATTCTGAGATTCAGATATCAGTTGATCTAGCACCATTTTCAATCTATTTGCCAAAACCTTGGCCAAGATTTTATATAGACTCCCCACCAAACTAATGGGTCCGAAATCACGAATGTTGGAGGCCTTATTCTTCTTAGGAATCAAAGCTATAAAGGTAGCATTAAGAGATTTCTCAAACTTACAATGCTGATGGAATTCTTCAAAGACTGCCAAAATGTCTCTTTCAACTACCCTCCAGCAATGATGGAAAAAGGCCATAGAAAAGCCATTAGGACCTGGGGCTTTATCCCTTTCCATACCTCTGACTATTGATAGAATCTCATCTTTCTCGAACCTCCTCTCCAACCAGCCCCTCTCCGAGTCCCCTATTTGATCAAACTCCAATCCTTCCACAAAAGGTCTCCACTCCTCAGACTCTTGATACAGAGTTTTATAGAATTGAACAACCTGAGCAGCAACTTCTGCTCCGTCTTCATAAATCACCCCATCCATTTCTAAGAAACTTAAGTGGTTAAGCCTTCTATGAGAATTAGCCATCATATGAAAGAATTTAGTATTATTATCTCCCTCCTTAATGCACAACATTCTCGATTTTTGTCTCCACGAGATCTCCTCAAGAGAAAGAAGATGCTCTACTTGCGATCTTGCTTCATTTCTCTCTTCTCTCTCTGACTCATTGAGACCAAGAACCACTTCCTTTGCATCTAAGACCTTTAGAACCCCCAATAATTCTTTCTTCCTGCGCCCAAAATTGCCAAACTCTTGACGATTCCATTGAATAATGTCATCTTTCAACGCTTTCAATTTTTTAGCAAACACATAACAAGGAGTGCCCGAAAAAGAATGGCGATTCCACCATGAATCAACCCTATCAACAAACCCATCTGTCTTCAACCACATATTCTCAAACCGAAAAGGACGTTTCCCCTTAGCCATACCCCCTGCCTCCAAAAGAATTGGAAAATGATCAGAAACAGTTCATGGAAGAATACGTTGGATCACATCTGAAAAGTGCTACTCCCATTCATGTGACACTAGAGCCCTATAAATCCTAGACATAGAAGGTTGGTCAGTACCACTTGACCATGTATAACGCCCTCCCTCCAACGGCAGATCTATCAAGTTTAAATCATCAATAAATTCAGAAAACTTTTCCATAGCCAGAGTAACCTGAGACCCTCCCCTCCATTCACTAGGAAAACGGACAACATTAAAATCCCCAAAACAACACCAGGGAACATTCCAATATTGTTGAATACCAACCAACTCATCCCACAAATCACCTCTCAACTGATTATCATTTGGGCCATACACCCCTGAACATGCCCATATAAACCCATCCACCACTCCTTTCCACTGAACCGACACCGAAAACAAGCCCACCAAAACTTCCAACTTTTCTGCAACCCTCCTATCCCACATAATCAAGACCCCACCAGCCGTCTGATCGGCATCTAAAGCCACCCAATCCATATACGGACAGCCCCATATACTGCAAACCAGCTGTCTATCTATGCCCGCTAGCTTTGTTTCCTGAAGGCAAACAATGTCGCACTTCCACTCGCGCAACAAATTCCTCACAACCAAACGTTTTTGAGGGTCATTCAATCCTTGAACATTCCAAGAAATCATTTTTAGCTTCATTAAGACTATTAAGGCCCCAGAACTGTCTCTACCTCACAACCGCCACACTATCTCCCATCATAGTTAACCGTTGAGACGAGATTCCTCAACTCTCTTTTCCCTTTACCCGTGGAGGATGCTGCTTTTTGGTTAGCATTAACTTTCTTCCGCTGCTGGTTAATGACTGCCATCTCCCTTTTTAGCCTTTGATGATAAGCAATACACAACTTTTCATGCTGATTCGCAGAAAGCCCAATCACTTTGCAAAAGCCTGGGATTCTGTTTTTCACCCACCTAGAGACATCTAGCGTGTTTCCAATATTTAACACCTCAGAATCATTGTGCATTTCCATCGTCAAAGCCAGCCCTAGAGGGATAATAGTAAACAATGGGTTACAAACTGCCAAATTCTCCTCCTCACCCAAAACCACTTCTGAGAGAGCCAATTCCTCCACCATTGAGACACCCAAATTAGGCTGACCCATCTCACCAGTATCTATCTGCCTGGTTCCCTCATTGTCCGTCCCTTGAAACAAAAGCTCACTACTCACACTTCTAGCTTTCTCCACACTATTGACCCCAAATAATTCCAACTGAGCCGCTGCGAGTCCGTCGGAGTTAGACCCAGCAGAGAGACTACCCTTAAACTCCATCAGAGCCGTCGCAGGACCATTGGAACTGGTCCCAATCTCCAACCCATCCACCACGGGACTGTCGGGGTCTAATCTCGTCACCGTGAGACTGACAGATTTCCTTGGAGGCACCAAGAAGTTCTCCATCTGAGCCATCTCGGTTCTGTCAGAGTTAAACCCACCAGAGATACATCCCTCAAACTCCAAAGGAGCCGCCGCAGGACCATCAATGCTGGTCCCAAACACCAACCCATCCATCGCGGAACTATCTGGGTAACTCCCAGTCACCGTGAGGCTGTGAGAGCTCCTCGGAGGCACTGAGATGCTATTACCACCCATCTTGGCAAAACCCAGTCCAACTGAGACCTCACAGGGGCTCCATTCAACTGTGTCGACAACCCAGAGCTCTTCGGAGTCATTATAGGGCTCTCTCCACTCTTCTCGTAAATATCAGCTGAATGTACAGGCTCCACAGGCTTATAAGAGCATTTCCCAAGCTCAAGAGTATTTGGGCATACGGTGATTGGGCTTGAATAAGACTTATTAAAAGTCTGTTGGGCTGCCAACTTGCTAGAGCCCACACCACCTGAATTAGACTTACTAAAAGTCTGTTAGGCTGCCAACTTGCTAGAGTCCACACCCCCTGAAATAGGCTTACTAAAAGTCTGTTGGGCTGCCAACTTAGAGCCCACACCACCTGGAATAGACTTAGGACATGTTTGGTAGACTGTAATAGGCGCTGTAATGTAATAGTTATTCCTATGGTTTAGTTATTCTTTAGTTTGGTTATGTTTTTATTATAAGGAATAGTCATTCCTTATGAATAGCTATTCTTCAAAATGAGGAATAACTATTCCTCTTTAAAATTTTGTATTTTCTATTCCTTAGTAAGTGCAATAATTTCCAAACTTAATATATTTTCAAATAAACAAATTTTCCATATACATCTAACAATTATAAAAATAAAAAATCATAAAAAATAACACATATCTCTCTTAAATTTAAAAATAACAATTTTTAAGGAGATATAATTGTATGAGTAAGATATTTCCTAAAATAAATGTTAAGTTTCATTCTAATGTTATAACTCACAACCAAACTAATGAATATGTTTAGTTATTACATTACAACACACTTTATTACTAGTAATAAAGATTACAATTCATGTCGAAATCTCAATTCAGTATACCAAACGTACCTTTACTAATAGTCTGTTGGGCTGCCAACAAGCTAGAACCCACACCCAACATACCCTCGTCTAGATTCTTACAAGCCCGTGGTACCCCCTAAAAATCTTTTCTCCCCTTTTATTTCTATCCTAGCAGACACGTCTCCTTCCTTTCACATCAATCTCCACGATAAGACTACTTTCAGTCCAGCAAGATCTCCTTAAAGCACTCCTCTTTCCATTTTCAGCTTTAGAATTCAAACTGAAGCTTGGTGGGATACGTTTCCTATCTGCTGCCAGATTTTGCTCACCTAAGCCTGACACCACATTAATGCACTGCTTCCTCCTAACCCCTCCTCCCACCGCCAACATATCAAGCTTACCCACCGGAAATTCCCTCACCTTAGCAATTGAGAATCTCGGATTCATCTCTAAAAACCCCCTTGACAGATTCTTCTTCTCCACAAACTCCCCCTTAGTCAACTTATTATCCTTCACCAAGGTTGTAAGGAGCTGAGGCTGAGTCACAACCCTTGGCAGCACCTGGCCCTTCACGATTTCAGCAAAAGACCGAGAGGGATGAGGCCCCAACATTCTCCTCTGTGGCAGAGACACAAATTTGGCCTGACCTGAACCACCTAAGGCATATTGGTCAGGATCCAACATCTTCCTCAGTTCAAGCCCAAAGACCTTCCAGCCATTTTGTGCTTTGCCACCAGGAATGATAACAGATCTTCTGTGCCCTCCAACTCTAAGTTCAGACACTAAAAGGAACTGACCAAAGGCATTAGAACCTCGCTGAAGAGTATACGCTGCGTCTCGTTCCCTAAGCGTAAAAAACTGTTTGGGATTGACTCCGACCACTGTGTGTTCTATGTTCTTCATCAACCATACTGCTACATTCTTGCCCATGAATACTGACTTCATGAAGTGTTTGCCCCGTTCAAAAATACGTAAGGAGAAGAAATTTCCTCCTTCCTCAACCACCAATTGAAAAAACTTAAGTTCAATGAAAAAACTACGAACACCACCCATAAAGATGATTAGGCCAACAATAGATATATCAACCCCATTTGATTTTATTCCTAAAATATATTCTACATCTTCAGTGGAAATCGGTAACCTCTTACCACAAATATCCAATGCACATGAATTTTGGTCAAAATGATCAATTAACCATTTGCATAAATCTCTATCCAAATTTATAAACTTTAAATCCAACAAACTACCAAACCCTAACTCTTGAATGACAGATTTTTGTCTTAGATTCAATTTGTTAACCATTGAACGAACACGACCAAGGGTACACCGAGTATCTAATGAAACCTGCATTATGAAATGAATAAAAAGGGATTTATAACAAAATTTAATACATAGTGATGCATTATAAAAGTTTCATAGGTAAATACTTACTTTACGTGGTTTGCAAGGAATATTATGTTTTAAATTTGCATAATTTTCACAATTCTCACGTGCTTCCCTCCTATACTCTAATTTAGAGTCTTCATCAAGATTAGTCCACTTTTTTGTAATCTCATCCTTAACCTGTAATTTTAGATTTTCATACTCAAGTATGATGTCCATGAACATGTGAACTAAACAATAATAATAACCTATAAAAATATAAGTATTATTCAACTTACAGCTTTGCTTATCTTGACAATGCCTTCAGCTTTCATCATTTCTACTTGCTTTTTACTAAAAATCCAAATTGAACAAAACTCACTTTCTTGAATATAACAATAGGATAAATAAAACAAGTGAATATATACTGAATTGCGTGAATCTTACTAATAAATTATAAATGCTCCAAGTGGTCTTTTCGGGGGCCTAACTTGGAGAGCATCTTGCTCTTCAATGGAATCTTGCTCTTCAATGTTCTTCACTCTCCCCATACTCCTATCGCAATATAGCATGAAAAAAAAAACAAAAGGTAAGCAATAACATGCATTAAAAAGTAAATACATTTCACAGTTGAAAGATCCTACAAACATTTTTTTCACTCTAAATGGTTGATAATTCTTAAATACATTTCACAGTTGACTTTGATATTTCATATATTCCAATCAATGAATTATTTACCATATAATTTATATATCTTGAATCAACAGAAGCCCAAATAGATGAATAGGGTCCCTAATAATGAGAGAAATGAAAAAAGTAGGCCAGATTATCAATAATCAAAAAGGTTGAACAAGATACAATACAAGCAGTGCTGGAAATAATGTAAAATGCCAATGACCCAATAGGACTGAAGCTTAAGAGATTTCTATGATATATTCGATTGTTGTCCATATGACAGGACGAAGAAGGTTTTTTTTTTTTTTTTGTTATCTCTTCCCGGCCGTACACTTTAAATATAATGGCCTTCCATTGTGGACTGGTGGGTTTTGCTTCTGAGTAGGATAAGCTAAGATAAGGTTTTGTGGGGTTCCATTGTCCATCTTGACCTTTTTGTATAAGTTCCACACTCTCTGTCTTTCACTCACTCACTCAAATAAAGGTTTTTATAAATTTTTAATCACACTCTTGGCAAATATTTCCTTCGATCTTAAATGAGGTACATATTATATATATTTTACCTAGAGGTCTCTTATTTGATTGGAAAAAATTTCAGAGTCACAAGCTACAAGAGAGGTATCATTAGAAATAGATTCTAACCAAACTTGCAGATCCTTACCAAACTTAGCTTGTCTAGCTAAATAATGGGGCAACTGAATTACCTTATCTTTTAACATGGAAGAAAGACATGAATTTCGGCAGAGAGAAGAAGTATATATATCCTCTAGAACATGACCATAAACTGAAGGTACATATTATATATGCACTTACAAATCCTGAGGATTAATTGTTATCCTAATTCATGAAGACCCACATGAGTTCACATAAATATTCATGCATGACTTGCAAGCATGTTGAATATGTAAATTTAATAAGTCATTATACAATTTTTTTTTTTTTTAAGAAAGAATTATAAAATAGAGATCATATATTTAATTTTAGTTTTAAATTTAACTGCAAAGTTTCAATTATATAGATATCCAACTTTTAGTTTCTACTTGGTACAAGTTAAACCTTTCACGGCTCTATATTCAATAAAATTTTATATTTGTTGTACTTAAGACCTACCTAGACTTTAAAATAATTCTTTATGAATGGCAAGTGGTATTAGTACCCACTTGGTAAAATTAATGTCAGCCTTTTGAAAATCAGGTAAATTAAAAAAAAAATAAATAAATAAACTACATCTAGAAAAAATAGTTCAGTTTATATACAAAAAATTACTTTTAAAAAATTCAATTTAAAACCCTGTTAGTTAATAGGCACCTAAAAACAATAAGTCTAAAGTCACTAGTTCTTTCACAAAAATTTTCACAACCATCAAGATGATAAATTATAAATGGTAAACAATAAAATGGTGGTAGTGATGAGCCCAGATGAAAATCACTAACAACTTGACAACTTAATATTTCTAAAATTTATTGTTACAAATATTATGTTTGTAGTATTACTTCAAC
Source organism: Quercus glauca (assembly GCA_023736055.1). Classification (NCBI taxonomy): domain Eukaryota; kingdom Viridiplantae; phylum Streptophyta; class Magnoliopsida; order Fagales; family Fagaceae; genus Quercus; species Quercus glauca. The sequence goes on from CM043319.1 coordinate 42,405,410, forward strand.
GAGAATCTAGATTGCACAATTTTAAAACTATAAGATGAAATGGTGCCGTTGAAATTTTAAGATTTAATTGATGCCAAGATCAAACAGTGGGTTTGCAACAATTTTAAAACTAGTTAAACTAAAGGCTCCTAATTCTCTCAGGATAACAACATAAATGGGCAGATTTGGGATGGAAATTTTTCTAAAATTTGGTCAAGCATCATGTTCTGAACGTCACTTATTGAGTATATTGTCATATATAAGTTAGATCGGATATGTCCAACCATGTCATTCATAAATCATAGTTTTATATTGAAACATTCTACAATGACAAACTGAACTAGATAATCTGTAGTAGGTATGGTGATACATGTGATTCAATAAATACTGGTTTCCAATCTTGTTTATCAAGGGATGAACCTACATGATCCACAAAATATGCACCTTTCCATTCTTTTCTTCTTTGAGCCATTTAGGTGAACCAAAACCACATAGACATCATTAAAGGTAAACCATAAACATCAAAGAATCTAGTTGAAACTTGGAAGCAAAATGAAGTAATGAACCAATTAAGGTATAAAAAAAAAAAAATGTGTGAATCGCAATTTCTGACTTCTAGGCTATGGATGGTCTTACATGCATAGATTATTGCCTTTCTAATTTTTACTATATCAATACCAACTTATTTTGTTTCATTGGTTTTTTCTTTTCTGCTAATATGCAGCAAAAGTGTTTGTTTTCTTAGCCTCAAAGAAATGAACTCTCTTTCTATAACGAAAGATGTACAAACTACAAAGCCATCATGCATGCATTACCTGGATTTTTATTCATAAAGTCAAGAGGGGAGAGAAACTATAACCAGTTCACTTTTTTTTTTTACTTTAGCATTATGGAATATGAAATGTGTGCACTAAGCACATCCCATGAACATGTGCTAGAGAGAGAGAGAGAGAAAGATGTGTTTTGATTTGGTTTGTCACACCTAAAACCTTAGCATTTTAATTGAATTGTAAGTACTAAGTACATAAGACAAGCATGACAGGAAAAAGTCAATAATTCTAAATTTTACACATTCGTTAAATATGTTCTATATAAAGAACCTGTGGGGTAGAACTAGGATGAAGTGAAGAGAGATGCCATTACATAGCCAAATAATAATATATGTTGCTAAGATGAACCATGCAATTTATTAAGCCTTCAAGTTTTGCTCCAAACTGAAGATGATGTGATGTAATTTTTTGATTAAGCAAGTGTTGTAGGTAGTTTGGATTTTTAATTCAGAAAGGGGGATTGAGCCAATCATGATGGTTAGATGTTTATTCGGTATCATCTTGATTCAGAGTACCTCACCTCACCTAGGAAAAACCAAAGCTAAAATAAACTCTCAATGAGAAATAATGTAAATTGATTTTTCACAGTAACCGGACTAAAATAGAAAAAAGAAAAATAGTTAGCTAATCCTAATTTGAAAGTAATCACTGGGCTGAACCTGAAACTATTTGTGCAGCATCTGTTGTTGAAACTAATGCTAAAAGGGGGACAAAATTTTGATACAGGAGATGATCTAATTAGGAAGGCTGTTTTTATTACAACTTCAATTTATGGTGAATATCATCCAGATAAAATATCTGCTCCTGAAACTCTGAGCAAACTCACCAGGCTTCTTTCAAATTCTAAATTTTAGAGAAACCAACTCTAAAATTGGTGTTCCTACTGCCAAGGTGGTTGAAAAAAAAAATAATCTCCTAAGTCCGTAGGTTCATAGTATCGTGTCCTCCCCACACTCCCAACCAAATCTAATCTTATCCCAACTTATTGATAAGGGTTCCCACGTCTCACATCCCAAACTCAAAAGTGTAAAGTTTTTTTTTTCTTTTTTTTTGAGAAACCAGTCTGTGAGACAGACCAATGCTTTTATTAAAACATAAGAAAACTAATCAAACAGAGCAAGGGGGATAATGTCCCCAGGTAAGTCTTCAACCCAAACCTGACGTTCTACTCTAGCCTAACCTGAGATTTCTTTGCCAAAGCATCGGCAACCTTATTACAATTTCGTTTCACATGGCAGTAGGGATCCAGGCAATCAATGGTGGATTGTCAAGCCCTTCGGTGTAAAGATTAATTTGTCAAATAAATAAGAATCGAAACTCAAACAAAACAATAATATCATAAACCCACAAAGTTTAGAGAAATAATATAAACCCATATCAGTGTTAATCATATATAAAGAGAACCTGAAGATTGTGGGTGGCGCTGCCGATTTACAATGGAAGAGAAGAAGCGCCACCTAGTCGTCCGGGAAGAGATGACGCACCACCGAGTTGGGTTGGACATGAGTGCGCCGCTGATGTGAATATGGATTGGAAGAGAATAAGCTAGAAAGCGGCACCGATGAGTGGATTAGATGAGAAGAAGCGCCTCCAATTTGAGGTTGTGGGTGCGCCAGGCTCTGAGGGTTTTGTGGGTGCGCCGGGCTCTGGGGGTTTTGTGGTATCAACTATCTGATTTGAGGGTTTTGTTTAGAGAGGCAAATAGAGCAACGAGCAAACGAAGTAGAAAGGTAGAGAAGCAAATGTGAGACAGGAGAAAGGGCTGAAGCGTGATAAACGTTTTAATTTTTTGTTTATATAATAAAACCTGTTTAACCGGTAACCAAAAACCTTTAATATTATATCAACGGACAAGATCAAAACTATAGTAAATGAACGGCTGAGATATAGGTGGGTACCGTACCCCCCATTTTTTTGGGGGAGTATAGTAGAATGACCCATAAAAGGATTGTTTTAAGAGCCGTCAAAGAGTTCACAAGTTGCACAAGCATTGAGCAAACTCTGTTCAATAAAATTGTGACCGAAGACGAAGTTCTTAACTTAGTTCATCTCTTTTGAAGAAGTTGCTATGTATGTGCCCCTTTGGGTTTTGTGACCAAGCATCTTCTTGATCTTCATCATGTGTATGAACTGAAGAACTTTGTAGCCAACCCTTATTTCTAGTTGGTGATTGAAGTCGCGTACTAGGATCCACGCATCTGGTTAGTCACGTACTTAGGAGCCATGCATCAAAAGGGAGAACTGTCACTACAGAACAAGTCCAATTGGGTATTGGGGTAAAGGTTCAACTGTAGGTTGGTAAGGTACTTGGGATTCCTTTACTTGTAATCGCTTGTTGTGATAATAGTGGAGTTTCGAGAGTGGTGACCTAAAAATCAAACGGTGGGGTTTTTGCCGTTAGGGTTTTCCCCATTCGTGAACAGATCACTGTGTTATTTATTTTCCGCTGCTTATTTAGTTTATTGGTGATTTGTTTGTGCTGCCACGAAATTGCATGTTAATTAACCTAATTAATAAACTTGGTTAAATTATTTGGTTAATTAATCACAAGAGGTTAATTTGTTTGTGGCCTATCAGAAAACAAGGAATTTTATGAGAGAATTCCAAATCTGGTTTTATGTTTAATAGAAAGAATGAGATTTAGGATAAAATTTCAAATTTGGCTTCATGTTTAAAAGGATGAATGAGATTTAGGATAAAGTTTCAAATCTGGTTTTATGTATTGAGAAAACAAAGGAATTTTTATAGAAAATCCCATGTCTGGTTTTTGGTGTTAAAAAAATAAAATAAGAAGTTTTTTAATCATGTAAAAATTAAATCTGATCATGCACAAAATCTTCAATGAGTCAAGTGTCCATGTGCGCAATGATTGGAGGTACCTAAAGAACAAAAGGTGAAGAACGTACAGAGAATACTGGTGGGGTTCTAGCCAAAGAACATCTGAAAGTTAAGTCAGTAATTGAAAGATCTCCAATAACTCTAAAGTATGAGAGCTAGGAAATTCATATACCCTAGAGAAGAGGATGCTTGGTGCTTATATAGTGATATAAAGCTGACTAGGTGTAGACACCTCATTTTGTACCCAAATAATAAAATTTAGTCCCCAGCCTAATGATGAGCTGAACATGTCTACAAAGTAGGGGTGTCCAAGGGTTGGTCCGAGGCGGGTTTGTGCCCAACTCGTAACTGAACCGCTTACATCAAGTGGATGGTTGAACGACCCGTTGCTGACCGTAGACAACCTTGGGTTGAGTCAGATCGGTCTCTAGTGGACAACGGTCGGGTCAGTTGGCCTTGGAACTGAGTTACAACCATTGGGTCTTTTTCGAATCGAAGCTTAAAACCACCACATCAAGCCCAGATTTAAGCGAAAAATTCATCTCATCACTGGATCTAATAAAAAAAAAAAAGGTGTAAATGCACTTTTAGTCCCTACATTTTGACTTTTTTCCATTTTAGTCCCTACATTTTATTTTTTCCACTTTTAGTCCCTAAACCAATTAACGCTCTTCATTTAAGTCCTTTCACTATTCTGTCACTAATCTAACGGAAAAACTGACGGATCAGTAAAATATTATTAAAAAAATTATTTTGCATTTTTTAAATGCCAAAATTAAAAAAAAAATTAATTACTCAATTTTAATTTAAAAAAAAAAAAAAACAAACAAAACACAAACAAGAACACAAATCAAACCCAGTAACCAAGAACACAAATCTAGCAACCAAAAACTCAAGCCTAGATCACAACAACACAAACGAAAAAAAGAAAAAAGAAAAGAAACCTAGCAACCAAGAACACATATTAAACCCATCAAACCCCGCAACCAAGAACACAGATCAAACCCAGCAACCAAGAACACAGATCAAACCCAACAACCAAGAACACAAATCCAGCAACCAAAAACTCAAACCTAGATCACAACAACACAAACAAAAAAAAAAAAAACAAAAAAAAAAAAAAAGAGAAAAGAAACAGAGACCAAACACAAACACAGACCTAGATCACAAATAGAGATCACACACAAACGAAATCCAGATCATAACCCAAGCCAAAATCATCAACGGACCCAACCACCTATCCATGTTCACAACAACCCCATGATCAAAACCTCGAAGATCAGCCTCTTGATCTGCTCGCCACTAGTCAATATCGGGTGAGGTAGAAAGAGGTGTGAGAACCACTGATCTCGACTTCACAACCATTGATATAGGCTCCAATACCGAATCGATGACTGGATTTTGTACAACGGAGCCATAACTACATAAACAAAACTATGGGTTTTCTTTCTAGGGTTTCGTACACCTAATCGGCGGACCTTCTTGATGGAGATTAAGTCCCAGAAGAAATTAGGCGGGTAGCATGGAGATCGAGTCACAGAAGGAATTTTCTAACAGTGATCGGAGTGATAACCCAATTTCACGATCGGGTTTGCCTACTTGGGCATTGGAGAGAGAGAGAGACAGAGAGAGAGGGGGGGTTGGTTGGAGAGAGAGAGAGAGGTGGTCCTTCAATTTTTATTTTTTCATCTTTACTCTAGTTTCTTGTAGATGGAGAGATTATTGTTTGTGTATGAAAGTGGTGTGAAGAACCCACAACAATGGGGTTGTGTACAGAATTGGGTAGATCTTTTTTTTGTTTGTTTTTATTTTTATTTTTTTAATTAAAATTGAGTAATTATTTTTTTTTTTAATTTTGACATTTAAAAAATGCAAAATAATTTTTTAATAATATTTTATTGACTCGTCAGTTTTTCCGTTAGATTAGTGATAGAATAGTGCTTCAAGGACTTAAATGAAAGGCGTTAATTGGTTTAGGGACTAAAAGTGGTAAAAATAAAATGTATGGACTAAAATGGAAAAAAGGTCAAAATGTAGGGACTAAAAGTGCATTTATGCCCAAAAAAAAAAAAAAAAAAACCTAGATCTTCACCGTATCTAACCAAAAACTACCAAACCACCATAATATCGCTAAATCTAAACGGATCTAGGTGAATCTGGCCTTCTTTCATGGGTTTTGTCAGTCAGATTGGGTTCATCGGGTTTTGGAGAATAAAACCCGCTACCGACCCGCCTAAGTCAGTTTTTAGTTGCGGAGACCCGTCACTAACCGTCATTGGTGTCGGGTCGGCCTAGGCGGTTTAGGCAGGTGGGTTAGTTTTTGGGTTCCAGTGGACACCCTACTACAAAGGGTAATTGAATTTATTTTGAAAGTTTGGAAATATTCACAACTCAAGAGTGCTTAAATAGCTTTGAAAATAATGCTGAAAATGAATTTTTCTCACTATTTGAACCATAACTTTTGATCCACAAAGAATATTTTAGTTAGGTTTGTTTCATTGGAAAGTAGATATGCTGGGCTTCAATTTGAACATAAATTTGGCTTAATTTGGATTTAAATTGAGTGAGTTATGACCATTTGAATTTGGGCCAATTGCATAGTAAATGATGGAATTAAAGATGAACGCAGCGGAAAAATAAGTTTTAAACGGATCTACTTCATTCAATATTGATAACATGCACTAAGTAAATTTCAGAATTTGAGAACAAGAGATCGTACCTTGAGCGGTGAATTTCAAAAAAACAAAGATCGAAGCACTTGGGAATACTTTTAATCTTCACTCCAATTCCACTAACACCCAAGATGTGTGGTCTCTCAATTGGTAACAAAGGGATGATTTGAGAGTGACAAACACTCACATACACACCATTTCACAATGACGTTTCTTTCTTTCAAAATTCTGAACGTTTTTCCCTTTGTATCTAACCAATTATCTAATTGGGCTGGCTTTTTGGGCCTTTCCAATTGGGCTTAAGTGTGTGGCTTGGAGTGGGACCAAAAGGGACCAATAAGACACTAGCTCCAATGGGCATTGGGCTTTTCTGTCAACTCTTGACAAGTCCAAAGTTACCATTAACTATATTTAATACCACTATATAAATATAGTTGCACTCTAGACCTTATCTATAAATTATATCCCAAGACTTTATTATACACGCAACCATTTCATAAAATATTCGTAGTAATACAAAGTCATTAATGTAGACTGCCACTTTGTAAATTACTACATCTTGATCCTTGAGTACTCGGTTTAATCCTTTAAGTTATTCATCATATATTTATGAAATCTAATTTCATAAATATATACTTTAGTAACTACTTACTAAAGTGGTTAGGCCTAACTCTCTGAATAACAAACACATTAAACTTATCTCAAGGGAATATTTTATATCTCCGTTAAGAGACTATGAATTCTACCTTGAGAATATATGTTCCATCAACACTAAATGTGGCTACCCAACATACTGAGATTTTGACTGTTACTTTAGATCTCACTCCTGATATATCAAAGCAACCTACACCTTATGATCAGCTACATTATTCTCTCATGATTAAAAGTTCATGCAAATGTAAGTCGTGAGATTTATTATTCATTTGACAGTCTTTAGAAGAATAATAAATCTCACAACGGTCCAGTTCAATATGTCTTAACTCTTAAAACATATTAACACATCAACTAGAAGTCTCCACTTCCATGATCAAGACAAATCATTGTAGTTGATATATTATAGTCTTCACAGATGAAATGCCCAATTTCATCACCGACTACGAACTATAATTCTGAGTTTACAAAGAACTTGTGATTTATATCTTCTGTGACTTTTCACATAAATCACATACTATGTATCTCATGGACTATGTGATAATGTCCTAATATTCATGCTACCATTATTTCAGATAATAATAAAACAAATTTATTATACATAATATTAAGCCATACATAATGTCAAACACAATGTCACACTTAACATCACACATAGCATCATACAATAGGATTTAAGGGCACTAATCCTAACAGTAAAAATTAGGGTTTTGGGGAAGCATTCATACACATGCCCCGAACATGCGTACGTAGGCTCATTCCCAAGCCTTCATAACTTGAGTTTTGGGCCCCAAATCATCATTCTTTAATGGGGCTCAACCCTCAGACCCTTAGGAATGTCCAAAATCCTCTAAATGAGTCTAAAAACCCTAGTTTAAGCATATAAATACAACTTTATGCCTCCAAAATCAAACCCTAGCCAGAGAAGATGACTTTTTCACTAAACTCTTCCAAGAACATCTTCTCACTTTGAATCTTCTGATATCATAGTAGCTAGCATGTTTTTAAACATTATTTCTAAAGCTTTTCAAGAACATCTTTTTTCATTTTGAGTTGTGATTACCTATAAACTATTGAATCCTATGATTTCCTTGATATCTCATTGAATCTTGTTGTGTAGGCATGAAGGGGCCGGTAAAATATTAACCAAGTTGTGTTCCATAAGCAAAATGAGTCTTTTTTCCATGGCTCTTTCTTAATTTGGGTTTTTATAACTTGTGTTCTTGTTATTCTATCTTTGATTTATATGTTATGCATGCTTAGAAGTTTGTTTTTTATTTTTATTTTTTATTGAATATATTATGTTATTTTCTGTCCTAATTGAAGAGTTAAATGATTGGATATGTTGATGAACATTTTTTAATGTGTTAAATGTTTTTCTTGATTGTTGTTAGATCCAATGCATGTTTAGGAATAGATTTTGTTTTTTATTTCTTCATTTGGTTGATCTTTGATATATATGTTGTTATTTTAGGGTTTGTAGTTTATATATTAAAAGCATGCTAGGTTTTGTTTGATTGTCATTTTTTACTACTTTAAAATTGTGTTTCTAAATGTGTATGTAGGCCCATGCTTCATGCGTGCATATGCATTCTTCATGTATGAGCACACATACTTATGCCTAGAAATCCAGATTTAGGGTTCTTGCTGTTTTATTTGTTTTACTTTGTTTCAATCCTTTATTTAGGCCTTGTTAAGTTTAGTTTTTACATGTTTAGCTTTAAAGTTAGTAGAATAATAAGTTTTACTTATTTAATTTTTATATTAATGATTAGGGTTTACATGCTTTGATGAACAACATGAACATTCATGAGAACTTGAACATGCATTGATGCATAGGTGTTGTGATGCAATGAGGTAAGTCATGCATAAATCATATGTACATGAATTTGATTACTTGAACATGAGTTGATTGATTATGATGGATAAACATGATGAATGTCATGATATCTAGCCAATTGAATATGCATATGATGATTGATTTGTTTCTGCTTTAGGGTGGGTTGTCTTTGTGATATGTTTCTATCTTGTTGTGCTTGTTGCCCTTGGATATAATGCACAAATCTTGTTAGATGAATGGTAGGGTTTTATGCTATGGATGAGTATGGGACATATGCCGTGTTTGGATGTTAGATGCATGTATGCGTTTAGACTAACCTGTTAGAGGACTCTTTGATGGGATAGGAATTGGAACACAATGAGTGGAGGTTGACCTACGGATTTGGGGTTGGGTGTCTAACACATTCTCATCCCTATATCTAAACTCTAAACACGTGCTTTGGTAAAGATTAGTCATTCTACAGGGGCACTATACATATGGTTCTTAGACCTAATCTAGGTGGCGACTTCATTTACATCTTCAGCCCGGTCCACCCTAGGCTGAGGCATACTTTCCACGAGGAAACCACTCATTACGGGCGCTTGTGTCCATTGTGGCATCTCTACTAGGGATAAAGAAGTTTGACTACAATGTGTTCCATTTCCTAAATTTAACAAAGGCTTTTTTAATATGGTTTTGCACACACTTTCACTTGGTTCTTTGTCCTTTTGCCATGGTTGGAGATGAGTGGGAAAATGGAGGCTCCATTAGGGCCAAGACTTTCCAAAGTTCATCCCACCAACTCAAAATCTGTGCCATTGCCTATGATAGGCTTTGAGTATGTTAAAGGTTTGCCCACCAATCCATATGGGCCCATTTAGGCCCAAGGTTGGAATCATTGCCCACCTAGTTGTTTAACCATATTAAAAAATATTTTGTAAAAATATATTTTCTTTCTAAGAAGAGGAATTTAAAAGAGAGAGAGAGAGAGAGAGAGAGAGAGAGAGAGAGAAGTTTTCAAAAGAAAAAAAAAATAAAAAGACAAATTTTGAAAAGATAAATCCAAAAAGAAGATAAGAGATGATCCACAAAGGCATAATATACCCTAAATTCTGGATCCATTAAAAAAAAATCAAATCAAAAGAGCCCAAAACCATGGGTATACCATAGACTTTGGAGGAGGAGAATGGGCCATGAAGTCATGACATATCCTAGCTTTCAAAATTTAAAATATTTTTCAAATCAAGAGAACACAAGATTATGAATATGTCATAGACTTTATTGAAAAAATGTTGGATCCATCCATTCTTTGGGAAAGTCCCCAAAGACATGGGTAGACCCACTAAGAGCCCAATGAGGATTAAAAGGTGAAATCTTTTTAAACTAATTGACCAAACTCTTTTGTCAATGCCTCGTGGTAGTTCGACTAGCCATCGTGGCGACGCTCGTGCGCACCTGTAAGCGTATAGGCTCAAGAGCCCAGGTGCTGTGGAGGAGGTTTGGACCTTGGGTGTGTGACTAAAACATGAGTCAATTTTAAGGAAATTACTAAGGATAAGTGAAGTTGCCACCAATCATTAGGTTTTTTCTAAGGTGTGATTGATCACCTGACTCTATTTGATTTTATTACCAATCCTAGGTTAAGAAAAATGTCGTTTTTCCTAATCTAACATGGATTGTTAAAAAATCTTGATTCTTGAGTTCGGAAGTCTGGTTACGTGCGGGGTAGGTGTTAGGCACTTCACAATGCCTATCTGTAGAGAGTCCTTTTTTTTGGCAAAATCTTAATTCAAGGACATTGGCAATTGAAAATGAGCTATTGGCATTAGCTTTCGGGGCTTTAGGCGAACCAGGCTTTCAAGTTTGGATTCAGAAAGGGTGTGGTCTTGATCAATGATTTCCTAGGGTGTTTAATATCATTGCCAAATTTCCACGACGAAAATCCAGCAGCATTTTGCCTTAATTTCATGGCGAAAATCTAGCAGCGCTTCGCCTCAAATGCGTCATAGCTTGTAAAATTCTATTTTCACCAAGTTTTCGCCGTGAGAATATGGCAATAGGGATTCCCCATTTTCAAGCAAAAATCTGGTAGAGTTTCACGTTTGGTGCGCTATGGTGCACCGGCAGGGTTTCATGCCTATGTTTATGGTGCGTGCCAAAATGCTCATGCTAGGACGAGCCGAAACCCCTCAAAACATTTAAGCACATTGATATGTGTCGCATACACGAGGAAACCAATGTCACTTGGTGATATGAATAGGGATGGTCACACCGCAGTGACAATGCACACTATATGACATGAATATGCACCTGCAACAAATGCCTTGAGGGTCACTCATGTAGCTACGAGAGTCACAAGTTCAAGAGCACACATAGCTAGAGAGGGTCACTCACGTAGCTACGAGAGTCCATCATACAAAGTTCACAATTACCCACACACACGCAGGCATATATACATAACGCTATCACACATAGCTAGATAGATAAACAGACATTGTCAACATCCTAAGGGTATGGTCCAGCAAGGTATAGGAAATATAAAACATATATTGTGATACCTATGGAATGCAGCCCAAGCAAGGAGCAAGAAAAATAAAAGGTTCAAGGAGATGGGGAACCCTAATACATACTCTAGAGAAGATGCTAAGAGAGAGGGAGAAAGCTATAACCACTCGGGGAGGCTAGGCCTCCTAATCTACTGAACGTTGCCCTTTGTGGGCTTGCGTCTTCTTGCTTGCATCCTTGCCCCTTTTGCTTATGCCTAGGAGGTTGCACCCTTGCTCCAAGTGTCCATGCTCTATGCGTGTACATGCAATGACAAAAGAAACAAGCTAGCAGATAAGCAAAGAAACAAGTAGAAAAAAAGCATGCTAAAAGACAAGCTGTCACAGAGAAAGAGCTAAACGGGGGCAAACAAACATGTTATCAAACAAAAAGGGTGTCCTAGGAGGAAAAATGTAGGTTTGAATTGGGTGTCCATATTTCCATTGGATTGGAGTATGGACGACACACAGACTTATGCATGAACATGTAGGTATGCATGTAAAGATGCAAAGAAGCAAAGAAAACCAAACGGGTGGTACAAAGCAAGCAAGGTAAGCATAACAACATCGCACGGAGAGGAGAAAGGTGTGTATCAATCACATCGACACCATGGAGGTGTGCCTCACAAGTGGTTACACCCTAAGCAACCCACAAAAGGGACGGATGCAACCACACATAGCAAGTGACCTCAAAGACTAACAAGCACAAGCCCATGGAGGGCACAAAGCATGGCAAAACCTAGATCTAAATAGAACATGGAGATAAAGCATAAAAGGAAACAAACATAGACATGAATAAAGGAAATGATCCAAACCCTTTGATATAGGCTTAGGTGTATGGATGTATGCCTAGACCACAAGATCTAGATCTACGCCCTACCTCGAGGGCCAAAACACAAGAAAGAGGAGATTACAAAAAGTAAAAACATTTTAGAAGCACATGGCATAGCAATTAACATGTAGATCTAGACACATGAACATGGCAAGGAGCACATAAACAAGTAGATCTAAGCATAAACATGCTAAGAAGCACATAAACAAGTAGATCTAGGCATAAACAAGGCAATGAGCACATAAACAAGTAGATCTAAGCATGAACATGGCAAAAAGCACCTAAGCACATGGATCTAAGCATAAACACAAAATTTAGACATATCCTAGCCCAAGAAGGCTAGGCCAACAAGATCAAAGCGGTAAAACATGGCAAAAAGTAAGGAAACATGCTAAAAAAGGCTATAAAACATGATAGGAAGCAAGATAAAGCAAAGATTTACTATGGAAAGCAAATAGGCATGCTATGAACAAAGATTAAGCAAAGGGTGTAGATTGTAGTTAAAAAGTTACATTTACACCATTTAAACCTCAAATCCAAGGTCCTAAGACCAAGGAAAGGGAAAATAGGGCAAGAACACTACCTCTTGATTGTTGAAGAAAGGGAGAAGTCAAAGGTAATTTTGATGTGTTTGGGAGAGAATTTAGAAAGGAAAAGAGAGAGAATCTGCACCGAAAAATGCTCCAAATTTCCCAGTTATTTATTTATTTTATTATTATTAGTTTTTTTTTCCCCGATCTGAGGGGGGTTTAGGGGTATTTATATTGAAAAAGTGACTCTTCAGCTCTAGAATGGCCTGATGAAGGCCTTCTTGGGCTTGTATTGGGTTGATCTTGGTGTCTTTGGAAAGATCTAGATCTTTAGTTTTTGGAACATTAAAGAATTTGAAAATCCAACGGCTAGATCAAAAGTTATGGCCTCGGGAAGCAAGGTGACACGCTTTGCACAGATTTCGAGATATCTCCGCCGTATTAAACCCGAATCCGACCTATGAGTAGTCATTGGAAAAGGAATTCAATAATCATCATGATGACGCTGGTCTCAACCCGTTCCAACAATCGGATCAAAATTAGGGTTTTTAAGGCCCTCAAAAGTCAACCTCGGGTCAAACTTGGCCAAGCTTGATCAAAGTTGGTGAAAATCACCTAGTGGCTTGGGTTTGATGTAAAAACATGAAAAATGTGATTTTGGGATTATTTTGACTAGTTTTGACTTTCGGTCAACCCAAGGTTGACTAGGCGCATTTTGGTTTATTTGACCTGAAATAGATCTTTGAGTACTCCGATGCCCGAACAGATTGTGCCATGTCAAACTAGATGTTTTTGTGGCTCCATGGAAGAAAGTTAATATTTTTGAGATTTTCGGGTTCAGCATGCAAATCGAGTGAGGACAAAATACGGTATCTACAACTGCCCCTTCTTTATCTGACATCTCAATGGTAAGGGGAGGTGTTGGATGAGGAATGTAAATCTACATTTTGTTGCCCCAAAATTGCGAACAGAAATTGCGCTGCTCATGGGTCGAGATTGGTCTTACCTGATAAGGTTGAGTTATTGCAACTGGTCCGGAAAAATTTCTTTTGGCTTGGTCCTTAGTGCTAGGTAGAAATTCTCTTTCTTTTTTTTTTTTTTTTGGGTCAACGATCAACCATTCAACATTGACCTGGTCTACGCTAACCGACGACCACTTAAGGTACGCCAGGTAGACCCCGTAGCCACTAAAGGTGTGCTAGGTTGGACATGCCGTATGGTGGCCTATAATGGGCCCTCAAGCCTCATTTTGACCATTCTGACTTCGTTTCTCTAAAATCTCGCTTCTAAAAAAGCTTTCTGGAGCAAGTAGTGGTCTAACGGGTCCAGCTTTTAGCTTCAGTTTGTAGCTTCAACCTTCTATTCTGCACTTGAGGTCAGTGCCTATTTTCTCTTTCTTTTTAATTTTATTTTTTTACAAATATGTTAGTAACAATACAACTAGAAAAGCATGCTAGAACTTATTTTATTTTTGGTACTTTTGCATATATGTTTTTTTGTTTTTATCATTTATGCCATGATGATGTTGGAAGATATATCTATTCACATGTTTGAGTAACGTAGGCAAACCTGCATATGTTGGATGCTATGAAAACACATGAAACACTATGAAAACAAAGAGAAAAGCTAGGTAGATATGAGAAACTATGCATGACAAATGGAAAATTTTGGGAGATTGAAAAAGTGAGAAAAATGTAATTTTGAGTGAGGGTAGTTTTGGAAAACAAAGGATTAAACAATCGCTACCGAATCTGAATCTCGATATAGGAATAGGATTAAAAGATCACTACCGAATTTGAATCCTGATGAGACTAAACGGTTGCTACTGAATTTGAATCTCGAAGAAGGCATAAGATTAAACGGTCGCTAGCAAATCTAAATCACGATGAGACTAAATGGTCGCTGCCGAATCTGAATCTTGAAGAAGGAATAGGATTAAACAGTCGCTGCTGAATCTGAATCTCGAAGAAGGCATAGGATCAAATAGTCGCTGCCAAATCTGAATCCTAATGAGACTAAATGGTTGTTGTCAAGTTTGAATCTTGAAGAAGACATAGGATTAAATGGTCATTGTCGAATCTGAATCCCGATGAGACTAAATGATCATTGCCGAATCTGAATTTTAAAGAAGGCATAGGATTAATAGGACGCTGCAGAATTTGAATCCCTATGAGACTAAATGGTCACTGCCGAATCTAAATCTTAATGAGAATAAACTGTCACTTCCGAATCTGAATCTCGAAAAAGGCGTAGGACTAAACGAACGCTGCCGAATCTGAATCCTAATGTGGCTAAACGGTCACTATTGAATCTAAATCTCAAAGAAAGCATAGGATTAAACAGTTGCTACCGAATCTGAATCTTGATGAGACTAAACAATCATTGCTGAATCTGAATCTCGAAGAAGGCATAGGATTAAATGGTCACTACCGAATCTAAATCTCGATGAGACTAAACGGTCGCTACTAAATTTGAATCTCAAAGAAGGCATAGGAGTAAACGATTGCTACCGAATCTAAATCTTGATGAGACTAAACGGTCGTTGTTGAATCTGAATCCTGATGAGACTAAATGGTTGCTACCGAATCTGAATCTTGAAGAATGCATAGGATTAAACGGTCACTGCCGAATCTGAATCTTGATAAGACTAAACGGTCTTTGCCGAATCTGAATCTTGAATAAGGCATAGGACTAAATGGTTGCTGCCAAATTTGAATATTGAAGAAGGCATCACATTAAACAGTCGCTACCAAATTTAAATCCTGATGAAACTAAATGATCGTTGCCGAATTTGAATCTTGAAAAAGGCATAGGATTAAACGGTTGCTGCCGAATCTGAATCCTGATGAGGCTAAACGGTCCCTGCTAAATCTAAATCTCAAAGAAGGCATAGGATTAAACGATTGCTATCGAATCTGAATCCTAATGAGACTAAACGGTCGTTGTTGAATTTGAATCCTAAGAGAGTTATTTTGAAAACTTGGATACTTTTGAGACAAAAGAAATAGGACTAAATGGTTTTCACCGAATTTGAATCCTAAGTGAGGTATTTTGAAAACTTGGATTACTTTTGAGGCAAAAGAGATAGGATTAAACGGTCATTGCCGAATATGAATCCTAAGAGAGGTATTTTGAAAATTTGGAATACTTTTGAGGCAAAAGAGATAGGATTAAACAGTCTTTGCAAAATATGAATCCTAGGAGAGGTATTTTGAAAATTTGGAGTACTTTTAAGGAAAAAGAGATAGGATTAAACGGTCATTTCCAAATCTGAATCCTAAGAGAGGTATTTTGAAAACTCGGAGTACTTTTAAGGCAAAGGAGATAGGATTAAACAATCATTACTGAATCTGAATCCCGAGAGAGGTATTTTGAAACTTGGAATACTTTTGAGGCAACATGACATCTTGGTATGAAAATGCATAATATGTGTTAGGTAGTAGGGTTAGATATACTTACTTGTCTGCTTGCACCGCCATATGTTTTGGGCTTACTAATTAAATCTGGATTTGTTCTTTGCAGATTATGTCTTGGTAACCGAGATCAAGTGGGGATCATGGGAAGGCTCCCGTTATTCTTCCATCTTGAGTGGACTCATCCAGCAGTGATGATGATGTTAGGATTAGTACCCTTAAATCCTATTGTATGATGCTATGTATGATATTATGTATGACATGATGTATGACTTAATAATGTAATTAATAAAGTTGTTTTATTATTATTTGAAATAATGGTAACATGAATATTTGGACATCATTATATAGTCCATGAGATGTATAGTATGTGATTTATGTGAAAAGTCACAGAAGATATAAATCATAGGTTCTTTGTAAACTCAAAATGTTAGCAGAGTATCATTTGCATGTCCAACACTTAACCAATGCACAAGACATATATGCATCTAGGAACAAAATCCTACAAGGGCACAAGAGTGATTTACTTAAAGAAAATGCATGACATTTAGCAACAAGTACTTAAGCTACAAAGCATGGGTACAAAAACCTAAAAGCTTACAAAAGCAAACAGTTACAAGAGTACCATACAAACCAGAAATAACTAAATAGCATCATATAACTAAAACCCAGAGCTTTCAAAAGAAAAACAGCAAATCCATGATTCCATGAGTATATCAAAACATTAACCATAAAGAATCAAAGCATTATCCAAAACATAATACCACAACCATAAACAGAAATAAAGAAAACAATATAAACATTGTTTTTGACTTGCTCCCCCTCAAAATAGCACTCCCCCGCAAAAGCTGCCACTAAAAAATTCTCCCCATTTTTGACCGGAATGGCCAAAGGGATAGTTCTGGGTGTTAATGCTGCCAAACTTGGCTAAAAGTATATTAAGCTGATCCTAGATAGTTGCCATTCTGTCAGTATGCTCGTTCTGGACCTCTCTGAGTCCATTAATCCTCTCTAGGATGATCTGAAATGCATTTGGAGGTACAGCTGATGAGGTTGAAGCCCTGCACCTCTTGCTTCTGCTTCTGGGTGTAGATGTCTGTCCTGCAGCCTCTACTTCAA
The DNA here is from genome assembly GCA_023736055.1 of Quercus glauca. NCBI lineage: Eukaryota > Viridiplantae > Streptophyta > Magnoliopsida > Fagales > Fagaceae > Quercus > Quercus glauca. Next base: position 42,422,636 of record CM043319.1, read on the forward strand.
TTTCCATTGGATCACCTTCTCCTTGGTCACCCCCTTCTTCATCACCGGGAAGACGAACTTGTATCCTTGTGATGGTTTGATTGTTAATGGCTGAGAGTGGAGTCATGTGACTGATATCTTGAGGGCTTGCAACACCTTTTGCTCTGAAAATCCTCATGAGTAGGCTTGGAAAGATCAGCTTGGGCCTAGAGGTGGTTCTAGACTCATCCACAATTGTGTTCATGAGGAAGATAGCTCTATTTAGAGCTGATATCAATGAAGGTTTTCTCCTTGAGCTCCATAAGGAAGATAGCTCTAGCATTGTTAATTGTAGTCAGAGTCCTCACTAGATACAGATTGAACATCATAATGGTGGTCAGACACCTTATGTTAACAGGGAAGGAATTAGTGTTGAGACATCTCCCCTCTCTCTGTCCACCAATGTGATTCTGGACAGTTTCTATAGATAGCATCATGTCCTTGTAATTTGTGAATTCATAATCCTCTAAACCTTCAAGCCCTAGTACCTCATCAATATCATGTGCATCAAGGGTGAACTCACGTCCTCTGATCCAACAATTTAACTCGTCCTCTTTTATGATAGCATTTGCATAGAATTCTCTTATTAAAGGCTCACAAACTGGAGGTAGGTCACTTAACAACTTATCCCATCCTCTGCCCTCAAAACATTCTGGAATGAAAGTGTCCTTCAAATCCCCTAAATCTGTAAACCTTTCCTGTATTATGGTTCCCTTCAAGAAAGAATCTCTGTATCTCTCAAAGTGTTGAACAGACCTAAACAGGTTATGGTCCATTTTCAACCTTTTGTCAGCCTTCTTAGCAAGAGCCTTCTTCTTTGTAGGTGTGGGAGCCATCTGTAAACAAGTAGGAGAGGCCACAAGAACAAAGTACAATAGATAAACACTCAACACATTAGAATCAGAGTAGAAACACATTGAGGAGCAGAGATTAATACAACATGCCATAGTATAGAGGATTTAACAATAATGGCCCAAAAAACTCAATGTGACAGTGTGCACAAGTAAAACAAGATCATCAAAAGACCTAATACTTAAAACAGATGTGCATCAAGCAATCTGTTAACCAAATGCAGCAAGTGACCAATTTTAACAATCTCTGAACACTTGAGGAAATGTCTACCAGATATTACACAATGGGTATGATATGAATGCTGAGTCCAGAAAAACAAAGGAACACTATACAATATAGCAAATATGAGAAAATGCATATCAAAACTCAGATTGTTAAATGCAACAAAACCCAAACAAAACAAACCCAACAAAATATCCTCAACCCATATCTGATTCCACTCAAATAACAACACAACTCTTAGATTCAAAGAAATAATACTCAAATCATGAAATATGAAGTGAGAAAGAGAAAACACATACCTTTTTCTTGAAGATTGGAGTAGAAAAAATGCAGAAATGAAGGTTTTTTTGAAGAGTGACACGGTGAGTTTGAGAGAGGTTTGAAATGGGGAAGACAATGAACAGTCACAAAAATTCGAGGGAAAAACTGAAAAGTTTTAAAAACTATCTTTAAAACGCAAAACACGCGTTTTTCGCGATTGGATTAAACCGCGAGCAAGTCGCTAGGGTCAGCTGCCAGAACACTTTAAGACCAAAATTTTTGAAAAATTTTCTAAGTGTTTTTCGCTACTGGAAGGTCTACCTGCGAGAGAGTCGCAAGGTGAGCCGCGAAAATCTCTGTGTACCCTTCGCGACTGGACCTTCCACTCGCGAACAAATCGCCACAATGAGCCGCAATAATCATAAAAATTCAGATTTTAAAAAATATTCTAAGTATTTTTTGCAACTGGGACATTGGCCCACCAGTGAGTCACAAAAAATCTCTGAGTGGGCTCGTGATTGGGGCATGCGGCTAGATCAACCCACGACTAAGTCACCAGAACAGGGCAACACTGTTTTTGAAATTTTTTACAATTTTTGTAAAAACAAAATACTTTCCAAAAAAAACTAAAAACAAAAAAATATTTTTATGTTTGATCAACAAAGATTGAGTATGTGAAAACACATTTAATCAAGTACAATCACACAAATGAATATGGCATTCATTGATCATAGACATGTGTGATATGTGTGGGTATCAAGGATGAGATAGTCCTTAGTCTAATGTGAAGCTTCAATGATCAATTCAACCAAGACATACACAATTATCACTAGATAATGTGACCCATCTCAATTATAGAAATAAGCATATATCACCTCCCACAAAGCTTGATAACATAACTTTGAAGTTTTTCATTTGGCTTCTTATACATCATATCATTTGATCCTTTTGATTCAATATATCTCATTGTGAGATTGATGCCCGAAATTTTTTATATTTCAATTGATGAATTAGCCTTTGGCCTTTTGGGCATCATACATTTTCTTTTTGGTCGCTTTCCCTTTTTCCTAGTCAAATACTAGTATATGCGACAGGCTTTTACAGCTCAATATCTCTTTTCATTTGGAGATTTACATTTGGTGAGATTTTTAAGCAAAACAATAAAATAAAGAGTGGGAAGATATATAGGCATAAGTCTATGCATGTTTCAAGATCAACAAAGCCATTCACTAATCATTTATGACAAGGATGAAGATCTATTTACAACAGTCACATAGATTTCAAAATTTCTCCCACAATGATATAAGTGCAATAGAAACAAGCTAAGCTCGTAGATGCACAAAGCCATTAGTACAAAGGTACAAGGCAAAACACGCTTTGAGACAAAACTCAACAAAGTCAGTCAAACTTTTGGATTTTCTACTTTTTATGTATTTTTGGATTTTTGACACAAAAGTAAGAAGAAGATAGATCAAAAACAACAATGGAAAAACATTTGAAACAAAAACAAACAAACAAATAATATTTCAACTCAAAAACATGCAAAAAGCACACAACCAAGCATATTCACAAAACATAGGAAGTATTAATGCATGGACATGTTGTAATGCTTACGCATGAGTACCCTTCATCACCCACACATCACGTGCGTTTAGGGTGATATCCTTGAAGGATTGGGTACAAGAGTTAGGACTTTTAAACCTTCTCGTGAAGCTTTCTAAGCAAGTGGTGAAGGCACCGATCATCTTCATCACATCCATCATTCCTGGATCACTGTTTTGACTTCTTGGTTGCTCACCACCCTAAGACCTCCGGTCATTTCTTCTTCCTCGTGACCGAGGAGCGCTTGTATTTTTCAATGCTCTCAGCTTATGGCAGTTGGGTCTGGTATGTCCTTGCAATCCGTAATGGTGACAAACATGATTCATTTTAGGACCCCGTTGTGACCTTGGCAATGATCTTCCTCTAGCTTCAAATCTAGCTTCAGATTGATTACGGGGCTTATTTAACACTCGTTGATCAGCCACCTTCTTCTTCTGTTCAACCTTAACTTTTTCAGGATTAGATTCTTCTATAATCGGCTCTATGGCCTTCACAAATTTCACTTCTTTGGTGACATTGGCCAATGAGCTACTCCCTCCGGTATATCCCAACCTGGACTTTTCTGAAAAATGTTTTTGAGATGAAATAACATCTTCCAACTTCTTGGAGGAGACCCTATCTATCTTGGCATGTGCTTGCATTACCTCTTGCTCAAGAAATCTCACTTTTGTGTAAGCTTTTGATAGCTCACCATTTAGTGTCTCAATCTCACACTCTGCCTCTTTATATCTGATCAAGAAACTTCTATAGTCTTCCTCTACTTTCTTCATTTTCTTCACAGCTTCCTTTGCTACCCTTGCATACTCTCCCGACTTTTCAAGGAGTAAGGTGTAATTCTCTTGAAGACTAGTTGTATTCTTACCCTCTTCAGCATCTGATTCTTCAACAATCCTAATGGATTCTTTATCACTGTGTTCTCCAAGTTCATGTACAAGTTGATTCAGGTCCTCCGAGGACTCAACATGTTCAATAGCCATGAATGCGGAGTAGTTTCCTTCTCCGTTACAGCTATCCTTAGAATTAGAATTTGATGAATCTGAGTTACTTAGAGTAGTGGCATAGACCTTGCCCTTCGATTTCAAATAATTGGGACATTCTTTCTTGAAATGTCCATGTCCATTGCACTCGAATCATGTAATTCCTTGTGAAGATTGGAGTTCTCTACCATCTTTCCTTCTAAATTCCTTTTTCTCCTTTCTAGAACTCTGAAATTTTCCTTTGTCACCAAATTTCCCACTATTCTTGAGTTTTAAGAATTTTCGGAAGATTTTCACAAGATACACCACATCTTTATCTACTCCATGCTCCTCCGAAGAGTCATGAGATACTACCTTCTCATCAATTGTGTTAAGAGCAAGAGATTTGCTCTTCCTCTGTGTAGGCAGTGACTATTCATATGTCTGCAATGAACCAATCAACTCTTGGACTTTAATGTCGTCAAGATCTTTGCTCTCTTCAACAGCCGTCACTTTAGCACAGAAGCTTTTCGGCAGTGATCGAAGGATCTTCCTTACTACTTTAGAATCCTCCGTCTTTTCAACCAAATTGAATTTGCCGACGACCACCTCGTTCAGCTTACTGTAGAAAGAGTCAAAAGACTCATCCTCACTCATTTTTAGTTCCTCAAAGCAAGTGGTCAACATTTGTAGCTTGGTGTCTTTCACTTTCTTTGTTCCTTCATAAGTTGTCTCCAGAATCTCCCATATTTCCTTAGCAATAGTGATATGTGAAATCCTGTGAAATTCCTCTGGAGAGACACCACAAAAAATGGAGTTCAAGGCTTTACTATTAGCATTAGCCACCGCAAGAGCTGCCTTATCCCAAGTGGATTTGGCAGCCTCCGACTTAGACCAACCAACTTCAACTGCATCCCACACAGCATCATCAATAGAACACAAAAATGCCCTCATTCGGACCTTCCAAAATGCATAATTATTACCATAAAAAAATGGTGGTACATTTAGAGATTGAGACCCATCCATCTCAATAAGGGGTCAGAGATCGCACTAAGATAATAAAACAGTAAAGAGTGCATCCGCTCTGATACCAATTGAATGTTCAAAATGTATATAAAATATCCTTGAACGTTTAGGCCCCAATTACAAAATTATCAATTCAAGCTTAATGTCAAACAATAAATGTGCGGAACATGAACATAAGCTAATAACTGAATTGATAAACAATCTAAACCATAAATAATCACAATCACAACAGTAATTAAATGGCAAAGATAAAGGGAAGAGAGATGTAAACACAAGGACAACATTTGATGTGTTATCGAAGAGGAAACCGAAGCCTTCAGCGTAAAACCTCTCCGCCGCCCTCCAAGCGGTCAATAATCCACTAGAAAATGTAGTTGGGATACATGAACAATAATAGACCCTCCAATCCTAATCTACCCGATGTACCTAAGCTCTCCAAGCTTCTTGCTCCAATGAGGTTGCGTTGAACCTTTTTCTTTTCTAGCTTACCGGATTCCGCTATAGCCCATAGCATCAACCAATATGAATTGGTCCCTTTCGAACTGCTTCCCAAAGCACCAAATAAACCTTCTCACAGATATGGATATGGTGAGAAAAGGATTTGGCCAAGAACCTCTCAAGGATGTATCAATGGAGAGGAAGAGAGTAGAGGAATTTGAAGAGTCTCTTAGGTGAAGATTGTGGATGAATCAATCTTGTTTTTCTCTAGGGTTCCTCTCTCAAAATTCTCTCTACAAGCTCTCTACATTTCGTGGATATAAGGGTCTATATATAGCAATGTGTGTTTGGAATGCAAAGAGTCAGTTTTTCCAAAACAGAACTGGCTAGCGACTTGGCCTCGCGACTTGACTGAGTCGGGAGTTCAAGCCGCAAGGTAACTGCATTGCCAGTCTGGACTTTTTGTCCTGTAGTGCAACAGCTGGCACGATGCTTCAGCTTCCCACATGCTTGACACGTGACCTACTTCTGGCAGCTTGCCAATCGCGAGCCACCCGCGAGTTCCAGTCGCGAGTCCCTGCATCTTTGCACAATCTTGAACATTTCTTCACACTTTCTCGCACACTACCTTTACAAGAATCCCACCTAAATACAGGGTTACTAATTGCTAAAATACAAGCAAATTTGGCACAGAATAAAGCCAACAAAATGGTTGATTAAATTCAAACTTACATAATCAAAGAGGAGTTTTACATCCACAGAAGTTGGGTGCAACAACTACCGACAACAATGTATTCAGCCTTAGCAGTGGATAATGAGATGGAATTCTGCTTCTTTCTCATCCAAGAGACAAGATTATTACCCACATAAAAGCAACCCCCTGAAGTACTTTTTCTATCATCAGCATTCCCAGCCTAGTTTGCATCAGAATACCCAGCTAAGACATCATTGGTGTCCTTGCTATACTACATTCTGAAATTGGTAGTGGATTTGACATATTTTATGATTCTTTTTAAAGCAATCATATGAGACTCTTTTGGGTTTGCCTGATATCTAGCACTCACTTTTGCACTGTAACTAATGTCAGGTCTACTAGCAGTAAGGTAAAGGAGACTACCTATCATACTTCTATATAAAGAAGAATCAACATTTTTGCCTAACAAGTCAACAATGAGTTTAACATTAGGGCTCATGGAGGTTCTAACAGGACTAGCAGAATCCAAACCAAACATTTTCACAAGATTTTTGGCATATTTAGATTGAGATATGAATATAATTGACTCTTGCTGACGAATCTGCAATCCAAGGAAGTAATTCAACTCTCCAATCATGCTCATCTCGAACTCAGCCTGCATAAGCTTCGAAAAGTCATGAGCAAGTTCATCCTTTGTAGACCCGAAGATGATATCATTAACATAGACTTGAGCAATTATCAACTCGTCATTCTCCTTTTTAATAAAAAGAGATTGATCAACTTGTCCTCTTGTGAAACCATGTGAGACCAGGTATTCTGTAAGCCGGTTATACCAAGCTTTGGGTGCTTGCTTTAGTCCATAGAGAGCCTTCTTGAGGTACAACACATGATCCGAAAAGTTTGGATCAATGAATCCTTTAGGCTGAGCAACATAGACAGCTTCTTTAAGAAACCCATTCAAGAATGCAATCTTCACATCCATTTGGTAAATCTTGAACTTCAAGTGACAAGCTAGGGCTAGGAGAACCCTAATGGATTCCATGCGAGCTACATGAGCAAATTTTTTATCAAAATCTTCTCATTCCACTTGAGAGTATCCTTGGGCCACTAGATGAGCCTTGTTGTGAATCACATTTCCATCCTCATCAATTTTATTGTGAAATATCCACTTTGTGCCAATGATGTGCTCTCCTTCCTATCTAGTTACCAGGGTCCAGACATCATTCCTTTGAAACTAGAGCAGTTCATCATGCATGGCCTCAACCCAACTTTCATCCTAGAGAGCATCCTCAACCTTGGTGGGTTCAACTTGCGACAAATAGTAAGAATAAGACAAAAAGTTAGCAACAAATTTATCAACTGTACGCTTTCTTAGTGTAAGTTCATTCATATTTCCCATAATAACTTCAAGAGGGTGATTTAGCTTGATCCTTGAGGAAGGTCCATTCTCTTAATGAGATTTAGACTCAATTGATATAGGAATATCTGCTAAGACTTCTACAACACTTGGAGTACTTGGAGAAACGGGCTCTTGACCAACTTCTTCTTGAATAACCTTAGGCTCTGAAGGAAGAATTTTCTTAGGTATTTCCTCACTACTTTTCTCAGAACTAGAATATGAAGCTTCATCAATAACAACATTAACGGTTACCATTACCTTCCGGTTCTTTTGTTGTACACCCGATAAGCTTTGCTTGTGGAGGAGTATCCCAAAAATATTCCTTCATCGCTTTGGGAGTTAATCTTTTCCATATTCTCCCTATCCTTAAGGATGAAACGAGTACTTCCAAAGAATCTGAAATACTTCACATTCGGCTTTCTTCCCTTCCACAATTCATAGGGAGTCTTCTTCGTACTGGGTTTGAAATATACGCTGTTAACTGTATGACATGTAGTGTTGACTTCTTCTCCCCATAAATTTCTGGCCACATCTTTATCATGTAACATGGCTCTAGCCATCTCTTGAATGACTCTGTTCTTTCTTTCTACTACACCATTTTGCTGAGGAGTAATAGAAGCAGAGAATTTTTGAGATATACCAGATCTATTGCAAAAAGATTCCATGTATGAGTTCTCAAATTCTTCACCATGATCACTTTGAATTCAATCAATCTTCATGTGCTTCTGATTTTACAATCTTGTACACAAAACTTCAATGTGCATCTGACTTGGATCTTAGAAGAATGACCCAAGTGTACCAAGTGAAATCATCTACTATAACCATGATGTATCTCTTTCCTCCAAGAGAATTGGTTCTAATTGCACCCATGAGATCTAAATGTAGCAACTCCAAAGGTCTAGATGTAGCTGATGTCTGAATGCCTAGATGTTTTACTTTCGTCTGTTTCCCAAGCTGACACGGTCCACACATAACATTGCTAACCCTACTGAGCTTTGGTATTCCCAACACTGATTCATGCTTAGATATAATTGACAGATGTGTTAAGATTAGTGCCCTAGAATCCTATTGTATGATGCTATGTATTATATTATGTATGACATTATGTTTGACATGATGTATGATTTAATATTGTTATTAATAAAGTTGTTTTTATTATTATCTGAAATAATGGTAACATGAATATTTGGACATTATCATATAGTCCATGAGATGCATAGTATGTGATTTATGTGATTTAGTCACAGAAGATATAAGTCACAAGTTCTTTGTAAACTCAGAATTTGGTTTGAAGTCGGTGATGAAATTGGGAATTTCATCTGCGAAGACTATAACATGTCAACTAAGATGATTGTCTTGATCATGGAAGTGGTGACTTCTAGTTGATATGTTAATATGTTTTAAGAGTTAAGACATATTGAACTGGACCGCTGTGGGATTTATTATTCTCCTAAAGACTGTCAATTGAATAATAAATCTCACGACTTATATTTACATGAACTCTAAATCCTGAAAGAATAATGGACTTAATCATGAAGTGTAGATTGCTTTGATATATCAGGAGTGAGATCTAAAGTAATGGTCAAAACCTCAGTATGTTGGGCAACTACATTTAGTGTTGATGGAACATATATTCTCAAGATGGAATTCATAGTCTCTTAACAGAGATACAAAATATTCCATTAAGATAAGTTTAATGGGTTTGTTATTCAGAATGTTAGGCCTAACTACTTTAGTAAATAGTTACTAAAGTATATATTTATGAAATTGGATTTCATAAATGTATGATGAATAACTTAAAGGATTAAACCGGGTACTCAAGGATTAAAATATAGTAATTTACAAAGTGACAGTCTACTTTCATAACTTTGTATTACTACGAATATTTTATGAAGAGGTTGCATGTACAATAAAGTCTTGGGATATAATCTATTAATAAGGCCTAGAGTGCAATTATATTTATATAGTGGTATTAAATATAATTAATGGTAACTTTGGACTTGTCAAGAGTTGATAGAAAAGCCCAAGGCCCATTGGAGCTAAGGTCTTATTTGTTCCCTTTTAGTCCTACTCCAAGGCACATATTAGAGCCCAATTGGAAAGGCTCAAAATGCTAGCCCAATTAGATAATCAGTTATTAGAAGAGAAACATATAGAATTTAAGAAATACAACAAGTTTATGAAAATACATGTATGTGAGTGTTGGACACTCTATCATTCTCTTTAAGAAATAACTGATTGAGAGACCACACATCTTGGGCATTAGTGGAATTGGAGTGAAGATTGAAAGTGTTCCTGAGAACTTTTCATCTTTGGTTTTGAAATTCGCTGCACCAAATAAAACTCTCTTGTTCTATATTCTGAAACTTACATTATACATGTTATCAATTCTGAATGAAGTAAATCCGTTTATTTTCCGCTGCGTATATACATATTTCCAACAATTGGTATCAGAGTGGTCTTCATTTTCGGATCTGTATAATATGTTTAGTGAATTTTAGAATTAAAGAGAACTATTTTCATAGTTGTGAAAATTCTGCAGTCATTTTTCTGCATATTATAGTTTTTGAAACTATTGTTTGATTAAAACTGATTTTGATGTTATGATGTTGTTTAAGTTTGATTTTAACCATGTAAAATTGAACTTTAACACTTTAACATCAATGAAATTCAAGTTTTAATCTTAATCTAATCGTTTTTGATCATTCAAAATGTATTTTGTTTATTGGAAACATAAAAAACGGTTAACAAAAAAAACGGTTGTTTCTGAGTATTTTTCGCGACTAGCGAGTAAGTCGCGAAAGCTTCTGTATGAACTTCGCGACTAGGTGAGTCGCCAAAACAAGTCGCCAACTCGCGACTAGAGTCTCGCGACTGGGCGAGTCGCCAAAACCAGTCGCCAAAAATTTTGACTCTTGTTTTTTACATGTATGCATAGCAAGGCTTTGTGTAATTAGTTTATATATGTATTAAACAATTTAAAACCTTTAATTTAAAACATCTAGTGGGAGAGAGATACTAGGGTTGCATCTCACGGCCACCATTATCGGTTCATAGTAGTGTGGGGTAAGCACCTCGTTTTGGTGTATATGCCTTGCGATCCCAAAGGAGGGTGTTTACTTCATAGTACTACAAGATTGAACTTACCTATTTAAAGCAGTGTGGACAAGCACCTCGTTTTGGCGTATATGCCTTGTGATCCCAAAGGAGGGTGTTTTGTTCCATGGTACTACAAGTTTAAACACTATAAAGGGAGATGAAATGTGACTACACATGATTTTAGATAATGGTGTACACTTGACTAAGTGTAATGTTAACCTCCCAAAGGAGCTATGTCATTATTACTTAGAGGCTAAAGGTAATACGGCATATTATTAGTGTTTGATAAGAGTTATCATGATAGCACTAATAATGAGAAAAGTTCTCAATCAATTAATGTGTTTCTAATAAACTTGCTACCAAGGAATTATAGACATGAGTTGGGTTGTCGTTGCATATATTATTTTATGGTTTTATTAAAGTTCCATATTGTATGTTTATATGCTAAATTGATAATGTCCAGTTTACTTATTATATTCATGTTTATTATTTTCAGATTTGAACATGGCATCATTTAGCCCACTTGTTACTATTCTTAATTAAAACAAACTGACTGGATCCAATTATGTTGATTGGAAAAGAAATTTGGACATAGTTCTCACAGCTAAAGAGCACAAATATGTGCTTACTAAACCATGTCCTAACTTTCCTTCATTAGATGCTCCTCTTGAGGAAAAACAACAATATGATCGTTGGTAGAAATCTAATGAAATGGCCAAGTGCTACATCCTAGCATCTTTCTCAAATGTTCTACAGCATCAGATGCAAGATGTAGAACTAGCTTCGGACATTATGCTAAGTCTGAAGGAAATGTTTGGTGAGCAAGGCCGTTCTGCAAGGCAAGAAACCATGAAACAAATTTATAATACCAAAATGGCTGAAGGTAGTTCAGTGAGGGAGCATTGTCTTACAATGATCTCTAATCTGAATACATTGGAAGTTTTAGGTGCCGATATTGATGGAGAATCCCAAGTGGATATAATACTCCAGTCGCTACCAGAATCATTCAAGGAATTCAAACTTAACTATAACATGAAAAAAAAGATTTATACCTTGTCTGAATTAATGAATGAATTGGTAGCGGCAGAAGGCATTCTTGGTACTTCCAATGTTGAAGCCAATGTTGGTGAAGCTTCTACTTCTCAACCTAAGTCGAAAGGCAAGGGTAAGAAGAAGAAGAAGAAGGACTTCACCAAACAAGTGGGTAAACAAATTGCCTTAGGGGTTGCTAATAAAGGAAAGAAAATCGAAGGAAAGTGTTTTCATTGTGGTGAGAAAGGACATTGGAAGAGGAATTGTCCAAAATTCAAGGCTGCCAATAATAAGTGTATGAATAGTTCTTTCCTCCTTGAAATATGTTTGGTAAAAAATCCCACAGATTCCTGGTGTGTGGATTCAGGTTGTACTAATCATATCTGCAATTCTTTGCAGGGGTTCCAGGAGACCAGAAAACTTAAAGAAGGAGAATTGTTTCTTACTTTGGCTGATGGGAGCAGGATTTCGGTTGTAGCTGTTGGTGTTTATAATTTATGTTTTAAATCAAGAGTTTTCGTATTGGAAGACTGTCTATATGTACCTAATGTTCGTAGGAATTTAATTTCTGCAACTTATTTGGGTAAACATGGATATTGTGTTATCCTTAAAGACAATGTTGAAATAAAGAAGGGTAAAATGTTTATCTGTTCTAGCAATATTGTGGATGGTCTTTATATTTTAACTCCTGATAAGCATGAATTATATAATTCTGAATTAGATAATAACTCTCATTTAAAATCATTGAAGAGAAAGTTTCCTTCTACTATTGAAGCATATCTTTGGCACTTACGTTTAGGTCATATTAATCCAAACAAAATTCAAAGACTAATCAAAGATGGACTCTTAGAGCCATTGGATTTTGATGAATTCCCAGTTTGTGAATCTTGTTTGGAAGGAAAAATGACCAAATGATCTTTTAATATAAAAGGTAGAACCCAAGAGTTGCTTGAATTAGTTCATACGGCTGTTTGTGGTCCTATGTCAACCCAAGCTAAAGAAGGTTATGAGTACTTCATCACTTTTATCGATGATTACTCAAGATATGGTTATGTGTACCTAATGAGACAGAAGTTTGAAACTTTTGAAAAGTTCAAAGAGTTTAGGGCTGAAGTTGAGAATCAATTAGGTAAACGCACAAAAGCCATCCGATCTGATCGTGGTGGTGAATACCTTTTTGGGGATTTCAAGGATTACTTAACTCAAAATGGGATAATATCCCAATTGACTGCACCTGGAACTCCCCAACAGAATGGTGTAGCAGAAAGAAGGAATAGGGCTCTTTTAGAAATGGTTAGGTCCATGATGAGTTACTCAACTTTACCAGTTTCTTTTTGGGGATATGCACTAAAAACTGCAATGCATATTTTGAATTTAGTTCCATCAAAATCTGTTCCTAACACACCTAAGGAATTGTGGAGTGGGCGTAAGCCTAGTATGAAATATCTCCACATTTGAGGATGTCCAACACATGTGTTGAAAAGGAAGTCTAATAAGTTGGAATCTAAAACCAAAGTATGCATATTTTTAGGGTATTCAAACGAAACAAAGGGTTATTTATTCTATAATCATAAAGATAACAAAGTGTTTGTTAGCACATATGCCAAATTTTTGGAAGATGATTATATGAATAATTTTGATCATAGAAATAAAGTTGTTTTGGCTTAAATGAATGAACCTGTAGTTGAACAACCAATAGATGAAACTAGGGATGATGTGGTTGTATTGGATACACCACAAAATACTACAGATGAGATGTCTAGTACACAAGTGACTCGTCGTAGTGGGAGAATTGTTCGGCCTCCTACAAGATTCATAGGTTTGGGAGAAACTTATGAGGCTATCTTAGAAGAGGCTGAATCGAATCCCTACACTTATGAAGAGGCAATGAATGATATAGATGCACATCATTGGGTCAAAACTATGAAATTTGAATTAGATTCCATGTATTCCAATCAAGCTTGGAATCTTGTAAAGGCGCCTAACGGCATTAAACCTGTTGGTTGCAAATGGTTTTACAAGAGGAAGAGAGGGATAGATGGAAAGGTTGAAACCTTTAAAGCAAGGCTAGTGGCGAAAGGGTTTATACAAAAAGAAGGTATTGATTATGAAGAAACCTTTTCACCAGTAGCAATGCTTAAATCTATCAGAATTCTCTTATCCATTGCTGCTCATTATGATTATGAGATTTGGCAAATGGAAGTCAAGACTGCATTTCTCAATGGCAATCTTGAAGAGGAAATCTATATGATGCAACCGGAATGTTTCATTGCTAAGAACCAAGAGCATATGGTATGCAAGTTGAAAAGGTCCATTTATAGACTTAAGCAAGCATCTAGATCATGGAACATCAGATTTGATCAAGCAATCAAATCTTTTGGTTTTGAACAAAATCTTGATGAACCATATGTGTACAAAAGACATCAAGATAAAGTAGTAATGTTCCTAATTCTTTATGTTGATGATATTCTACTCATTGGGAATAATGTAGGGGTAATGTCATCAGTAAAGATTTAGTTGTCAAGCCAATTTGATATGAAGGACTTGGGTAAGGCTAACTTTATTCTAGGGATCAAGCTTTGGCGAGATCACAAGAATAAGATGTTAGGCTTATCACAAGCTGGATATATAGATAAGGTTCTAGAACGGTTTAGCATGCAAAACTCCAAGAAAGGATTACTTCCTTTCAGACATGGAGTTCCTCTGTCTGATGACCAAAGGCCTAAGACTCAAGAGGAAGTAGATATGATGAGACAAGTTCCTTATGCTTCTGCAGTAGGAAGTCTCATGTATGCCATGCTTTGTACTAGACCAGATATTTGTTATTCAGTTGTCATGGTCAGCCGATATCAATCAAATCTAGGACCAAAACATTGGCAAGCTGTAAAGCATATTCTCAAGTATCTACGGAGAACGAGAGATTATATGCTTATTTACCGAAGTGAGGATTTGATACCCATTGGCTATACAGATTCAGACTTTCTGTCGGATCTAGATTTCAGAAAATCCACATCAGGATGTGATTTCACCTTGAGAGGTGGAGCCATAACTTGAAGGAATGTCAAGCAATCTTGTATTGCAGACTCCACCATGGAAACAGAATATGTTGCTGCTTGTGAAGCAACAAAGGAAGTTGTATGGCTCAAGAAATTCCTTTCTGACCTTGGTGTAATGAGAATGGAACAAGTTCCCATCACATTATTTTACGACAAAAGTGGTGCAGTTGCACAATCAAAAGATCCAAGGAATCACAAGAAAGGAAAGCACATTGAGAGAAAGTATCACATCATTAGAGATATTATTGCTCGTGGAGATGTGGTGGTAGCAAAGATTAAAAGTGCAAGTAATCTAGCTGATCCCTTTACCAAAGCGTTGCCTCAAAGGACCTTCGAGTCACATTTGGAGGGAATGGGAGTTAGATTAGTGCACAATAGTCTTTAGAGCAAGTGGAAGATTGTTGGGATATGTGCCCTAGAATTCTATTGTATGATGCAATGTACTATATTATGTATGACATTATGTTTGACATAATGTATGATTTAATATTGTTAATAATAAAGTTGTTTTGTTATTATTTGAAATAATGGTAACATGAATATTTGGATATTATCATATAGTCCATGAGATGCATAGTATGTGATTTGTGTGATTTAGTCACAGAAGATATAAGTCACAAGTTCTTTGTAAACCCAGAATTTGGTTTGTAGTCGGTAATGAAATTGGGCATTTCATCTGCGAGGACTATAACATGTCAACTAAGATGAT
The DNA here is from genome assembly GCA_023736055.1 of Quercus glauca. NCBI lineage: Eukaryota > Viridiplantae > Streptophyta > Magnoliopsida > Fagales > Fagaceae > Quercus > Quercus glauca. The sequence continues at coordinate 42,438,000 of CM043319.1, forward strand.
TTGTCTTGATCATGGAAGTGGTGACTTCTAGTTGATATGTTGATATGTTTTAAGAGTTAAGACATATTGAACTGGACCGCTGTGGGATTTATTATTCTCCTAATAACTGTCAATTGAATAATAAATCTTACGACTTATATTTACATGAACTCTTAATCCTAAGAGAATAATGGACCTGATCATGAAGTATAGGTTGCTTTGATATATCAGGAATGAGATCTAAAGTAATGGTCAAAACCTCAGTATGTTGGGCAACTACATTTAGTGTTAATGGAACATATATTCTCAAGATGGAATTCATAGTCTCTTAACAGAGATACAAAATATTCCCTTGAGATAAGTTTATTCGGTTTGTTATTCAGAATGTTAGGCCTAACTACTTTAGTAAATAGTTACTAAAGTATATATTTATGAAATTGGATTTCATAAATGTATGATGAATAACTTAAAGGATCAAACCGGGTACTCAAGGATCAAGATGTAGTAATTTACAAAGTGACAGTCTACTTTCATAACTTTGTATTACTACGAATATTTTATGAAGGGGTTGCATGTACAATAAAGTCTTGGGATATAATCTATTAATAAGGTCTAGAGTGCAATTATATTTATATAGTGGTATTAAATATAATTAATGGTAACTTTGGACTTGTTAAGAGTTGATAGAAAAGCCCAAGGCCCATTGGAGCTAGTGTCTTATTTGTTCCCTTTTGGTCCCACTCCAAGCCACATATTAGAGCCCAATTGGAAAGGCCTAAAAGGCTAGCCCAATTAGATAATCAGTTATTAGAAGAGAAACATACAGAATTTGAGAAATACAACAAGTTTATAAAAATACATGTATGTGAGTGTTGAACACTATATCATTCTCTTTAAGAAATAACTGATTGAGAGACCACGCATCTCGGGCGTTAGTGGAATTGGAGTGAAGATTGAAAGTGTTCTTGAGAACTTTTCATCTTTGGTTTTGAAATTCGCTGCACCAAGGTACACTCTCTTGTTCTATATTCTGAAACTTACATTATGCATGTTATCAATTCTGAATGAAGTAGATCCGTTTATTTTCCGCTGTGTATATACATATTTCCAACAAGATGTTTGTACCTAGCATGTCCCGTTCTTGGGTGCCATAAGTCTTCATTTGGCAAACGAATACTATTGCACATAATATCAGCATTAGGTACCAATTCATAGTAGTTATCTAGAGTGCGGACTCTACTTATGAGTTTCTTCCCAAACTCATTCAAAATGAGACACTTCCCTTTTAAGAACTACACCATGAAGTCTTGATCACATATCTGACTTATGCTTAACAAGTTCACTCTCAAACCTTCTACATACAATACATTTGTAATGTCTGGCAGTCCACATAGAGAGATGGTTCCCTCCCCTTTTATTTATGATTTGCTCCCATCACCAAAAGTGACATTTCCACCTTTCTTAGACTTGAAAACCTTAAAGAGAGAACGGTCTCCAGTCATGTGTCTCAAGCATCCACTGTCAAGGTACCACAAACATGTATCCATTACCTCAAATGCAGACTTCATCATAAAGCACACTTCATGCTTTCTTGACAAATTAGTAGGAATGGTTTTCTCTTTCACCTGCCATTTATGAATAAAACCTTTAAGTTTCACCCTTCTCAAATGAACTCCTTTGCACATCTTCATTTTGAGACAGTCTAGTTTCTTCTTTGTCACACTAAGACTTTTTTCAATAATCATCAAGATAGCTTTCAAATAACTTCTAGACTACCATTTTTTGAAACACTCAATCAAATAGAGATTAGAAAAGTAAGATGTATTTGAAATAAAGAATCTTTTCATGCCGCTTGTAGCCATGACAACTGGGGTCAATGAATCACACAACAAAGATTAAACCTAATTAGAGTGTGCCTGCTCTGATACCACTTGATAGGCCGAAAATGTATTAACCCATTTGGCAAATTAATTAATTAATTACCCAAGTTAATTAATTAAGTCAATTTAACATGCAATAACGTGGTAGCATAAACAAATCACCAACTAAGTTAAATGCAGCGAAAATTTAATTTTGACACAGGTGATTTGTTTACAAATGGGGAAAACCACCGAGGCAAAATCCAACCGTGTGAATTTAAGGTCACCACTCCCAGGAATCCACTATTATCAATAACAAGCTGTTACAAGTAAAAAGAATCCTAGTACCTAATACTAACCTACAGTTGAACCCTTACCCCAATACCCAATTGGACTTATATTGTAGTGGCAATCTCTCCATTCAATGCACGAATCCCAGTACGTGACTGACACACCAACTTAAGAAGATTATTAGCTGCAAAGTTCTTCAGTTCATCAACAATAAAGATTAGGAAGCTCCTTGTTCACAAAACCCTTGGCGACAAGACGTAGTAGCTTCTACAGAGAATATGATGAACTAGGGCAATTTCTGTCTCATGTCACATAATGCATGTAACAATAATTGCAACCACCTTGTGATGGCCCTTAAAATAATCCTTGTATATGTTTAGGGTTGTGACAAAAAAAAATAAACCCTACACAAATACTCAAGGATATGCGTGTAATTAGATCTAGAATTTCTGATTTCATAATTCTTGACAAATACAGCTTATGTCAAGCTTCTGTCAAGTTTCAGCAGTAATTCTCGATAAAAAAAGATTCTGTTGAGACTTTTGTCGAACTTTAATAAGCAGCACATTCTTCACTTGTTTCTTGGTCAGATTTGCATCGCTTCAATACTAAACATGAATACTTGTTTCTTAAAGTACTAAATCCATCCTAGATCTACCTAATTACAAGTAAAGTACGTTTTGTCAAAAGATTAGCCAATTACATAAATATGTCCTTAACAGCTTCTAATGCCACAGTTCCATATTGCTAGGCTTTAGCTCTATTGCCAAGACATCCTCATCTAGGAAGAGGGATTCTGAGAAATCCGGATCGTTTAATGGCTAATCTGCTAGGAAATCGGCTATGGCTTGGCCCTGATGGCCTTTTGCACCACAAACACAATATCGAACTCAAATAACAACCACATGGTGAAGTAGAGCATGTACTATCATAAGTTACATGCAGCCCATGCTAGGGCGCAATATGTCTTTTCAATGGTAATGTAATTGATCTCACAACCAGTGAATTACTTACTCAGGTAGTAAATCACCTTATCTTTTTTATTGGATTCATTTAGCTGGCCTAACATGCAACCTATGGATGTCTCTTGCATTGCTAGGTAGAGAATCAACGGGTATCCTAACGTCAAGGGAACCAAAATAAGAGGGTTCAACAAATACTGTTTGATCCTGGCAAAGGCCATTTGACACTCATCTATCCGTTCTATCTTTGTATCCTGCATCAAGAGCTTGAACAAGGGATCGCACGTGGCAATCAACTGCACTATGAAGCGGGCTATATAATTGATTCTTCCTAAGAAGCTTTAAACTTGTTTCTCAGTTTTCAATGCAAGCATGTCCCTGATGACCTAGAGTTTTGCTGGGTCCACTTCAATTCCACTTTGGCTAACTATGAAGCCAAGCAATTTCCATGAACTGGCTCCAAAGGTGCACTTGTTAAGGTTAAACCTTAAACTGTACTTGGCAAAGTGCTTGAATAGCTTTCTCAAATCTATTAAATGATCTCTAGGAGTGCGTGACTTGGAAATCATATCATCCATATAGACTTCGATCTCCTTATGCATCATATCATGGAACAGGGTTGCCATGGCTCGCTGGAAGGTTGCACTGACATTCTTCAAGCCGAATGGCATGACATCGTAGGCGTAAGTTTCCTAATGGGTGGTGAACGATGTCTTTGTTGGGAAATCTAGTTTTGTATCTCATACAAAACACATAGCGGAAGCAACAATACACAGATCTACTTCAATCATGAATGATAAACATGTAACCATGAATTCTAGAATAAAGAAAAAGATGCGTACCTTGGTGTGATGAAATTCAAAACCTTGAAGATCAAACATTCTTGGGAAGACTTTTAATCTTCACTCCAATTCCACTTGATGCCAAAGATATGTGGTCTCTCAATTGGTAACAAAAGGATGATTAGAGCGTGACAAAAACTCACATATACACCATTTCACAATGATGTTACTCTCATAAAATATTCTGAACGTTTTTCCCTTTTGTATCTAACCAATTATCTAATTGGGCTGGCCTTTTGGGCCTTTCCAATTGGGCTTAAATGTGTGGCTTAGAGTGGGACCAAAAGGGACCAATAAGACATTAGCTCCAATGGGCCTTGGGCTTTTCCGTCAACTCTTGACAAGTCCAAAGTTACCATTAACTATATTTAATACCACTATATAAATATAGTTGCACTCTAGGCCTTATCAATAAATTATTTCCCAAGACTTTATTGTACATTCAACCCCTTCATTAAAATATTCGTAGTAATACAAAGTCATAAATATAGACTGCCACTTTGAAAATTACTTCATCTTAATCCTTGAGTACCCGGTTTAATCCTTTATGTTATTCATATATTTATGAAATCCAATTCCATAAATATATACTTTAGTAACTCCTTACTAAAGTGGTTGGGCCCAACACTCTGAATAACAAAACCCATTAAACTTATCTCAAGGAAATATTTTATATCTCCGTTAAAAGATTATAAATTCCATCTTGAAAATATATGTTCCATCAACATTAAATGCGGCTGCCCAACGTACTGAGGTTTTGACCATAACTAATAGATCTCACTCCTGATATATCAAAGCAACCTACATCTCATGATCAGGTCCATTATTCTCTCAGGATTTAGAGTTGATATAAATAGAAGTCGTGAGATTTATTATTCATTTGACAGTCTTTTGGAGAATAATAAATCTCACAGCGGTCCAGTTCAATATGTCTTAACTCTTAAAACATATCAACATACCAACTAGAAATCTCAATTTCCATGATCAAGACAAATCATCGTAGTTGATATGTTATAGTCTTCGCAGATGAAATGTCCAATTTCATCACTGACTACGAACTAAAACTATGAGTTTACAAAGAACTTGTGATTTATATCTTTCTGTGACTTTTCACATAAATCACATACTATGCATCTCATGGACTAAGATAATGTCCTATTAGTTCATAAATAGTCTCATATGATTAAACAATTTAATTATTTATGACATACCAATAAATTGGATTTTAGGGCATAAATCCCAACAATCTCCCACTTGTCCTCAAAGACAATTTATCATATATCCGACACTTATCTCCCTTTAGAGTAATTCAAAGTCACTCTAAGGCAAGGCTTGGAAACAAGTTTCAGCCAGATTTATTGCATAAATTATCCTTTCTACTACTACTACTCACGTACTCATATCTCTCTAATAAGATGATACTTACGCTTAATGTGTCTCTTCACCACTTAGGATGAACACATATCTTGAAGTCCAACTTCATGAATCACAATCAAACTACAAGTCAGTATTTGTATATCCAGTAAACATCAAAACTTCCCTTTTGTGGACAAGCATATAATCCCTCATTCTCCTAAGATATTTGAGTATATGCTTTACTCCCACTAAATTAAGTGATCTTTGATTCACTTGATATTTGCTTACTATGCCCACCGCAAAATAGACATTTAGCCTAGTATTTAGCATAGCACAAAGACTTCTTTTTGATATGGTATAAGAAACCGTCTTAATATGCTCTTCCTTTTATATGTCTTAGGATTATAATCCTATATAAAGGAACTTCAAACTTAAAAGGAAAAAATCCTTTCTTGAAGTATTACATGCTATACTTGGCTAGAATCTAATCTATTTAAGCAGTTTGAGATAGATCCAACATCCTAATTTCTAAATTTTAACAAAATTATAATTCTTAGGATGTGACTAGTCTTTCTCAAGTACTTTATATCAAACTAGACTAGACAACCAAAACTCTATTGATGACAATAACTCTACATCATCCTAAATGATTAGAATGTCATCAATATACATTAAGAAATTTATTATTCTATATAACTTTTACACACTTAAGGCCTTTTAATACTTGATCAAAATCAAATAATTTGATTGCTTGATCAAAAATGATATTTATGACCTAGATGCTTGCATTAGTCCATAAATGGACTTTAAGCAACTTGCATGCTAATCACCATTGGTTCTTTGCTATGAACAAGTCTAGGTACATCATATAGATGTCTTCCTCAAGATTGCTACTAAAAGAAGCTTTCTTGATATCCATTGCCATATTTCATTCAAATGAAATATAATGGATGAGAGAATCTAGATAGAGTCAAACTTGACTATTGGTGAAAAAATCTTTTCATAATCGAACCATTTCTTTCTGAATAAATCTTTTCATCACTAGTCTTGACTTTGATGGTTTGCACTTTCAAAACTATCAATCTCATTTACTTGTAGACCTATTTGAAAACAATAGGCTTAATGCAATTAAGCACCTCTACAAGTTCTAGACTTTAAATAGAATCTAATTCTATTCACATAACCATGATCCAATAATTCATATTCATATCATCTATGGCCTCTACGTAGGACCAAGGATCAAATTTATATCCTTGTGGAATGGCTTTAAAAGATTATCCCAAAAGTATGAATTTACAATCCTCCCACTACGATATTGTATCTGTGTACTAGTTATATATCTGGAATAATGCCTTGTGATGTATCTAATACAACCAACTCATTTCTAAATGTATTTTATAGTTGTCCTATAACAAATTTTGACATTTTTCTTCTAGAACAATCTACCTTTACTTTGAAAGAGCCCTATTCCTCCTTTATGTATGCACTGACTTCAAGAAATCATCGGAACTTCATTCCTTTACAAAAAGGAGCCCTAGATCATATTATCCTCTAAATAGAATTCATAGATTGTGAATATAATAAAATAATGGTTCTAAAAGCCCATCTTTCACCAATCTTGAATACCATTTAGATTAATAAGATTTAGACATAAGTGCCAAAACATACAAAACCAAAGGATGAAAACTTTCTCTTTAAAAAAGTGAAACATGTAAATTTCCATCTAGAAAACAATCATGGACAATGCTTAGCTTTACCAAAATCAGAAACACATTCCTTTCGGTCATGCTTTTGAGTCTAATTTCCTTTTGGCAACTATTAGGGCAACTTACTTGTCCAACTGTTTGGTATTTTAATTCTTCTTCTTATCACCCTTACCATTCGGTTCAAGCTAAGAATTTGAATTAAATCATATTGATCCTAGCCTTAACTTTTAGGATGTCTTCCGTTGCGTAGAACTCACTCATCAATTCAGATAACATAAAAAGAATTTATTTTCAAAACAATCTGAATTGATCAAATGAATCTAACAAGGACTTATGGATCATATCCAAATGAGATTAACATTTAATCTCTACATCCAAGAATTCCAATTCATTTTAAAAATAAAATATTTTCATAAAATGACATAAAATTGGAACTTCTTAAGCTTTTCTTAGCACTCAATATGATTCATACCAAACATCTCATTTAGACTTGTCTAAGTTTGTACTAACTCTTGCATCTCATGCTATAGCACAATTGAGATAGAAGCCAATATATAACATTTTAGCATTTCAATGGAAACTATGATCATATCATAAGCTATCTTCCATAAATGCATCATGTATAGGAAATTATGACAATGCTGAATCGAAACATAAATATGTACTTCAGCTCCTTTAAGCATCATGTCCAAAATTATTTCTTAGTTAATGTGATTCAACTAAAATAGTAGCTAGAGGACAAAATTTATGACAATTTTATATTGAGACTATGAACATAATAACCAAGACATTATCATTTTGCATCCATAACCATATAATATGGAACCCGCAAACCATACTATATTAGGTGCAACGACAACCTTATCCCGCAATTAATATTCCTCAGCATAGAGTGAATACCAATCACTATGATCAGGCGAGAATTATTCTCATTATTAATGCTATCGTGGTAACTCTTACCAAACAAAAATAATTTGCCGCTTTTCCTTTGGCCTCTAAGTAATAATAGCAAGAACTCAGCATAGAGGATACTATTAAACTTAGTCTAGTGTACACCATTGTCTAGAATCATGTGTAGCCACATTTCATCCCTTTAACAGGCTTATTTTGTAGTACCATGATAAAAACACCCTCCGCATGGAATGCAAAGCTCGAGGCTAAGACAAGGTGTTTGATCAAACCACTATAAACCAGGAAATTCAATCTTGTAGTACCATGAAATAAACATCCTCCGCATGGAACGTAAGGCTCGAGGCCAAGATGAGATATTTACCCCACACCACTATGAACCAACAATGGAGGCCGTGAGATCCAATCCTTGTATCTCTCTCCCACTAGAAATTTTAAAACAAGTGGATTGTCTTGAAATCATTGTGATCTAATCACAATTTTAACCCTACACATCAAATGTGTTTAATTGTATAAATTCAATGTGATGTTACTAAGTCACGTCACAATAGCGTAACGAACATTTGCGCAATCACAAAGAAGTTTAACCTTATAATCCATGAAGTAAATACCCTCCGCATGGAATGCAAGACTCGAAGTCAAGACGAGGTATCTACTCACATTACAATAAACTTAACAAAAGGGTTATTTCAAGAACTCCCACTCATTATTTGGGTTTTTTCTTAAATAATTGTGATCCCATCACAACTAATAACCTTGCACTTGTTGAAGACTCTAATCTTATTAGAATCACTAACTAAAATGGAAGTCCTAAACTATTTAGGATTCCTTAAACACTAATGAATCAAAAATTAGTTATGTAGAACTCTATCCTTAATTTACTAGACAAAGTATTCTAATCTCATTAGAAACTATGTAACTTCAATTAGAATTTTAATCTCATTAAAAACCTCTAATTAAAATAAATTAAGGACTATTAATCATAAAATGATTTAGTACCAAGAGTTCTATTTAACTAACATCTTTGATCTCATTAGGTCTTTTAGTTAGAATCATGTGTAATCTAATCACACATAACCTTGCTCTTAAAAAACTTGAAAACACTTAGAAAAAATTCTGATTTTCTTTCTTTCGATCGATCGAATGTATCCCTCGATCGATCGAAAAAATTAAAAATTCGAACTTGACCTCTTGACTTGTTCGATTGATACTTGATTGCCTCTCGATCGATCGACTATCAATCGAAAATCAATCTACTTAAAAAGTCTAATCACTGTTTCACTCGATCAATCGAAAGTGATTTTCGATCGATCGAAACTCGTGAAACTCGAATTTCCAGAATTTTCTAAGGCAGTTTTCTACAGTTTTTCTTGAACAAACAACTAACGTTTTTGACATCTTCATTGTTCTTCCATCAAAAACACTTTTTGATTTTATCAACAAAGATTTTCAGATCAAACATTAAGGTTTTCAAGATCATTATCAAGAACCCTAATAATATGCTAGAAACCTTGAAAACCATAATCCTAATCTCATTAGGAGTAAATTTTAAAATCCTAGCAATACCAAACTGTTTGATCATAAAATAATATAATTAAACTTACAAATACCATGGCACCAACACTATAAATCATGGTTTGAACATCCGCACATTAATATATATATATATATATATATATTAATCAATTCATGAAGTTAGGCCTTGAATCATTGATAACATATAAATATATATACGGATTGAATAGAATCCTTGGATGCATGCGAACTCCATGAAAACATCAGATGCTTAATCATGATTCGGCCCTTGATGACATGATGCACGCACATGGGTCATTGATAATACGAACCAATGTATATCTCATATACGTTGATAGCATCAGCAACGGTTATCAAAGTAAATTCAGTTACCATTTGAAACTAATGCCATGAATCATGTCAATGGTTTCTGAATCCACAATCAACAATCAATATATCATATATATTAAACATGGCATTTGGTTTTAACAAACAGTGGTTCTGAAACAAAATAATGCAGAAACTTTACTGCAGAAAATTAAATCACCAAGAAAACGTTTTTCCTTTGATTCTAAAATTCAATCACATGTTATACAAGCATGATATTGAAGACCGCTCTGATACCATTTGTTTTTTGGGAAATCTAGTTTTGTATGACGCGCAGCGGAAGCAACAATACACGGATCTACTTCAATCATGAATGATAAACATGTAACCATGAATTCTAGAATAAAGAAAAAGATGCGTACCTTGGTGTGATGAAATTCAAAACCTTGAAGATCAAACATTCTTGGGAAGACTTTTAATCTTCACTCCAATTCCACTTGATGCCAAAGATGTGTGGTCTCTCAATTGGTAACAAAAGGATGATTAGAGAGTGACAAAAACTCACATATACACCATTTCACAATGATGTTACTCTCATAAAATATTCTGAATGTTTTTCCCTTTTGTATCTAACCAATTATCTAATTGGGCTGGCCTTTTAGGCCTTTCCAATTGGGCTTAAATGTGTGGCTTAGAGTGGGACCAAAAGGGACCAATAAGACACTAGCTCCAATGGGCCTTGGGCTTTTCCGTCAACTCTTGACAAGTCCAAAGTTACCATTAACTATATTTAATACCACTATATAAATATAGTTGCACTCTAGGCCTTATCAATAAATTATTTCCCAAGACTTTATTGTACATTCAACCCCTTCATTAAAATATTCGTAGTAATACAAAGTCATAAATATAGACTGCCACTTTGAAAATTACTACATCTTAATCCTTGAGTACCCGGTTTAATCCTTTATGTTATTCATATATTTATGAAATCCAATTCCATAAATATATACTTTAGTAACTCCTAACTAAAGTGGTTGGGCCCAACACTCTGAATAACAAAACCCATTAAACTTATCTCAAGGGAATATTTTATATCTCCGTTAAGAGATTATGAATTCCATCTTGAAAATATATGTTCCATCAACATTAAATGCGGCTGCCCAACATACTGAGGTTTTGACCATAACTAATAGATCTCACTCCTGATATATCAAAGCAACCTACATTTCATGATCAGGTCCATTATTCTCTCAGGATTTAGAGTTGATATAAATAGAAGTCGTGAGATTTATTATTCATTTGACAGTCTTTTGGAGAATAATAAATCTCACAGCGGTCCAGTTCAATATGTCTTAACTCTTAAAACATATCAACATACCAACTAGAAATCTCAATTTCCATGATCAAGACAAATTATCGTAGTTGATATGTTATAGTCTTCGCAGATGAAATGTCCAATTTCATCACCGACTACGAACTAAAACTATGAGTTTACAAAGAACTTGTGATTTATATCTTTCTATGACTTTTCACATAAATCACATACTATGCATCTCATGGACTAAGATAATGTCCTATTAGTTCATAAATAGTCTCATATGATTAAACAATTTAATTATTTATGACATGCCAATAAATTGGATTTTAAGGCATAAATCCCAACAATCTTGGCTTTGTCCTCTTCAGCCACTTTGATCTAATTATAACCTGAGAACCCTCCCATAAAGGAGAAGAACATGTTGGTCGCGGTGTTATCAATCAGGGTATCGATATATGGCAAGGGAAAATTATCCTTCAGGCTGGCCCAATTCTAATCTCTATAATAAATGAACCTGCATACTTTCCCATCCTTCTTTGGCACATGAACAATGTTTGCAACCCAATATCCTGTAGGGGGCATTTGGGTTTAACTAGAATCCTGTGGACAATAATTTTTATATCCAATCTTGGCACATCTTGATAAGACCAGGCAAAGATTTCCTTGAATTACTTCAACAGTGCTATGAGGTCATCTTTCATCTTTGGGAAATTTTACCTCGATCTTGACGGGCTTTTCCTTCTCGCCTTCATCGGTTAGGTGTATTACCTCTGTCTCTTCTATATTGAGCTTGGACCCTTCACTCTCTCTGTTCAAAGCTTTTAAGATGTCTTGAGGTATGTTCCAATCTTTCAACATTATGAACCAAATTTATTGTCACATTCACATCATCCACACCCTCGTTATGGAAAAGGGACGATGTACCCACTTAAGAATTAGAATAGAGCCTATAGAGCGGAACATATACAGAGGAACATAAGATAATTTGTACACACATATTCATAGGAAAGAAAATAAAGAGAGATGCAAGAATTTCCCTAAATAATACACTGAATATTTCATTAATGGATTATGGGTAGGGGGGAGAACAAAGTTCACGCCTGATAATGATAAAAGGGAAATTCTCTTTTTTGTTGTTTTTGGGAAAACAAACTAGGGAAATGAACAAGGAATAAAAAATAAGCCCGAAATGACATAAGCTTGCAAAACAAACTAAATATGCTATTCCAACCCTCTCAAGTGATCAAGAGGTCCAATCACTCAATGACGGAATACTCCTCACTCAGTTGGTGCAACCACAAAGCAAGGCTCGATGGTCCAAAGGCCAGCCATCTCTCCTGGCATCCTTGGTTGGATAGTAAAAGTTGGATCATCTTCGGAAGATGTGATAGCATTCACAGAGAACTCTTTGGGACAGAGCTGAATAATGCAAGCTAGATCTAGCTCCTCAACTTCCAATTCCTTGAAAAGTTATGGAATAATGACCTCGGCCGAAGCCAGAAAAATGGTCCTGATATGGGAAATAAACATCCCTAAAGTAGCACACTTCCTTTTTTTTCCTCTGGATGCTTGAAAGATTTCTTCATGAGTGGGTTCATACCCTAAACTAAATCTTCCTTTGTTATCTGAGAGTTCATTGAAAGCAAGGCTCTCTTGTCCTACGACTATGAGGCCTTGGCCTAATTTGTTCCTAAACATGAGCATCTCCTTTGCGGCCATCAAAACTACAGCAGGCCAGCCGAACACAGGCTCTGAAGCATTTTGAATCATGGAAACTAGCTCGAAGTTATGGAAAGACAATTTTGGAAAAGCATTAGCATCAATGTAGGGGATAGATGTCTCTTGGAAGATAGTCATAGGCTCTTCAGCCATAATGGTGATTAACTAATTCTCGGAGATGAACTTGAGTCTCCAATAGAGGGTAGACGCAACTGAACCCACTGTATGCAACCAAGGCCTCCCTAAAAGCATGTTGTATGGAGAGTCCACTTTAATCACTTGGAAGTTGACCATGAAGGATCTCGGGCCGATCTCAACCATTAGCTTGATTTCGCCTTGCACTTCGTGACGTGTGTCGTTAAAGGCTCTGATGATCACAGTGCTAGGCTGAATAGGAGATTAATCCACTTTTAGGTGCTCAAAGAGTGGCCATTAGGCAGACATTCAGGGATAATTTGTTGTCGATTAGTACCCTTGCAACAATCATATATTCACATTTAACCATGATATACATGGCCAAGTATGATCTTTCCCTTCAGGGGGCAAGTCATCATCTGAAAATGAGACTTGGTTGGTGGCCAACATCAATGATATCATTGTTGGAAAAGTAAATGTGCGCAGCAGAAAAATTAACGGATCTACTTCATTCACAATTGATAACATGCACTATGTGAGTGTCAGAATATAGAACAAGAGAGTATACCTTTGTGTGGTGAATTTCAAAACAAAGATTAGAAGTTCTCAAGAACACTTTCAATCTTTACTCTAATTCCACTAACGCCCAAGATGTGTGGTCTCTCAATCAATTATATGTATTTGTTCTAGAGAGAATGAGAGTGTCCAACACTCATATACAAAACATTTCATGCACTTGTGATTAATTACAAAATTCTGTATGTTTCTCTCTTAAAACTGATTATCTAATTGGGCCAACCTTTTGGGCCTTTCAAATTGAGCTTTAATATGTGGCTTGGAGTGGGACCAAAAGGGAAGAAATAAGACACTAACTCCAATGGGCCTTGGGCTTTTCTATCAATTCTTGACAAGTTCAAAGATACCATTAATTATATTTAATACCACTATATAAATATAATTGCACTCTGGGCCTTATTAATAAATTATATCCCAAGACTTTATTGTATATGCAACCCCTTCATAAAATATTCGTAGATACAAAGTCATAAATGAAGACTGCCACTTTGTAGATTACTACATCTTAATTCTTGAGTAATCGGTTTAATCCTTTTCAGTTATTCTTTACATATTTATGAAATCCAATTTCATAAATATATACTTTAGTAATTTCTTACCAAAGTGGTTAGGCCTAACTCTCTGAATAAAAAATCTATTAAACTTATCTCAAGGGAATATTTTATATCTCCGTAAAAAGACTATAAATTTCATCTTGAGAATATATGTTCCATCAACACTAAATGTGGCTGCCCAACATACTGAGGTTTTGACCATTACTTTAGATCTAACTCCTGATATATCAAAGCAACCTACACTTCATGATCAGGTCCATTATTCTCTCAGGATTAAGAATTCTTGCAAATACAAGTCGTGAGATTTATTATTCAATTGACAGTCGTTAGGAAAATAATAAATCTCACTGCGGTCCAGTTCAATATGTCTTAACTCTTAAAACATGTCAACATATTAACTAGTAGTCATCACTTCCATGATCAAGACAAATCATCTTAGTTAAAATGTTATACTCTTCGTAGATGAAACGCTCAATTTCATCACCAACTACGAACCAAATTCTGAGTTTACAAAGAACTTGTGACTTATATCTTCTGTGACTAAATCACATACTATGCATCTCATGGAATATATGATAATGTCCAAATATTCATGTTACCATTATTTTAGATAATAACAAAACAAACTTTACTAATTACAATATTAAGTCATACATCATGTCATACATAATGTCATACATAATATAGTATATAGCAACATACAATAGGATTCTAGGGCACCAATCCCAACAATCATACCTTTAAAGGACGAGTCTGTAATACCAGTAGGAATATGCATTTCCTTCAATACCTTCAATAGAGCCTCATGGTGGGCCTCGGTAGATAATAATAGGGCTAATATAGAAATCTAAGCTGGAGATTTGTTCAATTACTGAATCACACTATAATCGACCTTTCGGATGGTTTTCAAGAATTCCTCAGCTTCCTTAGTGGTGTCCCTATTCTAATTGGCTTGATCATGCCTGTCATGTCTCAAACCCCAAAGGGTCCAAAGCATGAGAAAGACGTCTCAAAGTACTTGTAGATTTTTCCTTTTTGACAATCCAATCCACATAAATCATATCAAGTACCAACATCAAGAATTATCATAATAATTCCATTGAATATACTCTCTAAATAAGTCAAAGCTCTAAGCAATAATTATAAGGACCATTGGCCACAAAAGAATGGAGGTTTGAATAAATAATTACATATCATCAGCTTGTCCCATTAGTGGGAATAAAGTCACAACCACTATAATATACAAAAGAATAAGTCAAGCCTACTCTAAGATATACATCGTCTAATATCTCCATCACAAAAGTTTAACCTCCATCAGTAGTTGGTCTAACTATTGTTAGCCACCAAAAAGTTGTCTCAAAAGATTTTGCCTACTTTAAAATATTCATAAAATAATGGGATGAGACAGAGCCCAATAAGCAGCATAATTAATGGGGGTGGGGAAAATGAAAGTTTCATGATAATGAACATTTTACAAAACATGTTATAATTTGGGAATTTCCATTTAATTTATGCAAATACAATTTCATTAACCACATGACAAGAACAATAGGAATAGTTTAGTATCAAGCTTCCAAAAATAACTATGAAACTACATTCCATTCACTGTGAGCCATAACAATATCCAATACCATTTCAAAACTAGAAAACCTGACCCAAGATGCAACAAGGACCAACAAAGACGGAGATATCACCTAGACATCATACTGCCACAAACAAGTTAGAGCCCAAACACACTAGCATGATATGTACCTCTTTTGGCATGTGGTCTATTGGCCCTACCAAGACTCACCCACACCTTCCAGGATTTACCTATCATGGGCAGCAGGAGATAACACGTCATGTAGTACCTCTTTTGCATGTGGTCTCTTGGCCCTGCCTAGCCTCACCCACACACTCAAGGATTTACCTCTTCCCCCCCCCTGGGCAGCAAGGAATGACGTGTCACATAGTACCCCTTTTGCATGTGGTCTTTTAGCCCTATAGGCAGCGGCCTCATCCACACAATCAAGGATTTACCTGTGTTATACAAAGTGTAAGTCTTCCAACTTGGCTTGTTGTCACTTCTTAGGGTAATCACCAACATCATAGCACAAGGGCAAAGCCACATCAAAAGCTCACGAGTTCAATGTATTCAAAATACATAGTTTACTTCCAAGTAGTTTCATAAAGTATTACAACAACTAAATATCCACAATATTCTCAAAAGTATTTCTTGTCAAAAATGTTTTGCATCAATATTTCCCAAACAATACAAGACAAGATAAATAGGCACCTTCAAGTGTCCAATATACCATAAAGTCCATGAATTCCTGTTGACACCCCATTTTGCAACCCGTATTTAACCACGCATGGAGGGTAAAAGGGTAATTTTACCTTGAAAATATGCATCTTGATTCTAGCCATTAGATCCTTGGACTCATTTCACCAAAATGATCTTGATGTTGTAACGATCAAATTGACTGGTCATAAGCCCTAATCGGACCACCAGATTGAAAGTTATCATCAAATCAAGTTTTAATGGCTAAGATGTACTATCGCAAATTGAGTCCAACTATATATGATTATGAACAATTGATTTCAATTGGTTATAGGAGTGATCAATTTGAGATCAATGATGTGTCATAATTTGATTGGTTAGGACTACATTTTATGGTGAGGTTGCATACACCTAATTAATTAGATAGTTAAACATTAATTATTCAATGAGTAATTTGTGTAATTATCTTTTAATTAGAGTAAATTTAGAACCAATTAATTCTGAAATGGGAGTGATTGGAGGCATTTAACGTTAATTGGGAGCTAATTTGAGACCTATTAATGTTAATTGTGCTGAAACCATTTTCTAACAAATGACCTCTGCTCACCATTTCATCAATATCTCCCAGAATATTTTGAATCTGTGAATGAGGTTAATTTTCCCAGAAACTAGACATCCGGGGCTTCAATTTGAGTACAAAAATGAGACAATTCCGATCAGAATTAGGTCAGATATGATTTTTTGAAGTTGGCTCTACAAGCTGTTACAGCAGCTACGGGAAAACCGAATTTTGGCTTGCTCCCCACTCCCACTAATCTCTCCATTTAATGCACCAGATTTTCTCCAAGGCTAAAATGAGGTCTAGGTTCATAATCCTTGTCAACCCTCATTAAATGGCCTTCCATTCATATTTCCTCCACTACTACTATATAAACCCCTCTCTACTTCATTCCAAAGACACAAAAACCCCCTCTCTTCTCCTCTCTTGAGTTCTAGTGAAGTAGAGTAGTCTTGTCATATTTTGGTCTTCCTGAGACTCAAGGTATTGAGTGAGACTCATTCTCCCTCTCCTAGTTCTTCTTTTTTCCTCCTTCCTTAGGACCTCTACCAAGAGTCTCCTCCTCCACCGTATGGATCTTGCATGAAGGTATAACCTCTTACCCTAACTTGTTTTTTGTGTTGCCATGATGAGAATTTAGGATTAAAGTATGATAGCAATTATTTAAATTCTCTTGAATATGTTTGAATGTTCTTAATTGTTCTTATGTGTTCTTCACATGTTCTTGGTTGTTCATCACATGTTCATGCATATCATTAGTTTTGATCTTAAATTCACATCAAAAATATGAAAAACATGTTTGTTTCATAATTCTTTCAAATTCTTAAATCTAGGATATCACCATCCACACACATTCACTAGAATTTATTTTTCAATCCAAATGTAACACTCAATAAATTGAATTAGGGTTTATCACATGCATACACATCGAATTCAACATGCAAATTGATTGACATATTGGATGATATGATATGAATGTTGGCCACCATAGTCTAGAAGACCGGTTTCATCGGGCAAGGTGGGTGCCTAACACCTTCCCACTTTGTAACATAGCCTCCGAACTTAGATCAAGGGTTAGTAGATCAAGTGTTTATCCATGTAATTTTCGATTTTTAGATTGTAACTAGGAAACAAAGCCATGTACTTTATCTTAGATTGTATCTAGGACCAAAGCCATGTAATTTTCCTATGATCAATGTAAATTCAATTTCAAATTAATAAAATGAGGAATTTTTCAATTTTGGTTTTCTTATTTTTCCAATAATTAAATAAGTAGCGACTCCATTGTAAAACCCTTAATCTAAGGGGAAAAATATAACTAGTCGAACCTCCATTTTGAGAGGCAATAACACGACCCCACCCATTCACATGGGTTTGGCCCAACATTCCTATAAAAAAGGGGGCCGGGGGCGCGGTCTCTCACAATTCCTTACATAGGATTAAGTCAAAGATGCTCATATTTTCCATGTCAACAATCCATGCATTTCCCCAAATGCAATACAAAATATGATGCATTTTTATATATAATAATATATAATAGGGTCACAACACAACACTTTTAAGAAAACATAGATCCATATATAATTTTCCAAAATGTGTTTAACCCAAAAACAACATTTATTCAACATGATTATTTTCCAAAAAATCCCATTTTAAAGCTACTTACCTTGCAACCCACAAAAAGGCCTAATCTTCCAAGCTCCAAATAAGATTAGCTAAAATCTAAACAATATCAAGCAAGCTTATCACAATAGGCATAAAGCTTGTCATTGCATCTAGCTATGAATTAGAAATTGCTAACTAAGAAATTAATTAGGCAAGCCTAGCATTTAACCTCACAAAAAATGTATTCCACTCCCAAAGTTTCTCAACAATTTCATTGCAAGGCATAGACTCGCATTATACTCATGAATCATTCAAGGTATTATCTTTAACATCAAAACCTCAATAATTTATGAGTAGTTTCCACAAGATTTTCACAACATCATCAAGAGACCCATGACACCAAAATCACAATATCCTTCAAAACTAACAATCTAAGTCTTTAACTAGCTCCAAATAAACCATAAAAATTATATTCACCATTTATTTCACATGATATACCTCAAAACCCCTAAATTTTCACCATACATAAATCTTAGTTAGCAACCACTAGTAAAACCATAAACCCACTCATCAAATTAGTCCACCAAATCAAAAATCCATATACATAATTACAATAATATCACCCAAGAAGCTCATAAATCTCATGAACATCATTATTAAAGCTTGGGTAAAATAACCTCAAACAAGAACATAATACCCATCAAAATAGATTAGAACTTTTAACTCAAATAACTTATGTGAAGGTGTGATGTTCTAGAAGGTTTTTCGATGATCTTGCAGGAAAATGGTGGAAGTGATGAGGAGTGTATCGATGGGAGAATAAGGGAGAGGAGTGTGTGTATGTGCATTGTGTTGAGTGAAAATGAAAAAGAAAAGAAGAACAAGAATGAGAGTGACCAGCCAAAGAGAGAAAAGAAAGAATTGTTAGATATGTGGTGGGGGAGGATGGGTTAGGTGGGGCACGTGTGGGCCTTAAAAAAAAAAAACTGGCATCCTCCTTTTTTTTCTTTTTCTTTTTTTCTTAATTTAGGCCGGGCATTACAGTGCCCTTGCCAATCTCTTTCCTTCTCTTTTCTAGTTCCTCAGGAGTATAACATCGACCACTCCTGGTAAGCCCAAATAGGCCTGAAGAGATATTTGAGATAACTTTTTCATTTCTAGTTTGGGTGGAGATCAAAGTCACATCGTACTTCCATGGGACACAATGACTACCTTTGTAAGGGAAGGGCTTCGGCCTATGGATGACAAAGACTTCTTGAGTCTATAGATTTGGCTCTAGGGAGAACATCTTCGAATCGATGATGACTAAACTGGGTAGAGCAGCTTTTAAAGCTGTTGGGCCAGGAGCCCTAGAGATTCCTTGGATAGGTTTTGGTAGAATTAAAGGATCAAAACCTCAAATAACAAGGACAATAGGGGTTCCCTTCTAGATAAATCCTGGAGATGGCTCGACAATCCCAGGCAAAGATAAGATCAAAGGAGCAAAGCCCTTAATGGCTGGCATGGTTTGTCCCTTCTTTGGAGCTGGCACTCCTGAATCCACACGTGATTCTATAATCTCTTCAATAACGACCAAAGTTAGAGGAACTAGCATCCTCATCCTTGGAGGAACCTTACAAAGACGCTTTTTTAAGTACTCGTCCCAGTCTTTCCTTGATCTTATTGACATAGCGCTATGGCTAGTTCTCACTAGGGTACTTAGAGGGCATAGGCTAGCTGCCACGCAATCATTCCTCTGTACGACCTCTTTTTCGATCCAAATAACGCCATGGTTAGCTAAACTCTGAACTTGTGCCCTGAGCACTCTACAATCAAATAGGGCATGTCGGTCCCCATTGTCACAGAATGAGTAGACTTCCCAGTCAAATCCTCTTCTCCACTGTAGAGATAGCGTTCACATTCCTTTCCTAATAAGGACGCAAGGGATTAGTGATGACATTCATCCTGGCCATGTTGTCAAACTGTACTAGCTAGTTATCGATGAGATCTTGAATTTGATGTCTCAAATGCACACATTCTTCAAAGGTGTGCCTTTTGGCCCCAAAATGGTATTTACATTTCTTGGATGGGTCAAAATTGGGCAAAGGAGGATCGTCTCTGGGTTTTGCAAATATCAGAGTAATTAGCTTCATGTCCAATAGATAAGCATAAAGCTCTACCATGGGCATGGGTAATAAAGAGAATTTTTGTGGCTTCACCTTGGGATATCGGGGTTGATTGGGCGTTCCCCTCTGATTGAATGCTTGGTAAGGTGCTTGAGTTAGCTAAATCTGTTACTAATAAGGCTAAGCATTTGAGGCTATATAAGCAGAAATGACACCCCTTAGTCCTTTAGACGTTTTGTCGATCATGTGCACATCAGCTTCCTTCCCTTTGCAACCGGTTGCCTTTTTCACTTACCATTCTATCATAGAATTCAAAGCCTCAGGATCAACTATTTTCTTGCTTCTAATACCCTTATCAATACTCTCCCCAATAGGAATTAGGCTTGCGAAGTGGGTAACTTGGGCACTAATCATCTTCTCATAGTAATGAGGCTTAAGGTTATCGATAAACCACTTGATCATTTCATCTTCCATCATGGGAGGAAGCACTTATTTGGCTAACTCGCACCACCTTTGGGCATATTCATGGAAAGATTCCCTACTCTTCTTTTCTATCCTCTAAAGAACTGTTCAGTTGGGAATTATCTTAGTATTAAACTGGTAATACTCTAAGAATGCATTGGCCATCTCTCTCTAGCTAGAGTTCTATTCCAATCTCACATACCATGTGGCCACAAGGCCAATCAAGCTATTAGGGAAAATTTGGCAGAGCAAAGGATGATTGTCTCCATAGGGTGCCATCTTTCTACAGAACATGCGTAGATGGGCACAAGGATCTCCAATGCCATCATACTTGACAAACTCAGGTGCCTTGAACTTGGGAGGCATAATGACCTAAGGGAAATTGGTTAGGCTATCCAAATCAACATTTCCTCAGGTGTCGGAGCCCTCTATGATACAAATTTCTCATTCAGGGTCTCCACTTGACCTTTGACCTAATCGTAACTAGACTCTAAGGTTTTATCCTTAGGAGGACTCAATTCTTGGTCACCCACTTGTAGGACGAATGGCAGTGTGGTTTGGCCTTGATTTGGTTCGGATGGTGGTTAAGTCTTATTTTTAGACTAGGGTGCAGAGCCCTCTAGAGTAGGACTAGATGAATCTTGGTTCCCTCCTATAACTAGCTTTTACATCATGCGCATCATTTCTACCATTTACTCTTTCAAGAGAGCCATCTCCATCTCATTAGTATTTTCCTCAAAGGGGGAAGGACCACTAGTAGACATCTCTTTAGCACGAGACCTAGTGATGATAGGATCATGATGTGATTGTAACTAGGACTGTTTCTTTTGAGAAATCTTTTTTCTTTATAATCCTGGAAAGGAAAAGAATGGGATGCGAAAGAAATGGGGTACATTTGAAAATTTGACAATGTGGAAACACAAAACAAACATGAAGTTAGTTTAGGTTCTTGCTTATTAAAAATGCACCTTTTTTTTTTTTGTGGAAAATATTGGCTTGGACCCTTGAGTGGGTTTTTATCATGGTGAGTTTTTATAGTGATGCAGAATTAATGCACAAGCTTGGCAAGTAACTGGAACTTTCATATCATGCTAGAAATTGTGGGATGGACCCTTCTCTTTTCATTTACATAGAAATCAATGCTTTTACAAAACTTTGGCTTTTTACAATGCCCCCCGAACATGGGCTATATACAATGGCTCCAACAGTGGGCTTTTTCCAATACAAGGAAATTCAAATTTACAATGAAGTGGTTTCATTCTAGATGGCCTTGCCTTCTCGGAGAAGATCTTGGACTCTTGGCAATGTCTTCCTTGGTAAGGAGTTCTGGCTACTTGCCACAAATTTTATTTGTACACGTTTACATAACGGAGCCATTAGTGTATGCATGCTTGCCCTTGCAAGGTCTGAAACCGTTAAGGATTGGGTATGATCTAATATGTAAGCAATGGTGTTGCTTTTCCCTAGGGGTTAATCATAGATACAGTGTAAACAAGATAGATAAAACCTGGAGTAAAGCACAACTCTTTGACATAAAGCAAAAAGGGCAAACCTATAAAGAAAAACTGGACACTTTCCCCTTTACTCATTTTGAAAGCAATCCTATAAAGGATATCCTACCCTAGGCTTGGATGTTCACTCCGTTTTGGCTTTTCCTAATCCTCATGGGTTTTGACTTAGTCCAGGCCAACTATATGAGACACATCTTATCTCGTAAATTGGTCCTATTCTTAAGGGGGACCTCGATCATCTAATCCTTCCCTTCATAGAAGTTGTGGGATAGAGCGGATCAAAGGATCCTTTTCAGCATAACCCTGTCCACCTATGGACCCAGGAAAAGCCTAAAATTTGGCATCCAGTAACTACCTAAGGTGTACGCATCCAAAATTTGCCTTCAACACTTAGTCCGAGTTCAACCCAATATGAGGGGTGATGTCATGCATTTTGAAATTAAAGGGGAAAGGCTTTCCAAGCACAATAGATAAAGGTGTAGTAGAAATAAAATCTACTACCCTAGGTTTGTACATGTGAAGGAAAGCAGTAAAGCATGCTTTAGGAAAGTAGGAAAGCTTCACACGTACAAAAATGCCTTAAAGCTGGTTTTTGGAAAACAATTTGAAAAACATATTTGGAAAATATTTTTGAGTTTTAAAAATGGTTCACTAGGATAAAGTAAAAGTATTTTTCAAAAGGAAAGCCTCGGAGGTTAATGCCAATTTCAATGGTTTTTGAAAGCCAATGTCCAAAGATTAAGATCTTATCAAAAGCTCTAAAGGCTAAACTCTATAAGTGTCCCAGGTAGAGTTACCAGATTGTCGATGCCTCGAGGCGGTTCGACCACCCATCGCGAAGACACTCGCACACACCTGGAAGCATATAGGCTCGAGAGCCTAGTGTTATGGAAGAGGTTTGTACCTCGGATGCGTGACTGGAACATGAGTCAATTTTAAGGAAATTACCAAGGTTAGGTGATGTCGCCACCAATCATTGGATTTTTTTTTTCTAAGGTGTGATTGGTGTTAAGATATATGCCCTTTAAATCCTACAGTATGATGCTATGTATGACATTATGTTGTGATTAATAAATTTGTTTTATTATTATATAAAATAATGGTAAGATGAATATTTGGACATTATCATATAGTCCATAAGATGCATAGTATGTGATTTATGTGATTTAGTCACAAAAGATATAAATCACAAGTTCTTTATAAATTCAGAATTTTAGTTCGTAGTTGGTGATGAAATTGGGCAGTTCATCTGCGAAGACTATAACATATTAACTAAGATGATTTGTCTTGACCATGGAAGTGGAGACTTCTAGTTGATATGTTTTAAGTGTTAAGACATATTGAATTGGACTGCTATGAGACTTATTATTCTATTAACGACTGTTAGATAAATAATAAATCTCACGACTTCTATTTACATGAACTCTCAATCCTAAGAGAACAATGAACCTGATCATGAAGTGTAGGATGCTTTGATATATTAGGAGTGAGATCTAAAGTCACAATCAAAACCTCAATATGTTGGGCAGCCACATTTAACGTTGAAAGAACATATATTCTCAAGATGGAATTCATAATCTTTTAACGAAAATATAAAATATTCTTTTGAGATAAGTTTAATGGGTTTGGTTATTCAGAGTGTTAGGCCTAACCACTTTAGTAAGGAGTTACTAAAGTATATATTTACGAAATTGGATTTTTTTTTTGAAGCAATTTACAAAATTGGATTTTATAAATATATGATGAATAACTTAAAGGATTAAAGTGGGTACTCAAGGATTAAGATGTGATAATCTTCAAACTGGCAATTAACATTTATGACTTTGTATTACTAAGAATATTTTAATGAAGGGGATGAATATATATTAAAGTCTTGGGATATAATTTATTAATAAGGCCTAGAGTGCAATTTTATTTGGTGATGGAAAGGAAAATCAGTAGGCTGAATGCTCCAGGCTTCAATGGGCTAGTGATTACTAGAGAGGCCTAAAAAGAAAAAGACAAGATCAAAGGTGACCGGGATGAACCGACCAAGAACCCTTCGATGCTTAAGTAAGTTTTTTCCTCTGAAACGTTAGGATTCCAATATTTAGGAGTTGTGAGAACCTACCTCCATTAGATGTGGATAAGTGTCTTTATAATGTGCTTTGGAGAGGTTACTTGTCTTGTAACTTCCCCAATATTTGTGGAAGTTAGAAGGTTCAGACTTAACTTCTACAAACGCTATAGAAGTTGGAATGTTCAATCTTTTCTTCTATAACTGTTATTGGAAGTTAAGTATTTAGTAGGAAGTTACAGTGATGAATCAGCATGTCGCTCATGTTTCAAAATAGTAACACATGGTACGATTCACTAGTCTTTTGTAGGTAAATCTTTCTGGAAATTTCCCATAAGTTGGGGGGTCATCCAGGTGTTAGGGCTAGTCCAAGCACTCAACTGATGGATGACCCTCATGCCCATGGAGGAACATCCTACGAAGGATGACCATTCCTATCTTCTTGACTTGGACGACACTTATGGATGGATTGGAGTTATTCAATTTTTAGCTCACCATCAGTTGCCCCCTTGTCCAAATGTCGTCCAGAGCGCTGTAGAATTTATTGTTGTTCTTTGGACGTGTGTTTTTATGCCAGTGGTTAGATATCGTGCCACGTGTCATGACCTCATTGGTGACTAGTCGCATCGATTTAATTTTTCGAGGAATATGCCACATGTCATTCTCTGGTTGGTCACGTCATTTCAAATGCCAAATTTCACTGTCTATAAATAGTAGAATTCCTCTCCTACCCTTCACATTCCCAAAATTTTCTCCCTTGACATTCGTTGTCCAATGCTTCATCTAGAAGTATTTTCACGTCCTTAGACTTCCTTCGTCTAGAGCCAAGTACTCTCCTCATCCTAGTTCTTAGGTTTTCCTTCAAATTTCAAAATGTCTGAGGTTGTCATCTCTTCACCTAGCAATAGTGTAGATAAGGCTATAGACGAGTACCATGACTCAACTAGTTATAGTGGTTCTAGTAGTAGTCGTAGTAGTGGGGGGAACACCACGGATGAGGAATACACGTCTAGTGTTCCTGGGGTTCCTCTAGAGGTTTTCTAGGACCATCTTAGGATGAGGGCAGCTTTCGAGTCTCAAGCTAGTACCTCAACAAATGTTCATCCGTGCACTCCTTTAGATGAGGTAAAGACAGTGTATAGTTGTGCCGTAGGCATCCCTTCCAAAACAGATGAAAGGAGACTTGCTACACTTAGGAGTTGGTACTAAATTCCAAACAACCTTAACCCTAGGTTAGCCATCCGTGGGGAGTGGTGCTGTAACCCTCGTTTTGGGATAGGCGTCTATAAAGCTTACCTTTTAAGGGGACTTAGGTTAACCCTTAATGCCTTTGCTAGGGAATTACTTACTAGGTTAGGTTTAGGGGTGTGTCAGTTTAACCCTAATGCATGGAAACTGGTACTTTCTATGCAAGTTTTGTGGAGGGAATTGTTTGAAGGGGATCGTCCTTTCACTGTGGATGAGTTCCTCTTCTACTACAAACCTTTAAAGATTAACCAGTCCCTTGGCTTTTATCAATTCATAACCAGGGGCAAAGATTGTAGATTAATAAAGTCATTGGTAACATCTGACAAAAACCGAAAGATGGAGTTTTTCTTCGTCTCTGGTTTCTAGTTTGCCCACCCTGTTGAGGTTGGCAGGGACTATTTGCCCTTTATATTGGAGAAGTAGGGAACTTTCATCCTGAAGGTACTTTATACACACACACACACACACACACACACACACACACACACACACACATATATATATATATATATATTTATATATATGTAATGTTTTTATCTTTTGCTTATAATCGTCTTACCCTTTTCTCTATTCTTTCTTATAGCTGTTAGACGACTATCTTTAAGTAAATTTCATCATAACCGCGTCCAAAGAGCTCGTCTATACGCTGATAAGAGTTTCCATTCGTTGGTCACCCTTCAACGTCTTGCCACATAAGGACTCGGTCCTGAGCCATCTGCTGAAGCTATAATTCACGAGCTCACTGTTCGTAGACGTAAGTTTTCTTTTTACTTAGAATTTATTTCAGTATTATTTAAGTTATACTCTTTAGCTAGACTTTAATATTTTTCTTTTAGGGATGGCAACCATGAAAGAGAATAAGGGAAAGGAAGTGGTGGACGAGGTAACCAGGCCTGAGGCTCAATCCCAGCTTCGTCCTTCTATTAGGGACAAAAGGAAAACTTTATCCAAGACGCTTGACTTGGAAATCTTCCCAATCATCTAGGAAAGAAGGCAAAGCATGGGTCATCTAAACCTAGGGTTGTCAAGCCTAGCCTTCCTACCTCTCAGTCGTCCATCCAAGTTTTTAATGTAGACTTGTCTACTCCCATCGAAGTCACTCCGTCCAAGACCACTGTGCCTACCTCATCTCAGCCTTCTCATAGGGTTCCTATGAACCTTATTGAAAATGAGGATTTGGCTTGGGAAAGGTTTGAGAAGGCTGTTACTGATGAGGACGTAGCTGCCTGCTATGACATGTCCTTGAGAGAATTTGAGCATTCTACCATTCATGATCTTTTCAAGGTATGTAATTACTTTTACCTCGTCTTGTCATAGTAATATATATATATATATATATATATATATATACATTTTAACAGAATTTTTAATCACTTGTGTAGGCAATGTCAAAGTTCATCGTTGCATCCAAGCAGGCCACGAAGATGGACAAGACAAGGGTCTTGCTTGAGACGAGGATCCAAGTGGTCAAGGATGACTGCAAGGGCTAGGCTGAGGTGGTAGCCAAGGCTAAAGACGAGGCCAAGGAACTACAAAACATCATTGAAAAGCTCAGAGCTGACATTGTTAAAAAGGACACTCATCTTGACTACCTTGAAAAAAGGAATGATGAGCTGAGTACCCTTCTTAATAAGGCTAAATAAGACACAGTAGTGGAGTTCAGAGCTTCCAAATAGTTCACTTGTCACACCCTAAACCTAAAAGGGTCCAAAGAATGAAAAACTGAGCCTTCACGAGAACCTGTATGGGATTTTTTTTTTTTCCATTTGGTAAAGTAAATAAATATATTAATCTCTCCACAATACAAGTCAAAGCTCTATAACACATTTACAAGCAATACAAACTACAAATCATGTGCCTTTAAAATTTACCCGAATATTCCAAACACCAAATGATTTAACAAAGAACTCCGATGTTCCAAAATCTGCAACCTCAACAAAAATTTTTAGCTAACAAACTTCAAGAAGGCCCAACCTCTAATAGATTTACTACTACTTCCTTAGAACAACTAGACCGAATCACCAACCAATAATAATGTGAGTCTCCCAATTCAGCATATGACTCCAATCTCCACCAAGAAGACAAGCTCTATTCCCAAAGTGTAGCTAATTTATCTGTAAAACTGTTAGAGAGTAGAATGAGCTAAAGCCCAATAAGTAGCATAATTAATGGAGGTGGGGGAATGCAAGTTCATGATAATGAGCATTTTACAAACATGTTATAATTTTGGGGATTTCCATTTGAATTTGGCAAATTAAATTTCCTTAATATCATGACAAGAATGATAGATATATTGTAGCACCAAGCTTCCCAAGGTAACTATGAAACTACATATTAGTCCATGTGAGCCGCTAGTATATCCAATTCCATATCAAAACCAGAAACCTCACCCAAAGTCACAAGACAAGGTCGTCACATAGACAAGGTCGTCATGTAGATGGGTCGTCACATAGATGGGGTCGTCACACAGACGAGGTAATCACCAATGTCATGGCACAATGACAAATCCACATCAAAAGCTCACAAGTTAATGTATTTGAAATATACAGTTCACTTCTAAGTAGTTTCATAAAATATTTCAATAACCAAATATCCATAATATTCTCAAGGTCCTCAAAACCATTTCTTGTCACAAGAATTTTGCATAAATTTTCCAAATAATACAAGCTAAGATAAAGCATCTTTAGAATTTGCAAATAATGCAATAAATTCATAAAATCCATTCCCAAGAATTTTTATAAAAGATGCTTATCTTTTCCAAGCTAACAAATCATGCATTTCCCCATTTGCATTACCAAATATGATGCACTTTTCACAAATAACCACATACATTAAAGTTACAACATAAAGCTTTCTAGGAAAACTTAGTTTCCATAAACAATTTCCCAAAATGTGTTTAACCCAAACACAATGCTTTATGTTTATGCAAGTTATTTTCCAAAAATCCCATTAAAAGCTACTTAGCTTGGCAGGCCAACCAATTTTACCTCAACCGGGCACCACCACCTAAGCAAGCAATCCAATTACTAGGTCCATCGCCAAGAATCTCAAAACCTAGAAACACAATAACAAGACCTATCACAATGTACCTTCAAACTTGTCTCCATAAATCGAAAATGGTCCCCTAAAATCAAATCGAGGGCCTAAAGCCTAACTTGACTATCCCAAGGCGCCTATTCCCAAGGGACATTAAACAAGCATACAAGTGATCCAAAGGACCAAAACACAACCAAAGCATTTTAATACACTATTGCAAGAGATTAAACCAAACCATTATTAAAGTTAACTAAGTAAAACACATGTAGAAGAAAATGTAATAATTTACAAGCCAACACACTCAACAAGGGTTTCAAGTAAATTCACAAAATCCCAACATACTCATCATACTTTCAGATTCACTACACAGCAGGTCAGCCCTTTTGTAAAAACCGTTTGGTCCATGAAAAGTTATCCAATCAACTTAAAATTAAATAGTGATAAGCTCTTATATGTGTAGTATGTACCGCCAAA
Source organism: Quercus glauca (assembly GCA_023736055.1). Lineage (NCBI taxonomy): Eukaryota > Viridiplantae > Streptophyta > Magnoliopsida > Fagales > Fagaceae > Quercus > Quercus glauca. The sequence goes on from CM043319.1 coordinate 42,467,367, forward strand.
AATTTGGCTCAAAATTATTTTTCTATAATTTATTAAAAATCATGTAATGCAGCTTACTCCAATTTGTCAAGGACAAATTTACAATTCCAAAATAAAATTACTATAATCTTAATACTATGCCAAAAACTTTCAAACCTAATTAACCTCAAAGCTACATGTTTTAGCACATGATAACAACTATGAATGCAACCAATAACCTCATATAATAGTCATCACAACATGAGTCAAGAAATTCAATCCCATAACTCATATAGGCAATTTATCAAACACTTGGCACACGACAAGCAAATGCCCAAATTCAAATATGTCAAAGTCACTCAAATGCAAAGGAATCACACTTTGAATCAACTCACATCAACATATGCAACAACAAGGCCCATATGGTTGATCTAGCAAACCAACCCTCAAATACCCATTAGAAAACTAAACAACCAAAACCTTGTATCAAAGCAAAAACTCTCAAATGATATGAAATTTTCAGATTTTAACAAAACCATTGCTACCCAAATCATCGTAATCCTCTAATCTTCCATTATTCACCAAAACCCATTAAGTATTCACCATAATAATCATGAAATAGCAAAAACCAAAGTATCTCATAGAAGAAATTGAGATAAAGGCTTAGATTTTTACCTTGAGTTTAATCCGCTTCAAAATCTCAGGGATTTTTAGCTACTAGGAAAACCAATGGAGACATAATCCTCCCTAACAAGGAGGTCTCTACTAGAAAGAGAGAAGGAAATGAGGAAAGAGATATGGGAGCTTGGAGGTTCGGTCATGGAGGGCGGTGAGAAACAAGAAGAGAGAAAAATACAAAGGAGAAGATAAGGGGGAGAGAGAGAACATGTAGGCTTGGGGGGGGGGGGGGGGTGGCTGACTTATGGGATGAGCTTAATTACAAGTTTGCCCTTAAAATATCTTGTGTTTAATTACCATAGGTTCCTCCCATATTTCATATAGCCCCATAAATCACTTAAGTATTCACAAGTCCTCCATAAAATAATTAAACACATAAATAAAAAAATAAACTCCAATAGATATTATTTCCTTTCAAAATAAAATTGCTTTAAAAAAATATTTGGGGTGTTACATCACTGATCTGTTGGACATCAACTACACAGATGGCTTGAAGATTTTCGCATGGACACTACGGAAAACTTCCCTGAAGTTGACTTTAGCTCCATCAAGCTCAACCTTGGTGCTGCAAGCTCTCTCCTCCAGACGAGTTCTAAAGATGTTAATATTGAAGACGATGCCACCACTCAGCCTGCCCAGGACGAGCCTAACATTGGAGATGACCCTTCACAATGAAAATGTTAAATTTTAGCGTCTTAGTTTGCCTTTCTCTTTTTCCTTCTTCTTCTTCTTCCTTTTTTTTTTTTTTTTTTTTTTTTTTTTTTTTTTTTTTTTTTGCGGTGAGGTCCGTTGTTTTGGACCATTCGAATTTATTCAAGTACATTTCACTCATCTATAAATTTTGGTACGAGCTTCAAGACAATTGCTTTTTAAGCTTTACTTTATAGGGGTTTTTAGACGGTGGTCATCTACCCTTTTTCTAAACTTTTATGAATCAATGTTTATTTCCATCATTTTCTATTGAACATGTTATTGTATGGACGTATTTTTATTTATTTACATTATCCATGTAATACTAGTTTTGAGTGTGGTCCGTCCACTCATAGAGGCACTTAGCTCGTCCATGTTAATATAAACTCCTCATGTTCAAAACTTTCACCGTTCTTTAAATTTTGTAAGTATAACTCATTTTATAAATGGCATGGGTTTTTGCCAGCTTTAATCATCCAGAGATTGGATTGTTTTGGCTAGATGTTTATCCAAGGACTTTGAATATTCTTACGTGCACGAATTTCCACGTCCTTTGGTTGGACGAATACGCTTCAAGCCTCATCTTGTCCATTGTTTAGATGAATGTGTCTTAGGATTATTTTTCTTTACTTTATCCCTATTTTAAGGAAAGCTTAATAGACGTTACCTCCCTGCGTCCAGAGATTTTACTCGTATTAGGCCTTTAGCCTTCTTGTGGATGAAATCATGAAAATTAGAAATTCATACATCACATATATTGGAAATCCACACTATATATATGTAACATAAACATCATCCCCAAGCATGGCACATGCTTAAAAGCTAGTGCCTTTTAGGGAAATAAATATACAAACAGATGGACCAAGTCTATGACTTCGTCCATGGTCCATAGCGCATAGTTTAAAAACAAACACACCTTTAGGGGATTAAAATACAACATATAATGCTAATAACAAACACATGCAAGTAACAGGAAGCAACACAAACTTTATCTCATCCAGAGTGACAACATCTAGGATGATTTCGTCCATGATGATGCGCATCCAGGCTGATATCTTACTGATAATATCTTCTTAAATGCTCAACATTCCAGGGGTGCTCTAGCTTTCTACAGTCTAGGGCTTCTAAGTAATATGATCCTTGTCTTTTGCAATTAATACCCTGTAGGGTCCTTCCTAATTAGGTCCTAGTTTCCCAAGGGCTGGATTTCTGGTTTCCAAAGAAACCCTTTTTAGGACGAGGTCTCCAATGTTAAAGCACCTGGGTTTCACCATTGCATCATATTGTCTAGCCATGAGGTTTTTATACCTCGTTGTCCTTTGCTCCGCGTTTATTCCTACCTCGTCTATCAGATCAAGGTTGAGGCGAAGTTGCTTCTCGTTATCCTCATCCAGATACTTCATCACCCTGTGGTTTGCCATATGCACTTCTGTAGGTATCACTGCTTCACTTCCATAGGCTAGTTTGAAAGAAGTTTCCCCTGTGGGGGTCCTCACAATCATCCTGTAAGCCCATGAACTCTTGGTAGCTCATTTAGCCATACTCCCTTTGCCCTTTCAAGCAAAGTCTTGATGATTTTCAACAAGGATCAGTTTGCCACTTCTGCTTACCCATTTGCTTATAGGTGGGAGGGTGAGGAATAATGATTCTTGATTCCAAATTTCTCGCAAAAGTCCCTGAAAAGTGTGTTGTCAAATTTTCATCCATTGTCTGATATTAGTACCCTAGGTACCCCAAAGCTGCATACAATGTTCTTCCAAAAGAAGTTTTTGACATTCTGCTGTGTGATCTTTGCTAGGGGTTCTGCTTCCACCCACTTAGTGAAGTAATCGATCCTTACTACTAAAAACTTCATTTGCCTGGTTCTAAGTGGAAAAGGGCCCAAGATATCGAACCACCATTGTGCAAAGGGCCATAGGGCCATCAACAGGGTGAGATACTCTGATGGCTGTCTAGGGACGTTGCTGAAGCGTTGGCATTGGTCACACACCTTGACGTAAGCATTAGCATCTGCTTGAATAGTTGGCCAGTAGTAATTTGCATAGGCGACTTTATTGACTAGTGCTCTTGCTCCTAAGTGATTTCTGCATGCTCCTTCATGTACTTCCCTCAACACATAGTTTAATTCGTCTGGAGCTAAGCACCTTAAGTAAGGCTAAGAGAAGCCTCTTTTGTATAGTACCTCGTCTATAAGGATATACTTGGCAGCTTCGATCCTCAAATTTCTAGCCTCATCCTTGCCCTCTGAAAGCCTTCCATCTTTGAGGTAAGTTACTATTGGAGTCATCCAATTTTCTTCTCCTTCAATCTGTTGTACCTCTAGAAGATCTATGCTTGGCATTTATTGGACTTTATCATACTCGTCCATAGCTCCCCTTGCTAAAGCTGTTTTTGCCAAGGCATTTGCTTCCATGCTTTCCTCCCTTGGGAGTTAAACAAAACTGGCTTCTTTAAATTTCTTGACAAGCTGCTTTACCTTGTTAAAATACTTCTTCATCCGATCTTCCTTAGCTTCACACATTCCATTCACTTGATTGATAATCAACTGAGAATCTCTTTGGACAACCATTGATTCCGCCCCTAAGGACTTAGTCAATTCCAATCCTTTAAGGAGAGCTTCATATTCAGCGTCGTTGTTGGTGGTTTGGTATTGTACACGAGTTGCGTATTTCAATTTATCTCCTTTTGGGGACTTGAGTATAACTCCAATTCCTTCTGCATATAACGTGGACAAGCCATCCACATTGATGACCCACCTCTAAGCTTCGCCCACCCCGTCTAGCTCGCCTTGACTATGAGTGAACTTTGCAATGAAATCTGCCAATACCTATGCTTTTATCATGCTTCTTGGTTAGTACCTGACATCAAACTCGCTGAGTTTTATGGCCCATTGGATTAGTCGTCCTGTGGCTTCTAACTTGTTCATCGCTTTCTTTAGTGGATCATCTGTCAAGATATTTATGACATGAGCCTGAAAGTAATGTCTTAATTTCCTAGAAGTCATGACCAAGGCAAAGACTAGTTTTTCCATAATGGGGTATTGTCCTTCTATCCCTCTTAATGCTCGGCTTGTATAATAAACCGGCTTTTATATCTTCCCTTCTTCTCTAATCAGCGCTGAGCTCACTACATGTGGGGACACCGCTAAATACATATATAATTCTTCATCTGGTATGGACAGGCTTAGCAGAGGAGCTATGGTAAGGTAGGTCTTGAGGTCTTGGAAGGCCTTCTGACACTCGTCCAACCATTCAAATTCCTTCTTAAGAACTTTAAAGAAAGGTAAACACTTGTCAGTAGCTTTTGAGAAGAATCTATTAAGGGCGTCAACTCGTCCGGTGAGAGATTAGACTTCTTTGATATTCCTTGGTGGCTCCATATTTAGTATCATTTGGATTTTATCAGGGTTTGCTTCAATCCCCTATGTGAAACCATGAACCCAAGAAACTTACCTGACGAAACTTCGAAGGCACACTTGCTTGGATTCAACTTCATGTTATATCGTCTAAGCGTATCAAAGGTCTCTTGAAGGTCGTCCAAATGCTTTTCCTCGTCCAAACTCTTTACCAACATACCATCTACATAAACTTCCATATTCTGTCCAATCTGTTGACGAAACATGTGGTTAACTAGCCTTTGATAAGTCACCCCTGCGTTCTTCAAACCGAAGGGCATCACCTTATAGCAAAACAAACCTTGGCTGGTAATGAAAGATGTCTTTTCTTGGTCCACCTCGTCTATCCTTATTTGATTATAGCCTAAGAAGGCATCCATGAAACTTAGCAATTTATGACCCGTAGTTAAGTCCACCAATTGGTCAATGCACGGCAACAGATAGCTATCCTTTGGGCAAGCCTTGTTTAAATTAGTGAAGTCTACGCACATCCTCCACTTGCCGTTAGCTTTCTTGACCATCACCATATTAGTCAACCAGTCTAGGTAATAAACTTCCTGGATAAATTTTGCCATGGTCAACTTCAGGACTTCTTCTTTAATAGCATTACCTCATTTGGGAGCAAAAACTCTCTTATTTTGACGTACGGGCTTAGAGGAGGTATACACATTCAGATAGTGGGCAATTACACTCGGGTTAATACCCGGCATGTCTTTGTGACTCCATGCGAACACATCCATGCTCTTCTTTAAAAAATGGACAAGGCCTTGTTTCATCTTCATTTCCATGCTTGTTCCAATCCTTGTGAACTTCTCGAGGTTACTCTTGTCCAAAGGGACGTCTTCCAGCGCTTCCGTGGGCTCCGTGGTAACCCTTCTCTCGTCTATGCTCATCGCTTGTACGTGTTCATCCATGTCCAACATGGCTAAATAGCGTTCTCTAGCAGCTAATTGGTCTCCTTGCATTTGACCTACTCCATAATCTGTTAGGAACTTAACAGACAAATGGTAAGTAGATGTTACTGCCTTCCAACTATTTAAAGTTGATCTTCCAATGATAGCATTGTACGATGACAAACAGTCCAACGACAAGAAAATTTACTTCTTTGGTTATCTGTTGTGGATATGTTCCTACCACCACAAGTAACGTAATGGTACCCACGGGTTGCACTTTCATCCCTCCAAATCCTACCAAGGGTGAATTTACTAGATGAAGTTGATCTTGTCAAAGCTTCATTTGCTAGAAAGTAGGGTAATATGAGATGTCTGCTGAACTTCCATTGTTTACCAACACCCTTCTAGTTGTATAATCAGCAATAAGGAAAGTAATGATGATCGCGTCGTCATGTGGGTGATGAACCCTTTTAGCATCCTCATCCATGAACTTAATGGTTGTTCGTCCGTTACCCTCGTCCTTAGGGATCGTCTAGAAAGTTGGAAGTTTTGCACTACCTTCAGGTACGTCTTCCTTGACTTGGAAGATTGTCCTGTCGAGGTCCCTCCTATGACAACTCTTATTTCTCAAAGGAGGGGCTGTGACAACTCTTCCAGCTTTCCCTTCAACTTCTCGTCCTTGTGATCTCGTCCAACAAAATTTCTCAATTTTCCTTGCCTGATGAGATTCTCTATCTACTGCTTCAAATCAAAACACTCTTTCGTGTCATGTCTATGATCTCTGTGGAAGCGGCAATACTTATTCCTATTGTGCTTGTTGGGATCTCCTTTCATTTTTTCTAGCCGCTTCAAGGATGGATCATCCTTGATTTGCATGAGCACTTATTCAAGTGGCATGTTCAAGGGTGTATATTGCTGACTTCGTGCTAAAGAACTTGCCTTCTTGTTATCTCGATCTTTCTTCTCTCCCATCCGAGCCTTCTTTGGATGAAGACCCTGCTTAGGATAGCACGAAAGATCTGCTTCCATTTGCTTGGCTCTCTTCCTCTTCGTAGCTATAATTGCGACCTCTACATTCATGAAATTTTGGGCCGAATGGACTAGTTTGGCCATGGTTTGAGGCTCTTTCTCATAAAGTTTATGGATGAATAAATCAGAATTAACTCCATTATGGAAGGCTGCCAATAACAACTTGTCGTTCATCTCATCTACCATCAGGGCTTTCCCATTGAAACGAGTAATGAAGGAGCACAAGCTTTCATTTCCCCTTGCTCTATAGTTAACAAGCTGGACGAGGAACGTTTATGCCTTTGCCCTCTGATAAAATTGTTGACAAACACTTACTCAATTCTTCGAAAAAACTTACAGTGTTCGGAGGTATCTTACTAAACCACACTCGTGCTGGCCCTTTGAGGGTGGTAGGGAAAGTGTTGGATTTTAAAGCTCGACATCTAGCATATGTCGAGGTTTAAAAGCTGTTTCAGCCCATGGCTCGACAGCTAGCTCGATAGATGGCTATCTATCGAGGTTTATAAAACTCAGTTTTTTAGAGCTGATTTTCATCCAATCTGTGAGTATGTGTTTAGGCTTTCTTTTCTCATAACCCTAAACATATATAAGGATTGTTCCAAGGGCCGTCATAGTTGATGCAACTCAATGCAAAAGTTTTTCACAAGCATATTATGAACCAGAGACATATGCCCTAGTTCATCTTTCTTTTGAAGAAGCTGCAGTGTTTGTACATCGTAGGGTTTTATGACCAAGGAGTTTCTTAATTTTCATCCTCTGGATGAACTGAAGAACTTTACAGCTAACATCCTTCTCAAGTTGGTGATTAAGTCGTGTACTAGGATCCGTGCATCTATTAGTTAGTCACATACTGGGAGTCGTGCATTGAAAAAAGAGAGATTGCCACTACAGAATAAGTCCAATTGGGTATCGGGGCAAGGGTTCAACTATAGGTTGGTATAAGGTACTGGGATTCCTTTACTTGTAACCGCTTGTTTTGATAATAGTGGATTCTCAGGAGTGGTGACTTCAAAATCACCCGATGGGGTTTTTTCCATGTAGGTTTTCCCCATTCTTAAACAAGTCACCATGTCAATTTAATTTCGCTGCATATTTAGTTTAATTGGTGATTTGTTTGTGCTGCCACTCATATTGTATGGTAATCTGATCAATTAATCAACTTGGCTAATTAATTGGTTAATTTATCACAAGGGGTCAATACATTCTTGGCCTATCAAGTGGTATCAGTGTAGGCACACTCTGATTAGGGCTAATCTTTGTTGTGTGATCCATTGACCCCTGTTTGTTATGGATAGAGGACAGTCTCTTATTATACCTCCTTTATTTGATGGCATTAACTATGCATACTGGAAAGTACGTATGAGAGCTTTTTTGCAGTCTTTAGATGAGAAAGTATGGCAAGCTGTGGACATAGGCTGGACCAAGCCTATGAAAGCACCAGCCAACTGGGATGATGCTAAGATCAAGACGGTAAACTTCAATAATAGGGCATTGAATGCTCTATTCAGTGCAGTCATGAATAAGGAATTCAAGAAAATGTCTTCTACTGAAACTGCTAAGGAAGCATGGACCATTCTCTAGAAAACCTATGAAGGAACCATGGCTGTCAAGGATTCAAGACTTTAGAGGCTCACTACAAGCTTTGAAGAGATCAAAATGGAGGAGGATGAGTCGTTTGATGAGTTCTATGCCAAGCTTAAGGGCATAGTAAACTCAGCATTAATCATAGGGAAACCATTCCTGAACCCAAGATTGTGAGAAAGGTGCTCAGATCTCTACCTGTGAGATTTCATGCCAAGATCACTGCAATTGAGGAATCAAAGAATATTGACAAAATTCCTTTGACAGAGTTAATTGGCAATCTGTAGACCTATAAGTTGGGTTTGACAAGGATCGAGAAGTCAAGCAAGAGCAAGAGCATGGCATTGAAGGCCAAGAGCAGTGATACTGATGAGTCTTCAGACAATGAAAATTCTAAAATGAAGTCCTACATTACAAGGCAATTCAAGAAGTTCATGAAGAATGCCAATGGGAAGGGCTTCGACAAGGACCGTAGGCAATCCAATTCGTCACAGTTCAAGAGCCAAGATAAAGGAAAAAGGATGCTAGGGATGGCAGTCAGTACACTATTCCCTCAGGACCAAAGTGCTTTGGGTGTCAAGGCTTTGGTCACATGAAACAAGAATGCCCTACGTATCTCAAAACTATTGGGAAGAGCAAGGCACTTGCTACTACCTTGAGTGACACTGAGCCTGAGGATGACTTCGATAATGAGGATGATGGAATCCTAAATGCCTTCACTACTACCATAAATCCTACTGAAGGGATTGTTGAAGATGTGGATGAAGAAAAGGACTTGGTGGAGTCTAAATTTGAAAAGATGGATAAACAAGATGACATCCACATAGCCTATGCAAAGACAACAAGGTCTCGAAAAGCATGAGAAGTTGTATAAGTTGGCCACCAAAAAGCTTAGTGATGTGGAGCTTAAGCGAAAAGAAATCTCTACAAAGTTTGATGAAGCCAATCAGACTATTAAAGCACTGAAATTTGAGAATAATTTCTTGGCTTAGAAGATCGAGAAGTTTGAGGTAGAACTGTTCCAAGTCAGAGCTCAGCTGGAAAGGACTTCAAGCGCTAAGCTCGATGAGATGCTCAGTCTTCAGAAATCAGCTTCCGATCGAACCAGTTTAGGGTATGATTTCACTTCTCCTAGTTTTGCTACTAGTACTACTGTTTTTGTTCCTCCTGCTAATGATGTTGAAAATAAGAACAATGATGTTAAGAATGAATTAGCTAGTGAGAACGTAGACAAGGGTAAATCTATCTTAGGAGCACCCCCTAAACTTGATAAGAAAAAACAAATTAAGAACTCTAGGGCTAAGAAGGGAAACACTCAAAAACCTAAACAGAAAAAGCAACATTTCTGTCATCATTGTGGCGCAGCTGGACATACTCAACCTAATTGCTATAAGTGGTTAGCCACTTAACAAAGCAACAACATGATTGCATCGAGAAACTAGAATCAGTTTCCATCCTCTTTTGCTCTTCTTGAAGATCTTCTCAAAGCCCTCATGTTCCTTTCGAACTTGAACAGTTTTAATTCTTACCCCTCACCACCGAATCAAAGGTTTGCTAAATGGAAAGGTTCTTCCAAGGTGTGGAAGGAAAAAGGCTCCGAGTGATTCTGTCACTTTTTCTCTCTCCCTTTCTTGTTTTTGTTTTTGCATTATTTGTGTGTTTTGCTTTATTGTTTTGAGTCAATCTAGTTTTATGCATTGCTTTGTTTTGTTTAACATGTTTTTGGTTGTTTTCTTTTCAGTTTTGCTTTATTTTGTTTTTCATATAATTTTTTTTTTTGAAAAATCAGAAAAATACAAAAACAGTGTGTGTTTGTGTACATTGGTACTTGTGTACCTTGGATGGCCATTGAAACAAAATTTTCTAAACTTTGTATCTCTTATAGCTTAGAAGAGCATCTCTATGTACAACTAAGCAAGTGAGCTTTGTGGCTCATATTTGTGATGAGTAAGATTAAGTAATCTCTTGTACTTAACACTCCTATCACTCTTTTTGACAAGAATGACTAGAAAATCCTAAGAGAAATGCATAAATAACCATCTCACCACTGTTGCCCGCCAATCATGAAATGACATTTGTATGCTTCGGCATAGCAAAAGTGGAATGTCAAATGCTTAACATCATTGGGTATTTCTTTTCTATCTCTTATATGTCAAATGCTCGACCTTTGCTAAAGGTCCGAGAATCCTAAACATGGTGATGACATTCCTTCTCCATCCATTGTCTCACTATAACACTATCACAGAGCCTCGTGCTCGATATTTGTTATCCCTCATTGAGGATCTTTCTATTGACTTTCCTTCTCACTTTATACTCTCCCTTATAGATGTCTATAAGGATACAACGACCTGTGATAAGCTCATTTTTCCTTCAGCTATCACGCAGCTCCTTCGCCATTTTTCTGTCTCCTATCCTGAGTCTCCCCACCTCACTTTCATGTGTGCCATTAACACCGCTACCATTAAGTGAAGTGTTGCACAGCTTCACTCGAGGTGAACTCAGACTGAGACGGCCGCTTCTCTAGCTTTTACCGCATCATCCACCTCCGCTCCTTCATCTTCAGCGAATGGAGTGACACTTAAGGCCATCATGGCACAGCTTGTGCACATGGATGCTCGCCTTGACACTTTCAGCGATAAGTTATGTCAGGTGAACACCTGTGTTGGTCGTATCGCACGACGACAAGCTGTCATGGGTGGTTTCACTATGGCTTCCTCTCCTTCTCCCGAGGCATCTGAGGATGAGAGTGACGATGGCTCCGACAGTGATAATGATGTTGAGGATGATGATGCTGGCTCGCCTAGTGATGATGAGATGTCTACTTGATATACTTACCCCTTTGTCACTTGTGACAAAAAAGGGAGTAGTTTTGAGATGAGAGTAGTCATACTCATAGGGGGAGGGTTAGTAGTCATACTTATAGGGGGAGGGTTAGTATAGGAGATAGGGGGAGTGTTTATGAAGGATGTAATGAGGATTTTTGTATCTTTTCTCTTCTTTCTATTTTAGATAAATTATCTCTTGTATAGTAGTCTTGTGACCATTTGACATACATAGTACTTTTATTTGGTTTATATATTTTTTGATGTATGTTATTCACCTATCTGTCCATGTGTTGTTTCTTTTCTCTCTTTATACACATGTTTCTTATTTATTGGATGCAATCTATTATTTATGTTTCACACTAAGATGCCGTGATGAGTTTTGTTTAAAGTGTTTAAGAAATACAGGTTGTCAAAGTCTTTCTTGCCATGAACTCTCTTCTTGCAAAGTTTTTCAAGAGTTTGTATTAGGATAGATTTTATTGTATTCAACAAGTGAGCATGAGTTGAGTGATTTATGACTTCTCTCATATGTTCATTTGTTTGTTGTAGTTTTGTCACGGATTGCCAAAGGGGGAGATTGTTAGGACATATGTGATTCAATGTTAGGAACATATGTCAATATTTTATGTAATTGGCTAATTCTTTGTCAAAATGCACTTTACTTGTAATTTGGTAGATCTAGGATGTGTTTAATACTTCAAGGAACAAGGTTTCAAGTTCAAGTGTTAAAGCCACGCAAGTCTGTCCAAGAATCAAGTGAGAAAGTGCTGGATTTTAAAGCTCGACAACTAGCATCTATCGAGGTTTAAAAGTTGTTTCAGCCCGTGGCTCGACAGCTAGCTCGATAGATGGCTATCTATCGAGGTTTATGAAACTTAGTTTTTCAGAGCAGATTTTCATCCAATCCGTGAGTATGTGTTTAGGCTTTCTTTTCTTACAACCCTAAACATATATAAGGATTGTTTTAAAGGCCATCACAGCTGATGCAACTCAATGCAAAAGTTTTTCACAAGCATATTGTGAACTGGAGACATATGCCTAGTTCATCTTTCTCTTGAAGAAGCTGCTGTGTTTATACACCGTAGGGTTTTGTGACCAAGGAGCTCCTTGCTTTTCATCCTCTGGATGAACTGAAGAACTTTGCAGTCAACATCCTTCTCAAGTTTGTGATTAAGTCGCGTACTGGGATCCACGCATCTATTGGTTAATCACGTACTGGGAGCCATGCATTGGAAAAGGGAGATTGTCACTACAGATCAAGTCTAATTGGGTATTGGGGTAACGGTTCAACTGTAGGTTGGTATAAGGTATTAGGATTCCTTTACTTGTAACCGCTTGTTTTGATAATAGTGGATTCTCAGGAGTGATGACCTTAAAATCACCCAATGGGATTTTTGCCATGTAGGTTTTCACCATTCGTAAACAAATCACCGTGTCAATTTAATTTCCACTACTTATTTAGTTTAATTAGTGATTTGTTTGTGCTGCCACCCATATTGTATGGTAATCTGATTAATTAATCAACTTGGCTAATTAATTGGTTAATTTATCACAAGGGGTCAATACATTCTTGGCCTATCATAAAAGTTGGAATGTTCAATCTTATCTTCTATAACTGTTATTGGAAGTTAAGTATTTAGTAGGAAGTTACAGTGATGAATCAGGATCTCGCTTATGTTTCAAAATAGTAACACGTGGTACGATTCACTAGTCTTTTGTAGGTAAATCTTTCTGGAAATTTCCCAACTGTTGGGGGGTCATCTAGGTGTTAGGGCTAGTCCAGGCGCTCAGCTGATGGACGACCCTCATGCCCATGGACAACCGTCCTACTAGGGATGGCCATTCTTGTCTTCTTGACTTGGATGACACTCATGGAAGAATTGGAGTTATTCAATTTTCAGCTCACCATCAATATTTATATAGTGGTATTAAATATAATTAATGGTAATTTTGGGCTTGTCAAGAGTTGGCAGAAAGGCCCAAAACCCATTGGAGTTAGTGTCTAATTTATCCCTTTTGGTCCCACTCCAAGCCACATACTAAAGCCCAATTGGAATTGCCCAAAAGGCTAGCCCAATTAGATAATCAGTTATATATAAGAAGTGAAACATACATTATTTCGTGTTGAATGAATTAGTGTGTATGTGAGTGTAAGCCACTCTCTTATTCTCCCTTGAACACATACATATAAGCTGATTGAAAGACCATACTTCTTGGACATAAGTGGAATTGGAGTGAAGATTAAAAGTGTTCCCAAGTACTTCTAATTTTTAGTTTTGAATTTCATCATACTAAGGTACGCTCTCTTGTTCTTAAATTCTAAAATTTACATAGTACATGTTATTTATTGCGAATGAAGTAGATCCGTTAATTTTCTGCTGCATGTGTTTTGTATGTGATACAAACCATGTTTTTCCAACAATTGGTATCAGAGCGGTCTTCAATTTCGAATTTGTATAACATGTTTTGTGAGTTTTGGAATTAAATATAGTAATTTCATGATGTTGGAAGATTCTACAATCAATTTTCTGCATGGTTGTTGAAATTACTATTAGATAAAAACTGATAATGATGTTATGATGTTGTTTAAATTTGATATTATGTTCAATTGATCTTTAAGGCTATAGCATTAATGAAATTCAGTTATGATCTCAATCTTATTCTGATGTGATCAAGAAACTATGTTTTGTTCAAGTGAAACATAAAAAATTTAAAAAAAACGGTTACCAAAAAAATTTGAAAAAATTCAGTTTCACAAGTATCAATTGATCGATCAAGAATACCTTCGATTGATCGAATGTTCTTTTTCGATCGATCGAGCCAACTCGAGACTTTATGATGAATTTCTTCAATTTTTTGATTGATCAAGAATTCCTTTCGATCGATCGGATTTGCCTTTTCGATCAATCGAACAGGAATCAAGAGTCAATCGAGTCATCCAGAAACTTGAAATGGATTTGTTGATCGAGTCGATCGAGTTAAAACATAGATAAAGTGCAAGGCTATGGGTGATGAGATTACACATGTTTTCTAATTAAAAATCCTTTCTTTTAAGATATCTAGTGGGAGAGAGATACAAGGGTTGGATCTCACGGCCTCCATTATCGGTTCAAAGTAGTGTGGGTAAGCATCTCGTCTTTGTGTATATGCCTCGCGATCCCAAAGGAGGGTGTTTACTTCATAGAACTACAGGATTGAACTTACCCATTTAAAGTAGTGTGAATAAGCACCTCATCGTGGCGTATATGCCTCACGATCCTAAAGGATGGTGTTTTGTTTCATGGTACTACAAGTTTTAATACTATAAGGGAGATGAAATGTGGCTACACATGATTCTAGATAACGGTGTACACTAGACTAAGTGTAATGTTAACCTCCCAAAGGAGCTATACCATTATTTACTTAGAGGCTAAAGTTAATATGGCACATTATTAGTGTTTGATAAGAATTACCATGACAACACTAATAATGAGAATAGTTCTCAATCAATCATGATGTTTATAATATACTTACTACCAAGGAATTATAAACATGGATTGGGTTGTCATTGCATATTTTATTTTATGGTTTTATTAAGATTCCATACCATATGTTTATATGCTAAATTGATAATGTCTAGTTTACTTATTATATTCATGTTTGTTATTTTCAGATTTAAATCATGGCATCTTTTAGCCCACTTGTTGCTATTCTTAATCAAAACAAATTGACTAGATCCAACTATGTTGACTGAAAAAGAAATTTGGACATTGTACTCACTACTAAAGAGCACAAGTATGTGCTTAGTCAACCTTGTCCTAACTTTCCATCATTAGATGCTCCTCCTGAGGAAAAACAGCGATATGATCGTTGGCAAAAATCTAATAAGATGGCCAAGTGTTATATCCTAGCATCTATCTCAAATGTTCTACAGCATCAAATGCAGGATGTAGGACTAGCTTCAGACATAATGCTAAGCCTGAAGGAGATGTTTAGTGAGTAAGGCTGTTTTTCTAGGCAAGAAACTATGAGGTAGATTTATAATACCAAAATGGCTAAAGGTACTTCAATAAGGGAGCATTGTCTTAGGATAATCTCTCATCTGAATACACTAGAGGTTTTAGGTGCCAATATTTATGGAGAATCTCAAGCGAATATGATACTCTAATCACTACCAGAATCATTTAAGGAATTCAGACTTAATTATGACATAAACAAAAAGATTTATACATTTTCTAAATTAATGAATGAATTGGTGGTGGCGAAAGGCATTCTTGGTACATCCAGTGTTGATGCTAATATGGTTAAAGCTTCTTCTTCTCAACCTAAGTCGAAAGGCAAGGGTAAAAAGAAGAAGAAGAAGGACTTCACCTGTTGGAAAACTAAATGTGCGCAGTGGAAAAATTAACGAATCTACTTCATTCACAATTGATAACATGCACTATGTAAGTTTCAGAATATAGAACAAGAGAGTGTACTTTAGTGTGGTGAATTTCAAAACAAAGATCAGAAGTTCTCGGGAATGCTTTCAATCTTCACTCCAATTCCACTAATGCCCAAGATGTGTGGTCTCTCAATCAGTTATATATGTTTGTTATAGAGAGAATGAGAGTGTCCAACACTCACATACATAACGTTTTATGCACTTGTGATTAATTACAAAATTCTGTATGTTTCTCTCCTATAACTGATTATCTAATTGGGCCAGCCTTTTGGGCCTTTCCAATTGGGCTTTAATATGTGGCTTAGAGTAGGACCAAAATGGAACAAATAAGACACTAGCTCCCAAACCTATGAATCTTGACAAGTCCAAAGTTACTATTAATTATATTTAATACAACTATATAAATATAATTGCACTTAAGGCCTTATTAATAAATTATATCTTAAGACTTTATTGTACATGCAACCCCTTCATAAAATATTCGTAGCAATACAAAGTCAAAAATGAAGATTGCCACTTTGTAGATTACTATATCTTAATTCTTGAGTATCTGGTTTAATCCTTTAAAGTTATTCATCAGATATTTATGAAATCCAATTTCATAAATATATGCTTTAGTAATTTCTTACCAAAGTGATTAGGTTTAACTCTCTGAATAACAAACCCATTAAACTTATCTTAAGAGAATATTTTATATCTTCGTTAAGAGACTATGAATTCCATCTTGAAAATATATGTTCCATCAACACTAAATGTGGCTGCCCAACATACCGAGGTTTTGATCGTTACTTTATTCCTGATATATCAAAGCAACCTACACTTTATGATCAAGTCCATTATTCTCTCAGGATTAAGAGTTCATGTAAATAGAAGTCGTGAGATTTATTATTCAATTGACAGTCGTTAGGAGAATAATAAATCTCACAGCGGTCCAGTTCAATATGTCTTAACTCTTAAAACATATCAACATATTAACTAGAAGTCACAACTTCCATGATCAAGACAAATCATCTTAGCTAATATGTTACAGTCTTCACAAATGAAATGCCCAATTTCATCACCGACTATGAACTAACATTTTGAGTTTACAAAGAACTTGTGATTTATATCTTCTGTGACTTTTTACATAAATCACATACTATGCATCTCATAGACTATATGATAATGTCCAAATATTCATGTTACCATTATTTCAGATAATAACAAAACAAACTTTATTAATTACAATATTAAGTCATACATCATGTCTTACATAATATAGTACATAGCATCATACAATAGGATTCTAGGACACTAACCCAACAATCTCTCACTTGCCCTAAAGACTATTGTGCGCTAATCTAACTCCCATTCCCTCCAAATGCGACTAGAAGGTCCTTTGAGGCAAGGCTTTGGTAAAGGGATTTGCTAGATTATTTGCACTTTCAATCTTTGCTACCACCACATCTCCACGAGCAATAATATCTCCAATGATGTGATACTTTCTCTCGATCTTTTGATGGGAACTTGTTCCATTCTCATTACACCAAGGTCATAAAGGAATTTCTTGAGCCATACAGCTTCCTTTGCTGCTTCACAAGCAGCAACATATTCTGCTTCCATGGTGGAGTCCGCAATACAAGATTGCTTGACGCTCCTTCAAGTTATGGCACCACCTCCCAAGATGAAAACACATCCTGATGTAGATTTTCTGAAATCTAGATCCGATTGAAAATCTGAATCTGTATAACCAATGGGAATCAAATCCTCATTTCGATAAACTAGCATATAATCTCACGTTCTCCGTAGATACTTGAGAATATACTTTACAGCTAGCCAATCTTTTGGTCCTAGATTTGATTGATATCGGCTGACCATGCCAACTGAATAACAAATATTTAGTCAGTACAAAGCATGGCATACATGAGACTTCCCATTGTAGAAGCATAAAGAACTTGTCTGATGATATCTAATTCCTCTTGAGTCTTAGGGCTTTGGTCATCAGACAAAGGAACTCCATGTCTGAAAGGAAGTAATCCTTTCTTGGAGTTTTGCATGCTAAACCGTTTTAGAACCTTATCTATATATCCAGCTTGTGATAAGCCTAACATCTTATTCTTGCAATCTTACCAAAGTTTGATCCCTAGAATAAAGTTAGCCTCACCACTGATGATATTACCCCTACATCATTTCCAATGAATAGAATATCATCAACATAAAGCACTAGGAATATTGCTACTTTATCCTGATGTCTTTTGTACACACATGGTTCATCAAGATTTTGTTCAAAACCAAATGACTTGATTGCTTGATCAAATCTGATGTTCTATGATCTAGATGCTTGCTTAAGTCCATAAATGGACCTTTTCAACTTGCATACCATATGCTCTTGGTTCTTTGCTATGAAACTTTTCGGTTGCATCATTTAGATTTCCTCTTCAAGATTTCCATTAAGAAAAGAAGTCTTGACATCATGCCAAATCTCATAATCATAATGAGCAGCAATGGATAAGAGAATTCTGATAGATTTAAGCATTGCTACTAGTGAAAAGGTTTCATCATAATCAATAACTTCTTTTTATGTGTACCCTTTTGCTACTAGCCTTGCTTTAAAGGTTTCAACCTTTCCATCTATCCCTCTCTTCCTCTTGTAAACTCATTTGCAACCAACAGGTTTAATGCCGTTAAGCACCTTTACAAGATCCCAAACTTAATTGGAATACATGGAATCTAATTCAAATTTCATAGCTTTGACCCAATGATGTGCATCTATATCATTCATTACTTCTTCATAAGTGTAGGAATCCGATTCAGCCTCTTCTGAGATAGCTTCATGAAAGTTCAAAATGGGTATGGAATACCCTTGAACGTTTTGACCCCAAAATACAAATTATCAATTCAAACTTAATATCAAACGATTAACGTGAGGAACATGAACATAAACTAAATACAGAATTAATAAACAGTCTAAGCCAAATATAACCACATCCATAGCAGTAAATATAAGACAAAGATAAAGGGAAGGAAGATGCAAACACACGGACAACACACGATGTGTTATCGAAGAGGCAACCGAAGCCCTCGGCGTAAAACCTCTCCGCCGCCCTTCAAGCGGTCAAAAATCCACTAGAAAATGTAGTTGGGATACATGAACAGCAATAGACCCTCCAAGCCTAATCTACTTGATGTACCTAAGCCCTCCAAGCTTCTTGCTCCAACAAGGTTGCGCCGAACCTTTTTCTTCTCTAGCTTACCGGATTCCGCTACAGCCTATAGCATTAACCAATATGAATTGGTTCCTTCCTAACTGCTTCCCAAAACTCCAAATAAACCTTCTCACGGATATGTGTATGGTGAGAAAAGGATTTGGCTAAAGACCTCTCAAGGATTTAACAATGGAGAGGAAGAGAGTAGAGGAATTTGTAGAGTCTCTAAGGTAAAGATTGGGGATGAGGCAATCTTATTTTTCTCTAGGGTTTCTCTCACAAAATTCTCTATAGAAGCTTTTTACATTTGGTAGGTATAAGGGTCTATATATAGTGGGATGAGAAAGGAATGTGAAGAGTCAGTTTTTCCCAAACAGGGCTGATTGGTAGCTTGGCCTCGCGACTGGTCTAAGTCATGAATTCCAGCCGCGAGGTAATGGCCTAGCCAGCCTAGGTATTTTGTCCTGTAGTGCACCAGCTAGCAAAATGCTTCAGCTTCCCGCATGTTTTATTAGGATTAGTGCCCTTAAATCCTATTGAGTGATGCTATGTATGATATTAAGTTTGACATTGTGTATGACATTTTGTATGACTTAATATTGTGTTTAATAAATTTGTTTTATTATTATCTGAAATAGTGGTAACTTGAATATTCGTACATTATCATTTAGTCCATGAGATGCATTGTATGTGATTTATGTGAAAAGACACAGAAGACATAAATCACAAGTTCTTTGTAAACTCAGAATTATAGTTCGTAGTCGGTGATGAAATTGGGCATTTCATCTGCGAAGACTATAACACGTCAATCACGATGATTTGTCTTGATCATGGAAGTGGAGACTTCTGGTTGATGTGTTAATATGTTTTAAGAGTTAAGACATATTGAACTGGACCGCTGTGAGATTTATTATTTGCCTAAGGACTGTCAAATGAATAATAAATCTCATGACTTATATTTGCATGAACTCTTAATCCTGAGAGAATAATGAACCTGATCATGAGGTGTAGGTTGCTTTGATATATTAGGAGTGAGATCTAAAGTAATGGTCAAAATCTCAATATGTTGGGCAGCCACATTAAGTGTTGATGGAACATGTATTATCAAGATGGAATTCATAGTCTCTTAACGGAGATATAAAGTATTCCCTTAAGATAAGTTTAATGAGTTTGTTATTCAGAGAGTTAGGCCTAACCACTTTAGTAAGACTAAAGTATATATTTATGGAATAGGATTTCATAAATATATAATGAATAACATTAAAGGATTAAACCGGGTACTCAAGGATCAAGATGTAGTAATTTACAAAGTGGCAGTCTATTTCAATGACTTTGTATTACTACGAATATTTTATGAAGGGGTTGCATGTATAATAAAGTCTTGGGATATAATATACAGATAAGACCTAGAGTGCAACTATATTTGTATATTGGTATTAAATATAGTTAATGGTAACTTTGGACTTGTCAAGAGTTGACAAAAAAGCCCAAGGCCCATTGGAGCTAGTGTCTTATTAGTCCCTTTTGGTCCCACTCCAAGCCACACACACTAAGCCCAATTGGTAAGGCCCAAAAGGCCAGCCCAATTAGATATATTGGTTAGATATAAAGGGAAAAACATACAAAATTTTATAAGTGAGGAAAACATCAATGTAATGGTGTGGAAGTGAGTGAAAGTCACTCTCTAATAATCCCTTTGTTACCAATTGAGAGACCACACATCTTGGGCGTTAGTGGAATTGGAGTGAAGATTAAAAGTATTCTCAAGTGCTTCAATCTGCGGTTTTGGAATTCACCGCTTCAAGGTACGATCTCTTGTTCTCAAATTCTGAAATTTACTTTATGCATGTTATCAATATCGAATGAAGTAGATCCATTTCAAAACTTACTTTTCCGCTACGTTCATCTTTAATTCCATCAAATGGTATCAGAGCAGTTTTCAATTTCGTATTGTATAACATGTTTTGTGAGTTTTAGAATTAGAGATGATAGTTTCATATTGTTAGAAGATTATGTTTCTTAATTTTCTGCATGTTGTTGAAACTATGTTTTGATGAAGACTGAAATTGATATTATGATGTTGTTTAAATTTAAATTTAAGTATGTTAAATTGAATCTTAAGGCATTTGCATCAATGAATTTCAGTTTTGACATCAAACTCTGACTGTAATGTTCATATGTTGAATGTTCGTTCATGAAAAACGGAGAAAACTGCCTTAGGAAAAATTCTGGAAATTTGAAATTCGCGATTTTCGATCGATCGAATGAGACAGTGATCAGATTTTTTAGATCAATTGATTTTCGATTGCTAGTCGATCGATCGAATTTGTTTTTCGATCAATCGAGAGGCAATCGAGTATCAATCGAAAGAGTCAGATGATCAAGTTCGAATTTCTTAATTTTTTCGATCGATCGAGGGGCACTTTCGATCGATCGAAAGAAAGAAAATCAGAAATTTTTCTAAGTGTTTTCACATGTTAAAAGAGTAAGACTATGTGTAATTAGATTATGCATGTTTCAAAACTAAAAACCTTTCTTTTAAAACATCTAGTGGGAGAGAGATACAAGGGTTGTATCTCACGGCCTCCATTGTTGGTTTAAAGTAGTGTGATTAAGCACCTCACCTTGGCGTATATGCCTTGCTCCCTTCGGAGGGTGTTTGATTCATGGTACTACAGGTTAAACTTCTTAGGGATAGATGAAATGTGTTTTTACACTAAGAACGACCACACATCCGTGGAGTTACTTGGTTATTCACATTGATTCTAGGCAATGGTGTACACTAGACTAAGTGTAATGTTAACCTCCCTTCGGAGCTATATCATTATTACTTAGAGGCTGAAGGGAAAACGACAAATTATTTTTGTTTGGTAAGAGTTACCATGATAGCATTAATAATGAGAATGTTTCTCACCTAATCATAGTGATTGGTATGACCTCGCTTCCGAGGAATATTAATTGCGGGATTGGGTTGTCGTTGCATGTATTATATTATGGTTTTATTAAGGTTCCATACTATATGTTTATATGCTAAATTGATAATGTCCAATTTATTGATTATATTCATGTTTATTGTTTTCAGATTTAGAACATGGCATCATTTAGTCCACTTGTAACTATTCTTAATCAAAACAAACTGACTGGATCCAACTATGTTGACTGGAAAAGAAATCTGGACATTGTTCTTACTGCTGAAGAGCATAAGTATGTTCTTACTAAACCATGTCCTAGCTTTCCTTCATTAGATGCACCTCCTGAGGTAAAACAACGATATGATCATTGGCAAAAATCTAATGAGATGGCCAAGTGCTACATCCTAGCATCTATCTCAAATGTTCTACAGCATCAAATGCAGGATGTAGAACTAGATTCAGACATCATGCAAAGTCTGAAGGAGATGTTTGGTGAACAAGGCCGTTCTGCAAGGCAAGAGACCATGAGGCAAATTTATAATACCAGAATGGCTGAAGGAAGTTCAGTGAGAGAGCATTGTCTTACAATGATCTCTAATCTGAATACATTGGAAGTTTTAGGTGCCGATATTGATGGAGAATCCCAAGTGGATATGATACTCCAGTCACTACCAGAATCATTCAAGGAATTCAAACTGAACTATAATATAAACAAAAAGATTTATACTTTGTCTGAATTAATGAATGAATTAGTAGCGGCAGAAGGCATTCTTGGTACTTCCAATGTTGAAGCCAATGTTGGTGAAGCTTCTATTTCTCAACCTAAGTCGAAAGGCAAGAGTAAGAAGAAGAAGAAGAAGGACTTCACAAAACAAGAGGGTAAACAAATTGCCTTAGGGGTTGTTGATAAAGGAAAGAAGATCAAAGGAAAGTGTTTCCATTGTGGTGAGAAAGGACATTGGAAGAGGAATTGTCCA
The DNA here is from genome assembly GCA_023736055.1 of Quercus glauca. NCBI lineage: Eukaryota > Viridiplantae > Streptophyta > Magnoliopsida > Fagales > Fagaceae > Quercus > Quercus glauca. Next base: position 42,489,912 of record CM043319.1, read on the forward strand.
GTATTCAAGGCTGTCAAGAATAAAGGTATGAATAATACATTCCTTCTTGAAATATGTTTGGTACAGAATCCCACAGATTCCTGGTGTGTGGATTCAGGTTATACTAATCATATATGCAATTCTTTGCAGGGGTTTCAGGAGACCAGAAAGCTTAAAGAAGGGGAGTTATTTCTTACTTTGGCTGATGGGAGCAGGATTCCAGTTGTAGCTGTTGGTGTTTATAATTTATGTTTTGTATCTAGAGTTTTGATATTAGAAGACTGTTTGTATGTACCTAATGTTCGTAGGAATTTAATTTTTGCTACTTACTTAGGTAAACATGGATATTGTGTTATCCTGAAAGACAATGTTGTAATAAAGAAGGATAAAGTGTTTATCTATTCTGGCAATATTGTGGATGGTCTTTATATTTTAACTCCTGATAAGCATGAATTATATAATTCTGAATTAGATAATGACTCTCATGTAAAATCATTAAAGAGAAAATTTCCTTCTACTAGTGATGCATATCTTTGGCACTTGCGTTTGGGTCATATTAATTCAAATAGGATTTAAAGACTGATCAAAGATGGACTCTTAGAGCCCATGGACTTTGATGAATTTCCAGTTTGTGAATCTTGTTTAGAAGGTAAAATGACCAAACGACCTTTTAATGCAAAAGGTAGAAGAGCCCAAGATTTGCTAGAGCTAGTACATTCTGATGTATGTGGTCCTATGTCAATCCAAGCAAAAGGAGGTTATGAGTATTTCATCACTTTTATTGATGATTACTCAAGATATGGTTATGTGTACCTAATGAGACGGAAGTCTGAAACCTTTGAAAAGTTCAAAGAGTTTAGGGCTGAAGTTGAGAATCAATTAGGTAAACACATAAAAGCCATTCGATCTGATCAAGGTGGTGAATACCTTCTTGGGGATTTCAAGGATTACTTATCTCAAAATGGGATTGTATCCCAGTTGGCTGCACCTGGAACTCCCCAACAAAATGGTGTAGTAGAAAGAAGGAATAGGACTCTTTTAGAAATGGTTAGGTCCATGATGAGTTACTCAACTTTACCGATTTCCTTTTGGGGTTATGCCTTAAATACAGCAACACATCTTTTGAATTTAGTCCCATCAAAATCTGTTCCCAAAACACCTATGGAATTGTGGAGTGGGCGTAAGCCTAGCATGAAATATCTCCACATTTAGGGTTGTCCTGCACATGTGTTAAAAGGGAAGCCTGATAAATTGGAACCAAAATCAGAAGTGTGTTTGCTTGTAGGTTATCCAAAAGAAACTAGGGGTCATTTATTCTATAGTCATAAAGATAACAAAGTTTTTGTTAGTACAAATGCTAAATTCTTAGAAAATGACTATATGAATAATTTTACTCCTAGAAGTAGAGTTGTGTTGGCTGAAATGAATGAACTTGTAAATGAACAACCAATAGATGAAACTAGGGATGATGTGGCTGTGTTAGATACACCACAAGATACTACTCATGACATGTCTAGTACTCAAGTGCCTCGTCGTAGTGGGAGAATTGTTCGGCCTCCTATAAGATTCATAGGTTTGGGAGAAACTTATGAAGCTATCTCAGAAGAGGTTGAATCGGATCCCTACACATATGATGAAGCAATAAATGATATAGATGCACATCATTGGATCCAAGCTATGAAATCTGAATTAGATTCCATGTATTCCAATCAAGTTTGGGATCTTGTAAAGGCACCTAACGGCATTAAACCTGTTGGTTGCAAATGGGTTTACAAGAGAAAGAGAAGGATAGATGGAAAGGTTGAAACCTTTAAAGCAAGGCTAGTGGCGAAAGGGTATACTAAAAAAGAAGGTATTGATTATGATGAAACCTTTTCTCCAGTAGCAATGCTTAAATCTATCAGAATTCTCTTATCCATTACTGCTCATTTTGATTATGAGATTTGGCAAATGAATGTCAAGACTGCATTTCTTAATGGCAATCTTGAAGAGGAAATCTATATGATATAACCGGAAGGTTTCATAGCAAAGAACCAAGAGCATATGGTATGCAAGTTGCAAAGGTCCATTTATGGACTTAAGCAAGCATCTAGGTCATGGAACATCAGATTTGATCAAGCAATCAAGACATTTGGTTTTGAACAAAATCTTGATGAACCATGTGTGTACAAAAGACATCAAGATAAAGTAGTAATGTTCCTAGTGCTTTATGTTGATGATATTCTACTCATTGGAAATGATGTAGGGGTAATGTCATCTATAAAGGTTTGGTTGTCAAGCCAATTTGATATGAAGGACTTGGGTGAGGCTAACTTTATTCTAGGGATCAAGCTTTGGCGAGATCGCAAGAATAAGATGTTAGGCTTATTACAAGCTGGATATATAGATAAGATTCTAGAACGGTTTAGCATGCAAAACTCCAAGAGATGATTGCTTCCTTTCAGATATGGAGTTCCTCTATCTGATGACCAAAGGCCTAAGACTCAAGAGGAAGTAGATATGATGAGACAAGTTCCTTATGCTTCTGCAGTAGGAAGTCTCATGTATGCCATGCTTTGTACTAGACCAGATATCTACTATTCAGTTGGCATGGTTAGCCGATATCAATCAAATCCAGGACCAAAACATTGGCAAGCTATAAAGCATATTCTCAAGTATCTACGGAGAACGAGAGATTATATGCTTGTTTACCATTGTGAGGATTTGATTCCCATTGGCTATACAAATTCAGATTTTCAATCGGATCTAAATTTCAAAAAATCCACTTCAGGATGTATTTTCACCTTGGGAGGTGGAGCCATTAGTTGGCGGAGTATTAAGCAATCTTGTATTGCAGACTCCACCATGGAGGCAGAATATGTTGCTGCTTGTGAAGCAGCAAAGGAAGCTGTATGACTCAAGAAGTTCCTTTCTTACCTTGGAGTAATAAGAATGGAGCAAGTTCCAATCACATTGTTTTGTGATAACAGTGGAGCAGTTGCACAATTTAAAGATCCAAGGAATCACAAGAAAGGAAAGCACATTGAGAGGAAGTACCATATCATTCGAGATATTGTTGCTCGTGGAGATGTGGTGGTAGCAAAGATTGAAAGTGCAAATAATCTAGCAGATCCATTTACCAAAGCCTTGCCTCAAAGGACTTTCGAGTCACCTTTGGAGGGAATAGGAGTTAGATTAGTGCACAATAGTCTTTAGGGCAAGTGGGAGATTGTTAGGATTAGTGCCCTTAAATCCTATTAAGTGATGCTATGTATGATATTAAGTTTGACATTGTGTATGACATTATGTATGACTTAATATTGTGTTTAATAAATTTGTTTTATTATTATCAGAAATAGTGGTAACTTGAATATTCGGACATTATCATTTAGTCCATGAAATGCATTGTATGTGATTTATGTGAAAAGACACAGAAGACATAAATCACAAGTTCTTTGAAAACTCAGAATTATAGTTCGTAGTCGGTGATGAAATTGGGCATTTCATCTACGAAGACTATAACACGTCAATCACGATGATTTGTCTCGATCATGGAAGTGGAGACTTCTGGTTGATGTGTTAATATGTTTTAAGAGTTAAGACATATTGAACTGGATCGCTGTGAGATTTATTATTTGCCTAAGGACTGTCAAATGAATAATAAATCTCATGACTTGTATTTGCATGAACTCTTAATCCTAAGAGAATAATGAACCTGATCATGAGGTGTAGGTTGCTTTGATATATTAGGAGTGAGATCTAAAGTAATGGTCAAAACCTCAGTATGTTGGGCAGCCACATTAAGTGTTGATGGAACATGTATTCTCAAGATGGAATTCATAGTCTCTTAACGGAGATATAAAGTATTTCCTTGAGATAAGTTTAATGAGTTTGTTATTCAGAGAGTTAGGCCTAACCACTTTAGTAAAACTAAAGTATATATTTATGGAATAGGATTTCATAAATATATAATGAATAACATTAAAGGATTAAACCGGGTACTCAAGGATCAAGATGATTTACAAAGTGGCAGTCTATTTCAATGACTTTGTATTACTACGAATATTTTATGAAGGGGTTGCATGTATAATAAAGTCTTGGGATATAATATATAGATAAGACCTAGAGTGCAACTATATTTATATAGTGGTATTAAATATAGTTAATGGTAACTTTGGACTTGTCAAGAGTTGACAGAAAAGCCCAAGGCCCATTGGAGCTAGTGTCTTATTGGTCCCTTTTGGTCCCACTCCAAGCCACACACTTAAGCCCAATTGGTAAGGCCCAAAAGGCCAGCCCAATTAGATATATTGGTTAGATACAAAGGAAAAAACGTACAGAATTTTATATGTGAGGAAAACATCAATGTAATGGTGTGGAAGTGAGTGAAAGTCACTCTCTAATAATCCCTTTGTTACCAATTGAGAAACCACACATCTTGGGCGTTAGTGGAATTGGAGTGAAGATTAAAAGTATTCCCAAGTGCTTCAATCTTCGGTTTTGGAATTCACCGCTTCAAGGTACGATCTCTTGTTCTCAAATTCTAAAATTTACTTTATGCATGTTATCAATATCGAATGAAGTAGATCCGTTTCAAAACTTACTTTTCCGCAGTCCAGTTCAATATGTCTTAACTCCTAAAACATATCAACATATTAACTAGAAGTCACCACTTCCATGATCAAGACAAATCATCTTAGTTAATATGTTATAGTCTTCGTACATAAAATGCCCAATTTCATCACTGACTACGAACTAACATTTTGAGTTTACAAAGAATTTGTGATTTATATCTTCTGTAACTTTTCACATAAATCACATACTATGCATCTCATGGACTATATGATAATATCCAAATATTCATGTTGCCATTATTTCAAATAATAATAAAACAAACTTTATTAATTACAATATTAAGTCATACATCATGTCATACATAATATAGTACATAGCATCATACAATAGGATTCTAGGGCACCAATCCCAACATCACCAAGAAAAATGGTAAACAAATTGCCTTAGGAGTTGCCAACAAGGGAAAGAAGAAGGACTACGCCAAAGGAAAGTGTTTCCATTGTGACAAGAAAGGTCATTGGAAGAGGATTTATCCAAAATTCCAAGCTACCAATAATAAGGGTATGAGAAGTTCATTCCTTCTTGAAATATGTTTAGTACAAAATCCCACGGATTCCTGGTGTATGGATTCTGGTTGTGCTAATCATAACTGCAATACTTTGCAAGGGTTCTAGGAGACCAGAAAGCTGAATAAAGGGGAATTATTTCTTACTTTGGCTGATGGGAGCAGAATTCCAGTTGTAGCTGTTGGAGTGTTTAATTTTTGTTTTAGTTCTAGGGTTTTAATATTGAAAGACTGTTTGTATGTACCTAATGTTCGTAGAAATTTAATTTCTGCAACTTATTTAGGTAAACATGGATATTGTGTTATCCTGAAAGACAATGTTGTAATAAAGAAGGATAAAGTGTTTATCTGTTCTGGCAATATTGTTGATAGTCTTTGTATTTTAACTCCTAATAAGCATGAATTATACAATTTTGAATTAGATAATAACTCTAATGTAAAATTATTAAACAAAAAGTTTCCTTCTACTAATGATGCATATCTTTGGCACTTGCATTTGGGTCATATTAATTCAAACAGAATTCAAAGACTGACCAATGATGGACTCATAGAGCCATTGGACTTTGATGAATTTCTAGTTTGTGAATCTTGTTTGGAGGGCAAAATGACCAAAATACCTTTTAATGCAAAAGGTAAAAAAGCCCAAGAGTTGCTTGAATTAGTTCATACGGATGTATGTGGTCCTATGTCAACCCAAGCAAAAGGAGGTTATGAGTACTTCATCACTTTTACGGATGCTTACTCAAGATATGGTTATATGTACCTAATGAGATGGAAGTTCGAAGCCTTTGAAAAGTTCAAAGAGTTTAGGGCTAAAGTTGAGAATCAATTAGGTAATTGCATAAAGGCCATTCGATCTGATCGAGGTGGTGAATACCTTCTTGGGGATTTCAAGGCTTACTTAACTCAAAATGGGATTGTATCCCAATTGACTACACCTAGAACTCCTCAACAAAATGGTATAGCAGAAAGATGAAACATGACTCTTTTAGAAATGGTTAGGTCCATGATGAGTTATTCAACTTTACCAATTTCCTTTTAGGTATATGTACTAAAAACTGCAATGCATATTTTAAATTTAGTTCCATCAAAATCAGTTCCTAAGACAACTAAAGAATTGTGGAGTGGGCGCAAGCCTAGTATGAAATACCTCCACATTTGGGATGTCTAGCACATGTGTTGAAAGGGAAGTCTGATAAGTTGGAAGCAAAAATAGAAGTATGCATGTTTTTAGGGTATTCAAAGGAAACTAGGGGTTATTTATTCTATAATCATAAAGATAAAAAAGTGTTTGTTAACACCAATGCCAAATTTTTGGAAGATGATTATGTGAATAATTTTAATCCTAGAAGTAAAGTTGTCTTGGTTGAAATAGATGAACCTATAATTGAACAACCAATGGATGAAACTAGGGATGATATGGTTGTATTAGGTACACCACAAGATTCTACTCATGAGATAACCAGTACACAAGAGCCTCGTCGTAGTGGGAGGATTATAAGGCCACCTGTAAGATTTATAGGTCTGGGAGAAACTTATGAAGCTATCTCAGAAGAGACAATGAATCTGATCCTTACACTTATGAAGAGGCAATGAAAGATATAGATGCACGTCATTGGGTCAAAACTATGAAATTTGAATTGGATTTAATGTATTCCAATCAAGTTTAGGATCTTGTAAAGGTGCCTGATGGCAATAAACCTGTTGGTTGCAAATGGGTTTAAAAGAGGAAAAGTGGGATAGATGGAAAGGTTGAAACTTTTAAAGTAAGGCTAGTGGGGAAAAGGTACACACAAAAAGAAGGTACTGATTATGAAGAAACCTTTTCACCAGTAGTAATGCTTAAATCTATCAAAATTATCTTATCCATTATTGCTCATTATGATTATGAGATTTGGCAAATGGATGTCAAGACTGCATTTCTTAATGGTAATCTTGAAGAAGAAATCTATATGATGCAATTAGAAGGTTTCATAGCAAAGAACCAAGAGATATGGTTTGCAAGTTGAAAAGATCCATTTATGGACTTAAGCAAGCATCTAGATCATGGAACATCAGATTTGATCAAGCAATCAAGTCATTTGATTTTGAACAAAATCTAGATGAACCATGTGTACAAAAGACATCAAGATAAAGTAGTAATGTTCCTAGTGCTTTATGTTGACATTCTACGCATTGGAAATGATATAAGGGTAATGTCATCAATAAAAATTTGGTTGTCAAACCAATTTGATATGAAGGACTTGGGCGAAGCTAACTTTATTCTAGGGATCAAGCTTTGGCGAGATCATAAGAATAGAATGTTAGAATTATCAAAAGCTAGATATATAGATAAGGTTCTAGAACGCTTTAGCATGCAAAACTCCAAGAAAGGATTGCTTCCTTTCAGACATGGAGTTCCTCTGCCTGATGACCAAAGGCCTAAGACTCTTCAGGAAGAAAATATGATGAGACAAATTCTCTACGCTTCTGTAGTGGGAAGTCTTATGTATGCCATGCTTTGTACTAGACTAGATATCTGTTATTCAATTGGCATAGTCAGCCAATATCAATCAAATACAGGACTTAGACATTGGTAAGCTGTAAAGCATATTCTCAAGTATCTAAGGAGAACGAGAGATTATATGCTTGATTACCATAGTAAGGATTTGATTCCCATTGGTTATACAAATTCAGATTTTCAATCAGATCTTGATTTCAGAAAGTCCACTTCAGGTTGTGTGCTCACCTTGGGAGATGGAGCCATAAGTTTGAGGAGTGTTAAGCAATCTTGTATTGCTGAGTACACCATGAAAGCTGAATATGTTGTTGCTTGTGAAGTAACAAAGGAAGCTGCTTGGCTCAAGAAATTCCTTTCTGATATTGGTGTCGTGAGAATTAAGCAAGTTCCTATTACATTGTTTTGGGATAATAGTGGAGCGGTTGCATAATCCAAGGATCCAAGGAATCCCAAGAAAGGAAAGCATATTGAAAGAAAATACCACATCATTTGAGACATTGTTGCTCAAGGAGATGTAGTAGTAGCAAAGATTGATAGTGCAAATAATTTAGTAGATACCTTTACTAAAGCCTTGCCCCAAAAGACTTTTGAGTCACATTTGGAGGGAATGAGAGTTAGATTAGTGCACAATAGTCTTTAGGGCAAGTGGGAGATTGTTAGGATATGTGCCCTTTAAATCCTATTGTGTGATGCTATGTATGACATTATATTGTGATTAATAAAGTTGTTTTACTATTATCTAAAATAATGGTAACATGAATATTTGGACATTATCATATAGTCCATGAGACGCATAGTATATGATTTATGTGATTTAGTCACAGAAGATATAAATCATAAGTTTTTTGTAAACTCAGAATTTTAGTTTGTAGTCGGTGATGAAATTAGGCATTTTATCTGTGAAGACTATAACATATCAACTAAGATGATTTATCTTGATCATGGAAGTGGAGACTTCTAGTTGATATGTTTTAAGTGTTAAGACATATTACACTGGACCGCTGTGAGATTTATTATTCTACTAACGACTATTAAATAAATAATAAATCTCACGACTTCTATTTACATGAACTCTAAATCCTGAGAGAATAATGAACCTGATCATGAAGTGTAGGTTGCTTTGATATATCAGGAGTGAGATCTAAAGTCACGATCAAAACCTCAGTATATTGGGCAGCCACATTTAATGTTGAAGGAACATATATTCTCAAGATGGAATTCATAATCTCTTAACGAAGATATAAAATATTCCCTTGAGATAAGTTTAATAGGTTTGGTTATTCAGAGGGTTAAGCCTAACCACTTTAGTAAGGAATTACTAAAGTATATATTTATGAAATTGAATTTCATAAATATATACTTTAGTAATTCCTTACTAAAGTGGTTAGGCTTAACCCTCTGAATAACCAAACCTATTAAACTTATCTCAAAGGATTAAACTAGATAATCAAGGATTAAGATGTGGTAATCTTCAAAGTGGCAGTTAACATTCAAGATTTTGTATTACTACGAATATTTTAATGAAGGGGTTGAATGTATAATAAAGTCTTGGGATATAATTTATTAATAAGGTCTAGAGTGCAATTATATTTATATAGTGGTATTAAATATAATTAATAGTAATTTTGGGCTTGTCAAGAGTTGGCAGAAAGGCCCAAAACCCAATGGAGCTAATGTCTTATTTGTCCTTTTTGGTCCCACTCCAAGCCACATACTAAAACCCAATTGGAATGGCCCAAAAGGCAAGCCCAATTAGATTATCAGTTATATATAAGGAAAGAAACATACATAATTTTGTATTGAATGAAATGGTATGTATGTGAGTGTAAGCCACTCTCTTATTCTCCCTTGAACACATACAGATTGAGAGACCACACTTCATGGGCTTAAGTGGAATTGGAGTGAAGATTAAAAGTGTTCTCAAATACTTCTAATCTTTGGTTTTGAATTTCACCGCACCAAAGTATTCTCTCTTGTTCTTAAATTCTGAAATTTACATAGTACATGTTATCAATTGCGAATCAAATGGATCCATTAATTTTCTGCTGTGTGTGTTTTGTATACAATACAAACCATGTTTTTCCAACAATTGGTCACCTGACTCTATTTAATTTTATTACCGATCATAGGTTAAGAAAAATGTCATTTTTCCTAATCTAACATGAACAGGTAAAAAATATTGATTCTTGAGTTCGTAAAATCTTAATTTAAGGACATTAGCAATTGAAAACAAGCTATTGGCAATAGCTTTCGGTGCTATAAGCAAATTGGGCTTTAAGGTTTTGATTCGAAAAGGGTATGGTCTCGATCGATACTTCCCTAGCGTGTTTGGAATTGTTGCCAATTTCCATGGTGAAAATTTGGCAGCATTTTGCCTCATTTTCATGGTGGAAATCTGACAGCGCTTCACCTTAAGTGCATTATAGCACGCTGTAAGGTTGAATTTAATCAACGATTTTGTTGGCTTTATTCCGTGCCAATTTTCTTGTAATTCAGCATTTAGAAACCCTGTATTTAGATGGGAATCATGTCAGGATAGTGTATAAGAGAGTGTGAAGAAAAGCTTAAGAGTGTGCATCTCAGCAAGGCCTCACGACTGGATCTCGCGACTGGCTCGCGGCTTGCAAGTCACCAAAGGAGACACACGTGTGAATCATGCAGAGGAGCTGAAGAGTCACGCCAACTGTTGCACTATAGGAAAAAACCTTCCAGCTGGCCAAGCCATTATCTCGCAACTTAGACTTGCGACTCAATCAAGTCTTGAGACGAAGTCACCAGTTCACTCTGTTTGGGAAAAACTAACCTTTCGCATTCCAAACACACACCAGTATAAATACCCCTTTATATCCCTAGAGAAAAACAAGATTGACTCATCCACAATCTTCATCCTTATTTCACCAAATTCCTCTACTTTCACCCTCTCCATTGTTACATCCTTGAGAGGTACATTTAGCCAAATCCTTTTCTCACCATACCCATATCTGTGAAAATGTTATTTGGTGCTTGGGAAGTAGTTAGGAAGGGACCAATTGATATTGGTTGATGCTATGGGCTATAGCGGAATCTAGTAAGCTAAAGAAGACAAAGGTTCGGTGTAACCTCGTTGGAGTAAGAAGCTTTGAGGGCTTAGGTACACTGGGTAGATTAGGCTTGGAGGGTCTTCTGCTATTCATGTATCCCAACATCATTCTCTAGTGGATTATTGACCGCTTGGAGGGTGGTGGAGAGATTTTACGCTGAGGATTTCGGTTTCCTCTTCGATAACACATCGCTGTGTTGTCTTTGTGTTTGCATCTCTCTTCCCTTAATCTTTGCCATTTAATTTTTGATGTGGTTGTGATTTTATTTGGTTTAGATTGTTTTATCAATTCTATTTTAGCTTATCTTCATATTTCGCACAGACATTGTTTAATAATAAGCTTGAATTTGTAATTTGTAATTTTGGGGTCTAAACGTTCAAAGTGTTTTACACACTAATTGAACATTCACACGCAAAATGCTATTCTCACCAAGCTTTCACTATGAGAATATGGCAATAGGGATGCCCTATTTTCACTGCAAAAATCTGGCAAAGTTTTGTGTTTGGTGCGTTATGGCGCATCGGTAGGGTTTTGTGCCTGTGCATAAGGCGTGTGCCAACATGCTCATGCTAGGACGAGCTGGAGCCCTTCAAAGCATTTAAAACGTTGATATGTGTCACATACACAGGGAAACCGATGTCACTTAGTGACATGGATTGAGATAGTCACACCACGGTGACTATGCACACAGTATGACATGAATATGCATCTGCAGCAAATGCCTTAAGCACATACTCATGTCACAAGGTCAAGAGCACTCATGGCTAGAGATGGTTGCTCACGTAGCCACGAGAGTCCATCATTCAAAGTGCACGATTAGCCACACACACAGAGGCATATATATATATATACATACATACATATATATATATATATATATATATATACATACATCATGCATAATGTTATCACACAAAGCAGGAAAGATAAACAGATATTGCCAACGTCCCAAGGGTATGGCCCGGCAAGGTACAGGAAATGTAAAACAGACATTGCCATAACCAAGGAACGCGGCCCAAGCAAGGAGCAAGAAAAATAAAGGGTACAGGGAGAAGGGGAACCCTAATACATGCTTTAGAGAAGAGGCTAAGAGAGAGAGAGAAATATATAACCATTCAAGGAGGCTAGGCCTCCTAATCTACTGAACATTGCTCTTTGTGAGCTTGCGTCTTCTTGCTTGCATCCTTGCCCCTTTTGCTTGCACTTAGGAGGTCATACCCTTGCTCCAAGTGTCCTGCTCCATGCGTGTACATGCAATAATAAAAGAAACAAGCCAGCAGACAAGCAAAGAAACAAGCATAAAGAAAGCTTGCTAAAAGAAAAGCTATCAAAGAAAGAGAGCCAAAACGGGGGCAAACAAACATGTTATCAAACAAAAAGGGTGTCCTAGGAGGAAAAATGTAGGTTTGGATCGAGTGTCCATAGTTCCATTGGATTGGAGTGTGGACAACACACAGACTCATGCCTGAACATGTAGGCAAGTATGCAAAGATTCAAAGAAGGCAAGCATAACAACATCGCACGGAGTAAAGAAAGACGTGTATCAAGCACACCGACACCACGGAGGTGTGCCTCACATGTGGTTACACCCCCAAACAACTCATAAAAGGGACAGATGCAACCACACATAGCAAGTGGCCTCAAAGACTAACAAGCATAAGCCCACGAAGGACATAAAGCATGGCAAAGCTTAGATCTAGATAGGCAAATATGGAGATAAAGCATAGAAGCAAACAAACATAGACATGCATAAAAGAAATGATCCAAACCCTTTGATATAGACCTAAGTGTAGGGATGTAGACTTAGACCACTAGATCTAGATCTACACCCTACCTAAAGGGCCAAAACACAAGAAATAGGAGAAAAAAAAAAGGTAAAAATGCTTTATAAGCACATTGCATAGCAACCAACATGTAGATCTAGACACATGAACATGGCAAGGAGCACACAAAGATATAGAACTAAGCATATACATGGCAAGGAGAACATAAACAAGTTAAGCATAAACATGCTATGGAGCACATAAACAAGTAGATCTAGGCATAAACATGGCAAGGAGCATATAAACAAATAGAACTAAGCGTGAACATGGCAAAAAGCACCTAAGCACAAACACAAAATTTAGGCATATCCTAGCCCAAAAAGGCTAGGCCAACAACATCAAAGTGGTAAAACATGGCAAAAAGCAAGGAGACATGCTAAAAAAGGCTATAAAACATGCTAGCAAGTAAGCTAAAACAAAGATATACTATGGAAAGCAAATAGACATGATATGAACAAAGATAAAGCAAAGGGTGTAGATTGTAGTTAAAAAGCTACATCTACACCCTTTAAACCTCAAATCCAAGGTCCTAGGACCAAGGTAAGGGAAACAAGTGCAAGAACACTACCTTCGGATTGCTGAAAGAAGAGAGAAATCAAAGGTTTTTTGATGTATTTGAGAGAGAATTTAGAGAGGAAAAGAGAGAGAATCTGCCTGAAAAAATGCGCTAAATTGCCAAATTTTTGTTTTTGTTTTTTATTTCAGGGGGCTCTAGGGGTATTTATATTCAAAAGTGACTTTTCAGTTCAAGCAGCTACTTAGTGGCCACTGGCCAAGCTCTAGTGACCACTTTGAAGCCGCTGACTTGGAATGGCTTGATGAAGGCTTTCCCGGGCATGGATTGGGTTGATCTTGGTGTCTCTAGAAAGGCCTGGATGTGTAGTTTTTGGAACACTAAAGAACTTGAAAATCCAACAGTTGGATCAAAAGTTATTGCCACAGGAAGCGAGCTAACACGCTTTACACGGTTTTCAAGATATCTCCATCATTTTAAACCCAATTCCAACCCATGAATAGTCATTAGAAAAGGAATTCAATAATATTCACAATGACACTGGCCTCAACCCGCTCCAACAGCCAGATCAAAATTAGGGTTTTTGGGGCCTTCAAGAGCCAATCTTAGGTCAAATTTGGTCAAACTTGATGAAATCACTGAGTGGCTTTGATTTGATGTAAAAACATGAAAACTCTGGTTTTGGGAAGATTTTGACTAGTTTTGACTTTCAGTCAACCCAGGATTGACTAAGGGCATTTTAGTCAATTTGACCTGAAATAGCTCTTTCAGTGCTCTGATGCTCAAACAGGTTGCGCCACGTCAATCTATATGTTTCCATGGCCTCATGGAAGGAAGTTAATATTTTTGAGATCAAGCTCATGAAGATCGGACTCGGTCTGGGCAGATTGAGTGCCTAACACCTTCTTATTTTGTAACCTAGCCCCTAAACCACAGATTTTGGTTCGTAGAATAGTACCTTGTCTTTTCTTTTGATCAATTGTAACTAGGAAACAAAGCATTGTAACCTTTTCTCTACTAGATTGTAAGCTAGGAAACAAAGCTATGTATAGTTCTTTTTATCAAATTGTAATTCATTCAAGTTAATGAGCATTTTTATTATTAAGATATTTTATACTCTTTTATAGTTTTTCTTTTTTTTTTTGTAATATAAAAATAAGTGGCAATTCCACATAACCCCAAAGGGGAGGTGCCAATACTTTCTCCTTTGATTTGAGAGCCCCTATAAGGGAAAATTTTCAGTCTCTCACAATATGCTTATGGGAGGTTCAAAGACTCAAGAGAGTGAGTCTTGAACACAAATCTACAATCTACCACTATTCTAAGAAAAATGCTTTAAAAGAAGGGGTTATAACGTTACCGTTATCATTTTAGAAAAGAACCTTTTTTTTTTGGAAAAAATAAATATGTGCTAAACGGGCTCATGAAAAACATATTCTTTTTTGAAAGAACGTATTTTAAAAGAGACACTTCAAAAACATCATTTTTTAGAAAACAAATTTAAAGTTCCAGCCCTCCTTAATTAAACAAATTTGAAAACACTTTTTTTTTTTAAATTATTTTAAAGTTCCAGCCCTCCTTAAATAAACAGATTTTAGTTCCATTTGAAAACATATTTTCTTTTTTAAAAAATAGTTTTTTAATACAGTATAGAAAGTAATTTTTATACAGTGCAGAAAACAGTTTTTTATACAGCAGAAAACAGTTTTTATACAGTGTAGAAAACAATTTTTGTAGTGCAGAAAAACAATTTTTATAGTGCAGAAAAACAGTTTCAAAAAAAAAAATTTACTTTATAAAACAGTTTTTTTAATTAGGAAAAGATTTTAAAAAGAGTTTTGAAAAACCTTTTTTTTTTTTTTTTTTTCGAAATTGTACGTTTTTAGACCCCTTAAACATAAACAAATTAACCTAGTTATTTAGCCAAGTGATTAACTTAGGTAAATTATTTAGATCTAGGTTAACATAAGTAAATCATATCATTGAAACAGTGCGGAAAAATAAATAACACAACAATATGATAACTCAAGAAAACCAAACTAGTAAAAAACCTGGAGAGAATTTAACCTAGCTATTCTCAAGGTAAAACAGATCCACTATGAAAGAATCAAAATTTTATTATAGCAACTTAGACCACTAACATCATATTGCTATCTCGAGTAGAAAATTTACTACCGTGACCACGTGACAGCTCCGAGTTCACAGACTACTTCTTTCTTTTATTCACAGCAACCACAAGTACACCCACTTATATTTTTCTTTATGCTCTTTATGCAGCAACTGAAATGATCACCAAGCTCTCGACATCAATCTTGATCTTGATAACCCTAAGTATGTATAAAAGCAAACACTTCTAGATCTCATAAGAGATTCATATACACAGCATAAACATCAAAAGATTTTAGAGAGCTTTTGGGTACAAAACCCTAGATCTACAAAAGAGGCACAAGATGCACTCTAATCTCCTAAAAAAAGCTTATAAAAACATTCTTAGGGTTTCCTTCATATACTAGAAGTGTTTTACTTGAAACACAATATGTTTAAGTAGAGTTTGGTCTAAATTGAAATTCTGCAGAAAAATAAATCTACACGTGGTTCGATCGATCAAGTCTAATTTTCGATCGATTGAGCCTTGCAGATTTAGTCCAATAAATTCTGCAATCACTTGATTCCAATTTTACAAATAAACATACTTTGTGTTGGAAATTTAGACCCCTTAAACCACAATTAGATTGCGTAGCCTAGTTAATTAGTCAAGTTGTTACTTAGTCAAATTAAGTAATTCTAGGTTAAAGCAATTAAATAATCATATCAAAAATATAATGCAGCGGAATAATAAATAATACAGTGATATGATCACCCAGGAAACCACACGGAAAAACCTGGGGAGGATTTTACCCACCGATCCTCAAGGCAAAACGGAATCCACTAAGAAAGAATTGAAGTTCTTACAAAAGGACTTACAAGCTCCCCGCTTGACTTCCTAATGCTACCCACCAGTAAAACTTCCTGACACGACCACGCGCAGGCTCCGAGTCCACGGACTACTTCTTTCTTGAATTCCTCAATCAGCTACAAGCACCCACGCTTGATATTCTTTAAGCTCTTGAATCTGCAACTGAATGATCATCAAGGTTTTGATAATATCTCCACCTTGAAAACCCTAAGTTTTGTGTAAAGGAAAGCTCCTCAAAGATCTCACAAGAGATTTACACAAAACAGCAATATAAGCAACAACCATAGAGAGGTTTGGGTACAAAACCCTAATAAAATGAGGCACAAGAGGCACTCTAATCTCTCTCTTTCAAGTCCCAAAAACGTGGCTTAGGGTTTCCTTTATATAGTGGGAGAAGTAGATCTGAAACCCTAATTCTTAATGGGCTTAAGCTGCTGTTTGGGCCGACTTAAAATTCTGCAGATACGATTTTCGATCGATTGAGCCTGTTCTTCGATCGATCGAACCATGCAGAATATGAAGTCTTCTTCCTGCAGCTTGTATGTTCTTGAATCTTGACTTGAATTACCTTGAGCATTGTCTAATAAAACCTATAGACTCTAAGATCTATATCTAGACAAGTTTGTGTTCACGATTTGCCAATTGTTCTAAACATTTAGAACCTAACAATCTCCCCCTTTGCCAATTCGTGACAAAACTTTCATACAGAATGAAATGCTCAAATACAAGAACAACCCAATACAATAAAATGCTCATTACAACAAATTCAACCTAACTACTATCCATCAGTTGCAAGTATAGACAGCAGCTCAACTGAATCAACCTGTATATTTCCTGAAACACTAAACAAAATGCATAAACGCATGTGTGACAGAAAAACAGTAAATCAACAAATAAATTCTTGACTTCACAAAACACAAAACAAAGACATATATCATGAATAACTCATAAATATAAATCAATAAGCAGTGAACAAGAAACAGAAATAAAAACAGAAGTAAACTAACTCTCCCCCTAAGTTAGATACAACAAAAAGTCTGTTAACTCCCTCTAAACAGAACATCCTTGTATTTTCCACACAAGTTCCCACATTTCAAATAAATCTCCCCCTAAACAAAACAAACATGATTCCCATAAATCAATAATATCTCCCCCTTTTTGTCACGTATTGACAAAGACAACTCATACAAAGAGTAAACAGTCAACATACGCAATAAAGGATAAGAGAAAACAGAGAATCAAGGGGAACACAAAACAATTCAACTCTATAGAAAATAGAGACAGCTCCCCCTATGAACAACACAAGTTAAAAAAAAAAACTTTTCTCCCCCTATAAAAATAGGAAAAACAAAACAAGTTGTGGGAAAAACAGTTTTGGGGAAAAATAAAGGGGGTGGGGAACAGCAGCAGCAGCAGCAGCAGCACCAACAGGATCAGGAACATCCTCACCAGCAGGACCAAAGTTAAAAACACACAAACCAAAGTTAAAAACTAAGGTGAGGATACACATGAAGAAAAAATATTCTCTCTTTCAATAAAATGCAAACATGGCATTATGTGACCCATTAACAGTTGCATGAATAGAGAAAATATTTGCACATTGATTATCCATCATATCTCTTAAGAAAAATATTTTCTACAGTTCACACGTAAAAAAGGCATATACTAGAAAGTACATCGCTAAAAAATTAATCAATCAATTTTTGATCAAGTTGAGTACCCAATATAGCAAAGTGTATGCATGCTATGTGTGAAAACAATAAGAGATATGACAGTAAAACTGCAAGATGGATACAAAAAAAACAATGCAATGCATGTGAATTTTAAACACAAACCAAGGGCAGACTGCAAGTTAGCACAAAAACAATATAGAATAAAAATCTATATGATGCATGAACAATCACAATGTTATGATGCATGAACTAATGCAGTAACACTAAGTTCAATTGAGATCAAATTGACAAAATTGGCTCGAGCAGGGAATTTCTACCAAAAACCCCAAAAATTGAAAACCACTTGTTGAAATTTTTAAACAAATTGATGAATTGAGCATCACATAACACAACTCACAGAGTATAATACTTAATTACATCCAAACAACAAGCCAATTTCATCAAATTCAACTCAATTTCACAAAAGCCCCAATTCGAAACCCTTTTTAAAAAAGCTTCTCCACGATCTTCGATCAATCGAAAATTACATTCGATCGATCGAATGTGACAGTCATTTTAACACATTCTGGAACACTTTTTCGATCGATCGAAAAACACACTGGATCGATCGAAATGGGTAGAGGCTCACTGAATTTTGAGAAAAAATTACTGTTTTGAAAAATGCAAACCCAATTTTGAAAACAACTCCTCAAAGCATTTGAACAATAAAATCAAAATGCATGAGTATGAGATGGAATGCTCTTTCAAAAACCCAAAATTTTTATACCCAATTTTCTCAAAAACAAGTTTCAATCATCCTTCCATTTAATTTTCTCAAGCAACAAATATGTTGTGCACAAATCTCAAGATATTTTCAAACTTGGTTGGTCGGACCAAAAAACACACACACTAGCATGTACAGTGTTTAACAAAGAGTAACTTGTGTAGTGTGTGAAACTAGCAAAAACTTGAGATACAAGTGAGGTGATATGTGAATAGCAATCAAACACAAAGTCTACACAATTCATCACATAGAATTTAAAAGAGACTATCACCTAAAGAGTTACATCCTATAACTCCCACATCTCCTAGATCAAAAGCTTGCAATCATGTAAGTTTCTTGCATTTTTGCCTCTTATTTATATATGAATTGGCATTCAGCCTAATAGTACACACCGGTTTGAATTAAGTGAATTGGCATCAAGCCTAACAGTACACACCAGTTTTAATTTTAATTGAGGCTACACCTTATGTTCTTTTTGTGCATGTGCTACACTTTCTCGAGCACTAAATCTTATGATATGCACTAAGGTGTTCATGATTGGCTAGTGAACAGTGGTGAGATGGTTATTTATGCCTTTCTCAAAAGGATCAAGTCCAACAGTCAAAAACATGTGACTTCAAGATTAAGACAAAGTGATTAATAACCACAAACATCTTTCCCACACAACATGCACTACACAGCTCAAACTAGTAAAGTGCAATAAAATAAGCTCATCCAAGCTAAACAAGGTACATAAACAAATTATGTAAAGATAAAATGGCCAATCCTTGATTATAAATCCAAGATCTATAATACAAAACACAAAAATCTTTTTGGTTTTAACAAACGTTATAACCACTTGTTGAGATTTTGAAAAAACAATTTATGACCATAAACAAAAAACACACATTGTGCTAAATGATCAATGCAAATGCAATGCATGACAGTGCTTAACTAAGCTATAAAGGGTACACAAACAAGAAATATCAATTTCTTAATTAACCCATGAGTACATGTACAAACTAGTATATAAAGTCAAAAATAGCTTAGTGCAAACTATTCAAGTTTCTCCACAATGTCAAGCATGTTCTAAATCAAGAGAGATATCAAAACTCATGTAATCCTCAAGAAAAATAAAACAAGACACAAAATAAAATATTTTTGTCTTTTCGAAATTTTTCAATGTTTTTGGATTTTTTTTTTTTAATAAAAAAAACAACCTAGAAAAAAAACAAAACAACCAAAAACAGAAACAAGACATATCCACAAACAATAGAAAGAATTAAAACAGGGACAAGTCAACAACACTCACCTTAAAGGATCTTTTCTCACCCATATAGCACGAGTCTTCGGCTTTGTAGGTGAAAATCCGTGAGAAGCAGAGTGTATTTGAGGAATTACACCAATCTTCTGAGAGAGACTGAAATCCTGCAAATTCCTTTCACAAGCCAACAAGCTTAAATTTTTCAAAAGCATATGAAACAATTTATATGGACTTATGGCAGGAGCAATATCATCACATATCCTAGATTGACATACAGAATGTTTAAATTTTAATTTATGACAATTAGGACGAATGTGACCGGAGACGCCACAAAAGTGACAAATAGGAACAAATTTAGGAACATCAGTATTCCTAACAGCAAGTCTAGTCTCAGATTTCAGTTTTTGCCTCAACAAAGAACAATTTGGTCTAATATGACCAACAACACCACAAAGGTGACAGGTAGGCACAAAAACAGATTTATTTTGCACATAAGCAGTAGGTTTAGACATAGGTTTAGAAACTTCAGCGTCTACATCAGAACTTTTACCTTTGTCTAACCTAGCACAATAAGCCTTTTCTTTATTATTCCTCTTAAAATGAGGGATATAAACTTTCTTAGTTTTAGGCTTAAGAGAAACAGAAACACTTCTGTTATCATCAGCATGCTTAGAACTAGTCAAATTTTCAATTTTAGCTTTAGATTCAACTAACTCTTGTTCCAAGCTTTTCATCTTCTCATCTTGAGAGGAAATTTGATTTCTCAAAAATTCATTCTTTTTATTAGATTCAACTAATCTAACAAGCAATTCCTCTTTTTCAAGATTAGCCGATTTTAACTCTTCCTTGAATTTCTTAGAAATTTTCAAAGATTTAGATAATTCCTTACGAAGAGTTTCAAAAGCATCAAAAAAATCAGCAGAAACAATAGTGTCCTTTTTATTCAAAACATCACAGGCATCAACAAAATCAGCAGAAGCATGAGCAGAAACATGATCAGAAAGACACTTCAAATTATCCATGACAACAGGGGTCAAGGATCAGCTCTTAGATCAAAAAATCTAAAACAAAAGAGCTACCCGCTCTGATACCACTTGTTGGAAATTTAGACCCCTTAAACCACAATTAGATTGCGTAGCCTAGTTAATTAGCCAAGTTGTTACTTAGTCAAATTAAGCAATTCTAGGTTAAAGCAATCAAATAATCATATCAAAAATATAATGCAGCGGAATAATAAATAACACAGTGATATGATCACCCAGGAAACCACACGGAAAAACCTGGGGAGGATTTTACCCACCGATCCTCAAGGCAAAACGGAATCCACTAAGAAAGAATTGAAGTTCTTACAAAAGGACTTACAAGCTCCCCGCTTGACTTCCTAATGCTACCCACCAGTAAAACTTCCTGACACGACCACGCGCAGGCTCCGAGTCCACGGACTACTTCTTTCTTGAATTCCTCAATCAGCTACAAGCACCCAAGCTTGATATTCTTTAAGCTCTTGAATCTGCAACTGAATGATCATCAAGGTTTTGATAATATCTCCACCTTGAAAACCCTAAGTTTTGTGTAAAGGAAAGCTCCTCAAAGATCTCACAAGAGATTTACACAAAACAGCAATATGAGCAACAACCATAGAGAGGTTTGGGTACAAAACCCTAATAAAAGGAGGCACAAGAGGCACTTTAATCTCTCTCTCTCAAGTCCCAAAAACGTGGCTTAGGGTTTCCTTTATATAGTGGGAGAAGTAGATCTGAAACCCTAATTCTTAATGGGCTTAAGCTACTGTTTGGGCTGACTTAAAATTCTGCAGATACGATTTTCGATCGATCGAGCTTGTTCTTCGATCGATCGAACTAGGCAGAATATGAAGTCTTCTTCTTGCAGCTTGTATGTTCTTGAATCTTGATTTGAATTACCTTGAGCATTGTCTAATAAAACCTATAGACTCTAAGATCTATATCTAGACAAGTTTGTGTTCACGATTTGCCAATTGCTCTAAACATTTAGAACCTAACACTTTGAGCAAGCCTAAACCTAGACTCTATGTTTTGATCATGGTTTGCTAACATAATACAAATTGAAATTCTAATACATTAGTTCCTAAAGTCTTAGAACCTAACAAAATCATATGATATGCACTAAGGTGTTCATGATTGGCTAGTAAATAGTGGTGAGATAGTTATTTATGTCCTTCTCTTAGGATTTTTTAGTTCTTACAATCAAAAGCATGTGGCTTCAAGATCAAGATCATGTGATCAAAAACTATAGACAACTCCCACACAACATGCACTATAAGGCTAAAACTAGCAAAGTGCAGTAAAATAAGCTCATCCAAGCTAAATAAGGTACACAAGCATGTTATGTAAAGATAATATGGCCAACCTTGATTACAAATCCAAGATATATAATACAAAACAAATAACAATCTTTTTGGTTTTAAAACAAATTTTATAACCAAAAACAAAAAGTACACATTATGCTAAATGAACAATGCAAAGTAATGCATGATAGTGCTTAGTTAAGCTATAGAAGGTATACAAACAAGAAATATCAATTTCTTAATTAACCCATGAGTACATATAAAATTAGTTTATACTCATACAAAATCATAAATAGCTTAGCACTTATATAACACATACTATTCAAGCTTCTTTACAATGTCAAGCGTGTTCTAAATCAAGAGAGAGATATTATAACTCATGTAATCCTCAAAAAAAAAAAAAAAAAGACAAAAAAAAAAATTTTTGTCTTTTTGAAATTTTTCAATGTTTTTGAATTTAAAAAAAAAAAATAACCAAAAACAAAAACAAAACAAATCCACAAAAAATTGAAAGAATCATATCAGGGACAAGTAAACAACACTCACCTTAGTAAGTCTTTTCTCACCCATATAACACGAGTCTTCGGCTTTGTAGGGGAAAATCTATGAGAAGCGTAGTGTATTTGAGAAATTACACCAATCTTCTGAGAAAGACTGAAATCCTGCAAATTCCTTTCATAAGCTAACAATCTTAAATTTTTCAAAAGAATATGAAATAATTTATATGGACTTATAGTAGGAGAAATATCATCACATATCCTAGACTGAAATTTATGACAATTAGGATGAATGTGATCGAAGACACCATAAAAGTGACAAACAGGAACAAATTTAGAAACATCAGTATTCCTAACAACAAATCTGGTCTTAGATTTTGGTTTTTGCCTTAACAAAGAACAATTTGGTCTAATATGACCGATAACACCACAAAGGTGACAAGTAGGCACAAAAACAGATTTATTATGCTCTTTAACAGTAGATTTAGACATAGGTTTAGAAACTTCAGCATCTATACTAGAACTTTTACTTTTGTCTAACCTAGCAAAATAAGTCTTTTCTTTATTATTCCTCTTAAAAGGAGGGATATAAACTTTCTCAGTTTTAGGCTTAAGAGAAACAGAAACACTTCTGTTATCAACAGCAGGCTTGGTAGTAGTCAAATTTTCAAGCTTAGTTTTAGACTCAACTAACTCTCGTTCCAAGCTTTTCATCTTGAAAGGAAATTTGATTTCTAAAAAATTCATTCTTTTTATTACATTTATCTAATCTAACAACCAATTCCTCTTTTTCAAGATTAGCCAATTTTAACTCTTCCTTGAATTTCTTAGCAATTTTCAATGATTTAGATAATTCCTTACGAAGAGTTTCACAAGCATCAAAAAGATCAATAGAAACAACAGTGTCCTTTTTATTCAAATCATCACAATAAAAAATAATAAGACACTTAAAATTATCCATAATAATAGGGATTAAGGATCAACTCTTAGATCAAAAGATCTAAAACAAAAGAGCTACCTGCTCTGATACCACTTGTACATTTTTAGACCTCTTAAACACAAACAAATTAACCTAGTTATTTAGCCAAGTGATTAACTTAGGTAAATTATTCTGATCTAGCTTAACACAAGTAAATCATATCATTGAAACAGTGCGGAAAAATAAATAACACAACGATATGATAACCTAGGAAAACCAAACTGGTAAAAACCTAGGGAGGATTTAACCTAGCTATCCTCAAGATAAAACAGATCCACTATGAAAGAATTGAAGTTTTACAATAACGACTTAGACCACTAACATCCTATTGCTACCTCGAGTAGAAAACTTATTACCACGACCACATGACAGCTCCGAGTCCACGGACTACTTCTTTCTTGAATTCACAGCAGCCATAAGTACTCCCACTTGTGTTTTTCTTTAAGCTCTTTATGCAACAACTGAAATGATCACCAAGCTCTCGACATCAATCTTGATCTTGATAACCATAAGTATGTATGAAGCCAAACACCTCTAGATCTCACAAGAGATTCATACACACAGCATAAATATCAAAAGACTTTAGAGAGCTTTTAGGTACAAAACCCTAGATCTACAAAATAGGCACAAGATACACTCTAATCTCTCTAAAAGAACTTATAAAAACATTCTTAGAGTTTCCTTTATATAATAGGAGTGTTTTACTTGAATCCCAATACATTTAATTAAAGTTTAGGCTGAATTGGAATTCTACAGAAAAATAAATCTGCACGTGGTTCAATCGATCGAGCCTTGCAGATTTAGTCCAAAAAATTCTGCAATCACTCGATTCCAATTTTACAAATAAACATATTTTGAGCAAGCCTAAACCTAGACTCTATGTTTTGATCATGGTTTGCCAACATAATACAAATTGAAGTTCTAATACATTAGTTCCTAAAGTCTTAGAACCTAACAGAAATTTCAGGATCCCCCTTAAAAAGTTATTATTTTAAAAGTACTTTTGAAAAAGGATTTGAAGAAAAACATTTTTGAAAAAACATTTTGAAAACAAATGTATCATTATTTTTAGGGTTTCGGTTTCCCTTTAAAATAGATTTTTTTTTTTTTCGAAACTTTCTCTTTTTTTTTTCTTTTTTTTTTTTTTTTTGGAGCAGGGAGAAACATAAAGAAAATATTTTATTTAGAAAAATTTTTAAAAGACAAAAGACATTTCTAAAGAAAAAACCTTTTTGAAAAAGACTTTATTTTTAGAAGGGGTGGAAAGAGATTTTTTTGAAAAAATAAAAATTAGAGTAGAGGTGTAGAGGAGATGTATACTCAAGCATTTTCTTTATGGCACATTATCAACAAGGAAAGGATAAAGAGACAACAACAAGATAGAGTCCATAACATAAAGCTTGAAAAAGTAAAGAACTTTAAATGTAAAGACTTGGAATTTAAATTGCAAGAAAAATAAAGACTTGAATTGTAAAAGCTTGAAATATAAAAGTTTGGAATGTAAATGGCTTGAAATATAAATGACTTAAAATGTAAAGACTTGAAATATTGTAAAGTTCATTAAAAAATTTTATTTATTTATTGTCTCCTAAAATAGAGTCTAATCTCCTTCAAGCCTTACGGATCCTTCAACACAAAAAAGTGGGAGTTCTTATTCCATCACCACTCTTGGGACACATACCCATATTGTGCCCAAATGGGAGTTTAAACACCATTTAAAGAGGATGATAGAAATTTTTTTTAGTGTCTAGATAAAATATATATATATATATATATATATATACACGTATATACGTATATATAAGAGCAAGGAAAGTAAAAGGGGATGAGGATGTGCAAGAAAGTAAAAGGGATTGCAAGAAAATAAAAGGGATTGCAATTAATGTAAAGGCAAATAAAATCTTAGATGCCTAGGTGGTATGAGATTTCTTCCTCCTAAGGATACTTCCCAGTCATGGCCTAGGATAATGGTCCAATGCCCATCTAGGATGAACAACTCAAATATAATATATAACATTGATATTAAAAGCATTGAAAATAAAGGGTTAGATGCAAACATAAAGTATACAACAAGTAAGATGAAACAACTATTTACACAACAAAGTGAAGGAAAGAAAGAATTTTTATATATTGAGAGATGATTACAAAAGTAAAAGGGAGGAATGAGTTTAGTTATTAAAGAACTAAACCCATCCCAAAACCTTACCCACAAAAGATTACAACAAAGGAGAAAGCAAGAAAGCTTTTTGTATAGCGTTTACTAAAGAGAGAGAGAGAGAGAGTTTTTTTTTTTTTTTTTTCTAAAGGATTTTTGGATTTTTCTCTTTTTTTTTTTTTTTTTTTTTTTTTTTTTTTTTTTTTTTCTGGCTTTTCTCTTTTTTTTCTCACAAATCCTACACAAATTTTCTACCTCACTTTTTCATCTATTTCTTAATGATTTTTCCAATAATTGGGGGGAGGGGGGGGGGGGGAGGGGGGTTATTTATAGCAAAAATGAAGGAATAGGAGGCTGGCATTAGTGTACCATTGTACACTAGTGTTAGCCACCCCTTAAAAGGGATGGGTAGCATTGGTGTACCCTAGAACACCAATGCTAACTCCATCCTTATCCACCTCGTTAGCGCCTCGTCAGCATTTTTTGTCTTTTTCTAACTTTTGACCCGATCTTTGCATGGCTGTTTGGAGGCATTTAAGAGCTCCATTTTCTTCAAATTTTATATGAATGGAAAGCTCTGTATGTCCAGTTTCCAATGGTTCTGGCCTCGTTTGATTTGGAGCTACGATCGTTGAGATATTTCGCTCGGAAGGGAGGTGATGCAAAGTTGAAAAATTCTGAACGTCTTCCCTTGAAAAATTCATATCTCTTAATCCGGAGTTGACATTGTCAAACCCTTTTAGTGAAAATTAGCTAAGACCTTGTTCTTCAAGAAAGACCATCCCCTTTTTTCCAGTTCTTACCCAATCGGTACAACTTATTGCGCAAAGTTGGGTCGAAAACTGTTAGTTTTCTTGAAAAATACAGTGAAGATTTTATTAGGGTTTCAGAATTTTTCTGATATCTCATCCATTTTAACATAGATTTTTTCCTGTAAACTATCATTTCGAAGGGTCCTACGAGATAGTTTAAAATTCAACACGATCCGACGGTCCAATTAAAAAGTAAACTTTTTTACCATACTTGATTAGGGTTTTTGCTAGATTTTCAGTAAAATGGTTTTTTCAAATGTTGCGACTTTTTGATTCACCATTCAAACATTTTGTATTTGTTTTTTCCCTTTTTGGATTTGAAATTCATGGTTTTCCACATTTTCTAATTTTTTTGGTTTTTCTGATCTTTATTCTGACACGCGAATTGGGATTGGGCAAAATACGATATCAACACACTCACTTGTCTTTTTTTTTTTTTTCTTTAACCTTCCTTATAATAGAAAAATATTTCACTTGATATTACTCCACTAAATCTGTCCTCATTCTTCCATTGCTTTCGAATGCTAAATCCAACTTTGTTAAGGACATATTTTATGTAATTAGCTAATCTTTTGACAAAATGCATTTTACTTGTAATTAGGTAAATCTAGGATGGGTTTAGTACTTCAAGAAACAAGAGTTCAAGTCAAGTATTAAAGTCATAAAGATTGGACCAAGAAACAAGTGAAGAAAAGCTATTCATTAAAGCTCGACAGATACCTCGACAGAAACAGTATCTATCGAGATTTAAGAACGAAACTCGACAGAAGCTAAATCTGTCGAGATCTACAAAATCAAAATTTCCAGATCTGATTTTTGGCCCTAGCTGACATGTACGTGTAGGGTTTCTTTTCTCACAACCCTAAACATATATAAGGCTTATTTTAAAGGCCGTTACACATGGAGAACACATATAGAAAGTGACCTAGTGCCTTGTTCTCTCTGAAAAAAGCTATTGTGTCTTTGTGCCTAAGGGTTTTGTAACCAAGGAGCTTCCTATTCTTCATTGTTGATGAAGTGAAGATTTCTACAAACAACAACCTTATTCAAGATTGCTGGGAGTTAGTTACGTACTGGAATCCATGCAAAAGGGTGGCATTCATATATTAAAGAGTTTAGAGGTTCTGAATCGGTAGAAAGTTTTTACTGTAAGTTCATCTACGGGGATTGTAGAGTCTAGGGACAAAAGTTTTATACTAGATATGAAACTTCTCTTTACTATAGTGAATTGCTATTCGCGAATGTTTCCCGTAGGGTTTTTACTGTGAAACTAGTTTGTTTCATTGGTTTTCCTAGATCATTATATCTTGTCTTATTTACTATTATGCAAGATATTGACATGATATTGATGTTTGTTTGTTTTAACAAGATTTATTCATAATAAATCTAATTAACAACTTGGGTTTAAAACTTGTTACTTCTATCAATTGGGGTCTAAATTTCCCAACAAGTGGTATTAGAGCACGTTCATTCTAATTGGATTAATTTCCTGAGTGTGATACTTGACCCCCGTTGTCATGGATCATGGACAACCTCTTTTGATTCCTCATTTATTTGATAGCACTAATTATGCGTACTGGAAAGTTCGTATGAAAATTTTTTTGCAGGCTCTAGGTAAAAAAGTATGGCAAGCTGTTGAAGTTGGCTGGATTAAGCCATAGGAAACGTCGATGGATTGGGATGAAGCAACTATAGAAGCGGCAAATTTCAACAGTACAACCTTGAATACTTTGTTTAGTGGAGTGACCAATGAGGAAATCAAGAAAATATCATCCACGGAAGTTAATGTTGTGGACATATTTTTATGTAATTGGCATATCCTTTGACAAAACGTACTTTACTTGTATTTGGGTAAATCTAAGTAGGTTCAAGATGATCATTACAAGTGGTTAAATTGAAGACATGAAGATTACTCAAGAACTGTTCAAGAAAAGTGCAAATCTGCAGATCCCGATACCTGCTCGATAGAATCTCGATCTGTCGAGATTCATTAAAGCTCAACAGATGCCTCGATCGATCGAGCTTACGAGATTTTGTCTATAGCTAGCAACGTTTTATTCTAAGAAGGCTATTTGTTTATGGGTTTGTATAATCCTTATTGGACTAGGAAAGCCCAAGGTTTGTGTAAACCTATTTGGAATAGGAGAGCCCATTAAGCTCCTATTTAAAGGAGGTGGAAAAAGAAAAACCTAACCCTAGAGAGCTTCATAAGGTTTTCTTTTTGAAACCTTAGCCTCCTCCTACAGAATTAAGAGTTCTTGCTACGTTTCTTGTACGCCTTTGGGTTTTATAACCAAGCAAAGTCTCTTGCACCAACATTGAAGATCTTATTGGTGTTTCTATATGAAGCTACTGAAAATCAACTATAACAATCAAAGGGTTGCTGTGGAGTTAGTCACGAACTGGGATTCGTGCAAAGGAGTAAGCCGCGTACTGGGATCCGCGCATCAAACTGGTTAGTCACGTACTTGGGAGCCGTGCATCAAAAGGGGAACTATCACTACAGAACAAGTCTAATTGGGTATTGGGGTAAGGGTTTAACTGAAGGTTGGTAAGGTACTTGGGATTCCTTTACTTGTAACCGCTTGTTGTGATAATAGTGGAGTTTCGGGAGTGGTGACCTGAAAATCACCCGGTGGGGTTTTTGCTATTAGGGTTTTCCCCATTCGTAAACAAATTACCGTGTTATTTATTTTCCGTTGCATATTTAGTTTATTGGTGATTTGTTTGTGCTACCACGTAATTGCATGTTAATTAACTTAATTAATAAATTTTTTTAAATTAATTGGTTAATTAATCACAAGGAGTCAATTCGTTTGTGGCCTATCAAGTGGTATCAGAGCAGGCATACTCTGATTAGGTTTTAATCTTTCCTGTGTGATCCATTGACCCCTGTTGTTATGGAAACTCTTGATTGTTTTGATTTGCATGATCTTATGTTGAATGATGATGATGATATTCAAGATGCCTATTGGAAGCTTTATAATTTTTGTATGAAATCTCTCGAATGTTCTACAAAATTAAAAGCTAAACTTGAAAAGGTCAAACTTGAAAAAGATGATTTGATTGCAAAATTAGATGAAGCCAATAACTTGAATGAGAATTTAAAAAATCAAATTCCATCTCAGGTGGACAAAATTAAAAGTTTGGAAGAGCAACTAGTTGAATCTAAAACTGAAGTTGAAAAATTAACTAGTGCCAAACTTGTTGTTGAGCCTAACTCAAAAGAAAAAGATTTTTATATTCCCCTATTTAAAAGGAATAATGAAGAGTTGAAGGCTAATATTGCTAGGATAGACAAAGGTAAACAATCTGATGTTAACGCTGAAGTTTCTAAACCTATGTCTAAAACTCCTCCTAGGTTGAATAAAAATTCTGAATTTGTCCCCACTTGTCATCATTGTCATATTGTTGGTCATATTAGGCCAAATTGTCATAAATTAAGGTCTCAGTTAACTTCTAAGGTTAGACTAACTTCTAAGGTTAGACCTCCTTCTAGGAAGCCGAGTAGCTCTAAAATTGCCCATGTTTGTCACCATTGTGGTGGTTCTGGTCACACTCGACCTAATTGTTTCAAGTTGTTTCCTCATAAGCGAGTGTCCAATAGGTCTCATCCTTTGTCTAAAGGCTCTGTACCTATTCTTGGTGAGTTATTAAAAACTTTGAGCTTTTTAACTCAATTTCAAGGGAATTCTAATTCCTCTATGTCCTTTAGTAGACATATTAAGACACATGCCTTTTCATCTTCACGGCCAAGGACTCGTACTGTGTGGGTGATAAAGGATCCTAAGACTTAATTGTCTTTCTGTTTGTCCTTTGCTTCATCATCAAAAGAATCCTTATTGTCACTAGCACTCTCCATAATCACCTTATCGGTTGTGGCAGCAAAAGCCATAAAGTGATCACATTCATCCACATACTCATTAGAAGAGTCATTCTCGATGCAAAAGCATTGAGCAATGCTTTTGCAACTTGTGTCTATCATGAAGGCTCTTGCAACTTGTGTCTATCATGAAGGCTCTTGCAACTTGTGTCTATCATGACGGCTCTTAAAACACTCATTTTATATGTTTAGGTTTAGAAAAAAAGAAGGCCCAAAAACATATTCACGGATCCCAAGAAATCAGAACAGAAAATCTGATTTTTTAATTCTCGACAGATAGCAGGTGTCGAGGAGCTATCGAGCAGGTGTCGAGATTTAATGAAATTGCACTTCGGCTTGTTTTTCTTGGACAGACTTGATGACTTCAACACTTAATCTTGAAACCTTGTTTCTTGAAGTATTAAAAACACCTAGAACTACCCAATTACAAGTAGAGTGCGTTTTGTCAAAGGATTAGCCAATTTACATAAATAAGTATGACATATGTTCTTAACATGTGAACCACATATGTCTTAACAATCTCCCCCTTTGGCAATCTGTGATAACACCACCACAAACAAATGAACATATGAGAGAAGTCATAAATCACTCAACTCATATTCACTTGTTGAATACAATAAAATCTATCCTAACACAAACTCTTGAAAAACTTTGCAAGAAGAGAGTTTATGGCAAGTAGACTTTGACAACCTGTATTTCTGAAACACTTTAAACAAAACTCATCAAGGCATCTTGTGTGAAATAGAAATAATTAGATTGCATACAAGTATAAAGAACATGTGTCTGAAGATAAAGAAGAAACAACACATGAAGAGATAGGTGAAAGAAACATACATCCACATATAGAGAAAATAAGTACAATGTATGTAAAATTGGTCACAAGACCTCATATACAAGATCAATGTATCTATAAAGAATAGAAAAGAAAAGATACATCAAAACCTCACTTCATCCCTCATAATATCAACGCTCCCCCTATAAAAAATGTCCTATACTAACTCTCCCCCTAAGATGACTACTCTCATAACCCAAAACTACGAGCAATCCTTGTTTAAGCAAATTGTGATCAAAGACAAAGTTCTTGACCTAGTTCATCTTCTCTGAAGAAGTTGCTGTGTATTTGCACCAAAGGGTTTTGTGACCAAGCATCTTCCTGATCTTCATCGTGTATGATGAACTGAAAAACTTTGCAAACAACCTCTCCTTCTAAGTTGGTGTTTAAAGTCGTGTACTGGGATTCGTGCATCTCGTTAGTCACGTACTTGGGAGCCGTGCATCAAAAGGGGAAATTATCACTACAGATCAAGTCCAATTGGGTATTAGGGTAAGGGTTCAACTGTAGGTTGGTAAGGTACTTGGGATTCCTTTACTTGTAACTGCTTGATTTGATAATAGTGGAGTTTCGGGAGTGGTGACCTAAAAATCACCCGGTGGGGTTTTTGCCGTTAGGATTTTCCCCATTCGTGAACAAATCACCGTGTCATTTAATTTCCGCTGCATATTTAGTTATTCGGTGATTTGTTTGTGCTGTCATGAATTGCATGATAAATTGATTAATTAATAACTTGACTAATTAATTAATTGGTTTAATCACAAGAGGTCAATCAGTTTGTGGCCTATCATATGCCATCTTCCATGTGCTTGTGCGCTCTATGCCATGTTTGTGTGCCTAGGCCTAGGCTATGTTTGTCACGCCACCAATCATTGAGTTTTTCTAAGGTGTGATTGGTCACCCGTTTCTAGTTGATTTTATTACCAATCCTAGGCTAAGAAAAATGTCATTTTTCCTAAAGTGGATGGCAAAAAAATCTTGATTTTTAGGTCCGAAAGTTTGGTTATGTGTGGGGAAGGTGTTAGGCACCCCACAATGCCTATCCAAGGGTAGTCCTTTATTTTGATAAAACCTTAATTTTCGAAAATTGGCAGTAAAAACATGATTTTGGCATTGGCTTTCGGGGCTTTTACATGCATGTGGTCTTTGAGGTTTTGGCTTTTGAAAGGGTGTGATCTCAATCTATGCTTTCCTAAGGCATTCGAGCAAAGTGCTAGATTTCCACTGCGAAAATTCGGCGAGAAGTCACCTTACTTTCGTGGCAAAAATTAGGCATTACTAGCCTTAGGTGACACAGATTGTGACAATTGCACCGAAAAGGGGCAAGCAGGTATATATATATGCATCATGCACAATGCTAGCATACAGAGCAGGAAAGTAAATGCCTACATCCCTAGAGTATGGCCCAAAATATAAGTGCAGGAAGTTAGTCACGTACTGGGATTTGTGCAAAAGAGTAACGTTCATATTTTGAAGAGTTTAGAGGTTCTGAAGTGGTAGAAAGATTCTGCTATAAGTTCATCATGAGGATTGTAAAGTCTAGGGATAAAAGTTTTGTACTAAATCTGAAACTTTTCTTTACTATAGTAAATTGATTTTCGAGAAGGTTTCCCCCCAGGTTTTTTAATGTGAAACTAGTTTGCTTCATTGGTTTTCCTAGGTCATCATATCTTGTCTTATTTACTATTCTGCTGTGCATGATATTGATGTTTGTTTGTTTTAACAAGGTTTGTTCATAATAATTCTAATTGACAACTTGAGTTTAAAACTTGTTAATTCTATCAACCGAGGTCTAAATTTTCCAACAAACTTCTTTAGCATATTCATTATATCATTGGTGAGCATGCTCTTCTAAGTCAAATTGCATTTTCCAAACATATATTTTCCCTTGACAATCAAAATTCTGCATAATATTACCATAAATATCTTCATTTTCTTTCCAGGGCATATTTTTTCATCACTAATTATAGGCCTTATACTGACTAGTAACTTTGAAAAGAAGAGAACGCCTAAATAGAAATTCAAAAACCAAATTAAAGCTAAACAAGTTAGTGTTGTTGATAAAACAGTCAATGACATAAAAATAAAACAAATAATAAGATACTGAATACCCATGTTACAAGTTTTTAATACAACAATGATAAATACAAATAAACTAGTGTTGCAATATTATATAATTTGATAACGGAGCCTAGTCCGCATGGTAATTGTTTACCCTATTCTTGTAAAACTTGTTTATTTTGTACCAAAATTGGACCAAGATGTACAATAGTCTCAAGGAAATTATTTCCCCATGTTATGAGACAAGGAACTCAACTAGTGGTCACTATTTCCCATTGAGATGTTAGAGGTATGTTACTTGCTGCATTACTAAATATTGAATTACTAGTATTGAACAAATCCCTTTTTTCTGTACATTGACGAGATCACTTTACCCTATGTCTTACCCATGCTTGTTAGATATAATCACTTGAGCATGGTAACAAGTAAAACAATTATGAACAAATACTTGATAATACTAGATAAGGAAGTCAAATTAGATCCATGAATACTGATTGCAATTATTTTTATTACTTAGAAAATAATTTTCAAAGTATAAAGCTAAATTAGTAGTGAAGCAAAAAGGAAAAAAGAAAAACAAATCCAAATCAAACATGGAATTCAATTATTAGTTAGGAGATCAGTTAAAGACTTAGCAAAACATTATAAAAACTATGAAAAAAAAAAGAAAAAAAAGAAAAAGAAAAGAAACATAAAGAAATAATGCAAAGAATGATTGAGCACCCCTTGGAATTCAAAACTTTGAATTCTAGTCAATTTGTTGAAATTTGCAAGGGTTTTGCTTTGTGGTCTCGCTAGAGTTGGAATGATGTGAAGATTTGTGTCTTAGGTACACTTAGTAGAAAGCAAATCTTCTATGTTGGGCTAGAGTTCGAATGACTAGAAGATTTTGGAATTGTTAGATATTTTAGCGGGTTGCATAGAGGTTTCAGCTAAATGGTTTTTTGTGAAAATTTTGAGCATGGGAAGCAGAGTTTTTGTATTAATCTCTATTAAATGGGACAAAATTTTGCTCATGTGACGTAACTTAATGAATATCCTTAAATTAGATGATTGCCAGATGTAATGCATCCGTTTAAAATCTGGAGATAATGGGAGAGAAGCCCATCCCCAAAATGAAACATCTTGTTCATAAAAAAAAAAAAATAATAAAAAAAAAATAAAAAATAAAAAAAAAACCCAACTAAAACTAAAACATCTTGGTGTCACGCACTCATACATACATACAATTAGAATTTAAACACTCATCTTTCTCAAAAAAAAAAGAATTTAAACACTCATTGTATAAAAAAATATAATAATAATAATAATTTAAACACTCATGGACAACTCTATAATTTTTTTTTTTTTTTGACAGAAGTGATAGAAACTCCATATTCGAATATAGTTCCCGCTGTTCCTTGTTCTTACACGCCCTTGTCTCTTTCTGCTGGTCAAACCTAAACACGTACAAAAGGCCAAAAGAGTTTTGAAACTTCGAAAAGTTACCGTTAGCCCCACCAAACAAACATTATTTATTTGACACATATAATACAAAAACATCCCAATTCCCACCACCCAAAGACGGAAGAGATATTTTCTCCCAAAAAAAAAAAAAAAAAGACGAAAGAGATAAAAAAAATAAAAATAAAAATAAATAAATAAATAAAAAACCTCACAATTCCCTATGCCTATTCAAATTCAAAATACCCCTTTGACACACAAACAAGATAGAACTCCTTGATTGAAACGCCAACTTTCCTTCTTCTCTCTTTCTCAATGTGACAGATTTCAATATATCTACCAAATCCCATTACCCAACAGCAACATTCCCACAGGTGGACAGCTTTCAAATTCAAAATCCATCAAAGACTCAATCTTCTCTCTGAGTCTCAGATAGAGGGAGAGAGAGAAGCTTCAAGCTTAGGCAATGGCAATGATGAGCGTATGCAAGAAATCCTCAATGCCAAGGCAATCCTCGTACAACTCCCTCTATGTCAACCCTCTCAATGACCAACTCAAACACAACCGTAGCTGCAGCGAAGGAGGTACCAGAACCCCAGACATCATATTAACTACTGACGACATTGACAACATTGACAAAGAGAACAATGAGCCCAACACTAACACTAACAGGAAGCACAAACAAAATGCAAATGGTTTTGCTTTCTCTTCTTCTATTTCTAATAATATCAACAAATCTTTATCTACCAACACCAGGGTCTTGATGAACTTGAAGCCTTCTTCGCTTCAGTTTTGCATGCAAATGAATGAGCCCGCCAAGGCCTTTTTCCCCTCTAAGGTTTGGGAACCCCCTGAGTCCGAGAATTCCAGTTCTTTGAATATTTGGGACTATTCCGATTCCGAAGCTGCTCCGGCTTCTTCTTGGTCTACACTGCCTAATAGGTTGCTTTTCTCTTCTCGATTCCCTTTTGGGATTTTCATACAAACATTTATTGATATAATATATTTATTTTATATTTGTGTTTGGTCAGGTCCTTGTTGTGTAGGCCATTGCCTCTGGATATCGGAAGGTGTACTTGTGTAATTGTGAAAGAAGAAGCATCTCCAGAGGGACTTCATCGGGGTACTCTATACTCTCTTTATACCAATGTAAGATCCCTGTAGCTTGCAAAGCCTACATGTTATATTTTCTTTTTCTTCCGAGCTATGATTTATTTATTTATTCTTTTAAATATACCACCTAGTATTTGGAATCATTGAATTTTTCTTTCTCTGTATTTGCAATTTTGCTTAGTACATGTATGCTTGACACAGTTGTATGTCTGATTTTGGCAATGGTTGTTGCAAACTTGCAATGTTGTTGGAGGGGGAATCCCAATTGGAAACATTTTACTCATAAGCGTTTTCTATTGGTGGTCATTTTACTCTCAAGTAGTTAAACAATTTGCTAGAAATTATTGCATAAAAACAATCTATGGGTTTCTGAGATGTTTATCAGCATTAAATTTATGGGCTATGGTCAATTTATGTCATTGCAGTCAACTAATTTTGAGAAATTTCAATTCAACATCTTTGATGGCAGTTTCTGGTCATGGGAATCTGAATATTTGTTTTAGGACGGCAGAAATGAAAGCCTGTCCCAATTCAATTGAAAATTAGGTTACTTTAGGAATTATGAGTCCATCACACAGATGTACATCTTTGATAATCTGGCACTAGGATAAATATGACTGTAAATTTTTCACTGATGTCTCCCTTCATTATCATGTTTGGTGGTTGAATCAGGATTTCTAAACATATAATTCTAGGGGATACTTAGGCCTGTCATGTAGCCAAATATTTATGGAAATTCATTTTTACTACATCCTGTTATTTGAATTGAAAGACCATGGTGGTCTTGGACTCTGGAATAATTTCTTTACTTTTGAAACTTTAGAAAGTAAATAAGAAATTTTATGATAATGAGAATTTAAATCTAATATAAGCAGTTGCTTTTTTGAATAATGAACAAAGTGAGAATTATTCCATTTGTAGAAGGAATGGTAGCCTTATGAATTGTTTTAACAGGAAGGTCAAATGCGGATAATCTTATTAAACTATAGGTTTTATGAAAAATATCATACTTGCAAAGGTAATTATACTTTTCTATGTATTTTTTTTCCCGACCATTCTTTAAGTGGTGTTTTGAGTCCAATGTTGCGAGTTAACTACTGAATGTAATAATGAAGTGAGGATTCTAAACTAAAATCAATTGGTCTAAACTAAAATTGGTTGGCTTTACTGGTCATCAAGTTGGTTTGTGAGTAGCCCTTTGAGCCTGTCAACCTTGTGACAGTCTGTTATCAGGGGCTAACTGGCTAATGTTCAATACACTAGTGTTTTTCAATTCAATGGTTTAAATGGTGTGCAAGCTCTGGTGTGTTCTAACCACCATGGGGATGCTCAGACCTGTTTGTTAAATTGAGGTACTACTCAATTAACTAGACTTAGTGATGCAGGACTGGGTAGGAAAATTGAACAAAGGAAACAGAAGATAAACAAGACAAATCCCATAAAATCCTCAAAACATTAAAGACCAAATTCAAAATTTAAAATTCAAAAATAAAATAAAATCTGAAATAATTTTGGTGCTTGCATCACTAAGTGTTCCCAATATTTCAATAAGGAGCTTGATTGAGATATGTTTGTCCAACGCCAAAGGCAACGTATGCTTCATTATAGTGGAAGTTGTAAAATTTATATTCAAGTGGCTAGGATCCGGACTTTCCAGTCTTTTTAGGGCATTCGGGTTAATAGCTTCTGCAATCCCTCTTTAGTAAGTATTTGTGTCATGGTTCTTTTAATTCTTCACATAAATTCTTTTGCTTCATCTTTTCTTTGGAACTCCTAAGTAGCTTTGATTAGTTATGTTTGATTATTTAATTATCTATATTTGGAAGATCTTGGGTTTTTCTTGTGGAGCAAGGTAAACTTCCATGAATGAACAAAGTTTTACTCATTTTTCGATTTCAGGAAGGTCAGGGACGACAGGATCGGAAACTAGCTGTTGCTCACCACAAGCGGTACAATGGAAAGTCCGAGTTTACAATAGTGCAGAATACAAAAGGAATAGTGCCTGATTCAGATGATAATTTTATTGGGGTTGTAACATCTAACCTCATTGGTTCTAAATACCATATTTGGAATCAGGTTCAGTTTCTTAAAACTTAAAATGTGTATAATGAGTTATATTACCTTTGAACTTGTCAATTAAAAAAAAAAAAAAAACTGATATATGCGATGATCTTTATAATGAATTTGGTTAGTAAACTTTGCATTTTATGGCAGGGGAGACGCCTCAATTCCCAAACTATGCAGTCTAAATCACTTCTGGCTGTTGTCAGGTAAGCAAAGTTGAGCTCTCCCTCTCTTTCACTTGCTTACTTGCTCTCTAGTTACATGGTCTTTCTGTGCTTTTGCAGATTCATGCCTACGGTAGCCACCTGTACAGGAAGTTATAGAAGCATGATGGCATACATACCCAAGCACCAATTTATGCAGTTAAAGAATGCAAACCAGGTGAGCTTAACAGTTCTAAGATATCTGAGCTCCTTACCAATTTATAATATGATCTGATATGAAAGGGACTTTTTATGACAAAGTTGATGTTGAGTTAATGCTCTCTTAGGACTAAATGAAATAGGATACTGTGATTCAAACTTCACCCAGGTACAACACATTTATGGACTGCCAAAGGACTGGGAGGGAAAAGTAGACCATGTTCATGAGCTATTCTCGAGAGTTCCGAATTACAGCAAAGTAAGTGCATAGAGAGTGTTTTCTGTCATTATAGCAGACTCAAATCTCCTTTTTAATTGTTTATGTTGCTCCAGATTTCAAAGCAATATGAGCTAGATTACAGAGACAGAGGAAGGGCTGGACTTAGAATCCAAAGTTCTGTAAAAAATTTCCAACTGACTTTGGAGGTAATTAGAACTTCATTGGCTCAAAGATCACACTGGCACAGACTTAAAGCATCAAAATTTAACACTTATTTTGTAGACAAAATTTATCAATATCTGTAGACGGTTGGAACTTGCAACATTGGAATTGAGGCGCTTTTAAGTGTGTTTGGTTTTATAAAAAGGGGTTCCTAAATGAGTGTTGCAGAAACATATTACTTTGGGATAACTTACTTGTATATGGTTCAACATAGGAGAATGGAAAACAGTCAATTTTGCAGCTTGGAAGGGTGGGTAAATCAAAGTATGTAATGGACTACAGGTAATAATGCAAGAACCTTTTTAAAATTACTTGTATTGATTTTATTGAAAGTAAGGTTTTCCTGACATTTATATCTAGGAGTAAATAATTGATAGTTATATCCATCGAAATGAAAAAAAAAAATGAGAAATTTAACCCTAAACATTGAACCTTAATTTCTTGTGCAGATATCCTTTGACAGGTTTCCAAGCATTTTGCATATGTTTGGCTTCTATTGATACAAAGCTCTGTTGCATTGTGTAATAAGTTTCTCCTGCCCCTTTTTACTGGTTGCTCTACTTCTCTCTAGCCAAAGGACCAAAAAAGGAAAAATGAAAAAAAAAAAGAAGCCTTTTTGTGATGGATAATGGGCTGGAAAAATATTAGTGAGGAATTGTTGTTAGACTGGTGTTTGGGTTCATTATTTCGTTAAGGAAAATGAAGATTACAAGCATCACCTATGGGCTATATTAAACCTTCACAATTCAATATCCATGTACATTCTAAATGAAATTTATGTTTACGAGCATTATCTTCTTTTGCGCACATGTATCAAGAATATTTCTTGGTAGCTACTTCGATGGTTAAAAAGAAGACAAAAGGGAAGATAGTTGTCGAAGTTTTCATTGATTTCGCCATTGCATGCGTTCTATTAATTACTTATATACCATGAAACACATATTTTAGCGTACTTTTATTTATTGATCTCAGGAAGGGGAAAATATTACATATAGAATGCTCCGCGCCACTTGACAGACCTGACACATCTAAGAAAACAAAATCTTTGTTTGGTGATGTTGCATTACTGCTCAACCATGGTTAGTCAACATGAACTAGCATAGTCGATTGATTGGTGAAATGGTGACTGCCTTGGATTAGGGTCGGGTCAATTGGATTGTGGGTTGTGTCAATTTGTATTTTTCACGTGATTTTTTTTTTTTTTTTTTTTTTTTTAAGAACAAAACTTATATTTGCAACTTGGTAAGTTATGTAGCAAATTATTGTGTGAAATGCATTTTTTTGAATTTAAAACCTATCAAGAAAGACTTAGCTTAACAAATTAATACATGCTTAAAAATTATAAAATTATACAAATTTCAACATTGCTAACTAAAAACAAAATAGCATCAATACAAAGGAATCTAGTCTACCTTTGAAAGTCTAATTAAAACAAACACACAAGTTTCACTTTTACATAATATTAACATCCCAAAACATAAAACAAAATTACAAATAACGCATTAGACAAAAACATATAAGAAATTTACAATTTCGAAAAATAATTTCATAATATCTTGGAAAATAGGGTTGATGTTTGCAAACAAATTTAGACTCCCTTTTCCATAAAGTTTTTAAGACTATAAGTACTTTGCCAACATGTCTTTCCTTGATGCTCAGTTAGGGAAGCAGCCGTGCTTTGCTTGGAGGAGCATCATGGCAACGAAGGGAATCATGAACCAAGGAGTAAGGTGGAACACTGGTAATGGAAAAAGTGTGTGCAGTTGGGATGACAAGTGGCTACTAACTCCATCCACATTTAAAGTTATTAGCCCAAAAATGTACGTGGGAAATGGTGAGCTTGTCTCAAACCTTATTTCCCCATGAAGTAATCATGATATGTGCTCATCGAAGACTCAACTAATCCGACACACTTTATTTCCCCATGAAGCATATGAGATCTTGTCAATCCCCCCTCAGCTTTACTTCTTAGCTCGATTCCTTGGTCTGGACTGCAACCCCAAATGGCTCATTTTCAATGCGTAGTGCCTACAAGGTAGCCCAAGAATATCGCTCTGATAGCTCAAATATTGTGGCTTTGTTGGAATCAGTCCAGAGTGTAAAATGCCCAAACAAGATTAGGAATTTCATTTGGGAAGCGTGCAAGGATATCCCCCTAGTGAAAACTAGCTTAGAACTGGCAGATACCGGTCAATGTGGAGTGTGACCATTATGGGCCGATCGAAACCCTAGCCATGTTTTCTGGGGCTACGATATTGCAAATGATGCATGGACCATGCTTAATTTCAAGATGCCTAAGTTGGCTGAGCCATCGAAGACTTTCTTGGACTTATCTGCCTTGTTAAATATGAAATAAAAATGTAAACTTGGAAATCTTTGCGACAACAATGCAAATCAGCGGCCAACATCGTCAACAAGGCCTCTCGGTACTTAAAAGAATTTTGTCAAGCCCAAAACCCTACCCATCCTAAACAAACCCGTACTCCAGCTTTGTGGAGCCCTCCGTATGGGCGCAAGAGCTCGCGATGAGACCGTGGAAGTATGCCTTGGCTGAGTGGACTGGGTAGAGGGTGAAAAATGGAGTCGCCACTTAGATTAGATTTAGGAACCATAAATGTAGCGCCCTTTTGTGAAGGACTGATCTTACTGAAGCATGTATTTGGAGTTTAGGTATAAGGATGGGAAGGTGTTAAGCACCTAAACCGTTGGTCAATCTCCACTCATTGTGTTCCATATCCTAATTCCATTAAAAAAAAAAAAAAAATCCTCTAATAGTTTATTCTATGCACACACACATAATCTATACTAAACATGAATATAGTAACTAACCTAGAATTCTTCTATCATGGCATAACATACATCATATTCATCATCTAAAGAGTTTATGCAAAGTTTTTCTCTTTCAAAAGCATCCTTCATCTAAAGAGTTCCTTTGCTTAGGCCCTTGATCATTCCTAGACCTATTTAGTGATATCATCATTAGGGAATGGGGGCTCGAGTCATAAGAGGTATAAAATGAGGTGTTTATAGTTGCTCCTTTTTTGATTCGTTAGCCTTGCTGATGGGGTCAAAAGAAAAAGAGACAAACCATTTTGTTTCGACATACAGCTTGGGACCACCCATGCATATGGCAAAGAACACGCATACATGAGGCAGGTGTGACTTTGAAGAATTGCATCGAATTTGTATGTCTAAATTCCCACGGGTTCTGCTCACTATTTAAGAGCCTAGTTTGCTAATTATCAAGAAAATGACGAGTGACTCACTCTCCTAGAGTCATTAAAAT
Source organism: Quercus glauca (assembly GCA_023736055.1). NCBI lineage: Eukaryota > Viridiplantae > Streptophyta > Magnoliopsida > Fagales > Fagaceae > Quercus > Quercus glauca. Next base: position 42,531,817 of record CM043319.1, read on the forward strand.
GAAAAATAAACATGGCGAATAGCCTCAAGATAGGAAGAGCACTCCACCACCTACAAACATCGCATATATCATACAAGGGTGCTCTATTAAGCTAGAAAGGGAAGTTATCTAGGGTGTTAAGTTTGCGGCTTTTGTCTCAAACTTTTCTAGGTGACTCTTGCCTCTATCTTAGTCTCTTCCGTATTTTCAGTGGCTATAGACATCGTATTTTTTCCGCCCTCGATTTGCGTGTCAGACCCTAAAAATTTCAAAAATATTATCTTTTCTCCAAGGGGTTGCGGAAACATCTAGATTGATGTGGCGCAACCCGTTTGGGCATTAGAGCACTCAAAGTTCCTTTTCCGATCAAATTAACCAAAATGTCCCTAGTCAACCCTAGGTTGACCGAAAGTCAAAGTCGGTCAAAATCATCCAAAAATGACATTTTTCATGTTTCTACATCAAACCTAAGCTACTCAGTGGTTTTCGTTAACTTTGACCAAGTTTGACCCGAGGTTGACTCCTATTTTAATCCAACCATCTGAACAGGTTGGGACTAGTGCCATTAAAAATATTATCAAATTCCCTTTCCAATGGCTATTCATGGGTCGAAATCAAAATTAAAATAGCTGAGATATCCTGAAAACCATGTTGGGCGCTTTAGCTTACTTCCTGAGGCCATAACATTTGATCCAACCGTTGGATTTTTGAATTTTTATATTTCCAAAAACTAGAAATCTAGAGTTTTCCAAGGACACCAAGATCAGCTTAATCTGAGTTTCGGAAGGCCTTCAAAAAGGCCTCCAAATTTGGCAGCCCTACAAGGGCCGTCGGGCACTTTTTGGCTTATTAAGTGGCCAAAACGTCCTTTTCTAGACCAGATCTGAAGTGGGAATGTTTTTGGGTAGTATTGGAGTAGTTTCTGGGCAATTTTCTCTCTCTCTCTCTCTCCCTCTCTCTCTCTCTCTCTCTCTCTCTCTCTCTATATATATATATATATATATATTTCTCTCCCAAAAACAAATAAAAAAAACCTTTGATTCCTCCTTTCTCTCTGAATGTTCAAAATGGGTATGAAACACCCTTGAACGTTTAGATCCCAATTAACAAATTATCAATTCAAGCTTATTATCAAACAATATATGTGCGAAATATGAACATAAGCCAAATACAGAATTGCTAAACAATCTAAGCCAAATATAAACACATCCACAGCAGTAAATATAAGGCAGAGATAAAGGAAGGAAGATGTAAACACACGGACAATACACGATGTGTTATCGAAGAGGAAACCGAAGCCCTCGACGTAAAACCTCTCCGCTGCCCTCTAAGCGTTGAATAATCCACTAAAGAATGTAGTTAGGATACATGAACAGCAGAAGACCCTCCAAGCCTAATCTACCCAAGTACCTAAACCCTCCAAGCTTCTTGCTCTAACGAGGTTACGCCGAACTTATTTCTTCTTTAGCTTCCTGGATTCCACTACTAGACCCATCAACCAATGTGAATTGGTTCCTTTTTAACTACTTCCCAACAGCACCAAATAAACCTTCTCACGGATGTAGGTATGGTGAGAAAATGATTTGGTTAAAGGCCTCTCAAGAATGTAACAATGGAGAGGAAGAGAGTAGAGGAATGTGAAGAGTCTCTAAGGTAAAGATTGTGGATGAATCGATCTTGTTTGTCTCTAGGGTTTCTCTCACAAAATTCTCTATGGAAGCTCTCTCACTTTAGTGGGTATAAGGGTCTATATATAGTGGGGTGAGAAAGGAATGCGAAGAGTCAGTTTTTCCCAAACATGGCTGATTGGCGGCTTGGCCTCGTGACTGGTCTAAGTCGCGAGTTCAAGCCGCGAGATAACGGCCTGGCCAGCCTAGGACTTTTGTCCTGTAGTGCGACAGCTAGCGCGACCTTTCGGCTCCCCATGTGTGCATCTCACGTGCCTGCAGTTGGCGGCTTGCCAGGCGCGAGTCAGCCATGAGTCCTAGTCGCAAAACTCTGCCTTCTTGCACATACTTGAGCTTTTCTTCACATCTTCTCGCACACTACCCTTACAATAATCCCACCTAAATACAGGATTACTAATTGTTGAATTACAAGCAAATTGGCACGGAATAAAGCCAACAAAATGGTTGATTAAATTCAACCTTACAATCTCCCCCTTTGGCTATTCCGTGACAAAACCCTACAACAGATTCTAGACTTAACGCGTGAGTTGGGAATAGTTGAACAAAACTTACTCACACCTAAATCTAGACTCTGAAAACCTCTTGAACATATGAACAAGTAACTCCTGAAACACAACAACACAATAATATCATTGTTTGTAGAAAACTTGAAATGCATATGGAGCAATAGAAGCAAGATAAAGCAAAAATGGAATTAAGCAATAAAGCAGTAAATCATGGCTTGATCAACCAAGCAATCACTATACAAAAGTGATTACTATGCTCATTCACACAAGGAATGAACATCTAGACATGCAAGGTGATAAGCTCAATTGAAGAGTATCATTTGCAAGTCCAACACTCAACCAATGCATACAAACATATATGCATCTAGGAACAATCCTACAAGGGCACAAGAGTGATGTACTGAATTGAAATGCATAGCATTTAACATCAAGTACACAAGCCACAATGCAAGGCTACAAAGCAAAAAGATTGCATTGCATGGTACAAACCATAAAAGCCTACAAAAAGCAAAGTGCATGGAAACAAACCCTTAAAGCTTACATAAGCAACATGGGTACAAAAGAAAACATAACACAATAGACTGAATAACATCATCAATATATAAATAAACCAAAGTGTTAAAAAACTGTATCCACACATATAGATATAAACATGAAACATAAGTTTGTTAGTCTATCCAAAAACTATGAAAAGTATATCCTGAACACATCTCCCCCTTCTCCTTCCTCCTTCCTGTGTCGTTCTCCCCCTTACTATATGCTCTCGCTCTCCCCCTTTTTGTTAGGAATAGCTAAAGGCTCTCCTCTAACTTCTGCTGAATAGCATCTAATTGTGTTTCAATAGCTGTGAGACGCACTTGAACTTGATTGTTTGTTATGTAGATAAGCCGATGTAATTCAGAGATTCGCTCGACTATAGTTTCAATCAAGTGGCTTTGCCTTGGCATTTGAAATCCATGGGGAATAGATGGAGCACTAGTTGATTGGAAAGGCGTAGCTGAGCTTTGGCCTGAGGGAATGACTGGTTCACTCTTAGGAGCTTTAGAGGAATGGCTCTTACTTGCTTGAAGAGTGTATAGGGATATTGATCGAGGACGAGATGCAATTTGGCCATCTGATGGAGGATTGACGCCTTCACGAAAGATGATCTTCATGATGAGACTACAAAATGGAAGATTCATTCAAGCTGCTGATCGAGTCGCTGTTTTCCCAATAATCTGAAATATGTGGGCGCAGATGTCAATCGAAACACCAATAATGAGGTCACACAAGAATTTGGCCCTCCTAAGACTGATGAAGGCAATGTTTGACAGCGGGTAGAGGTTGGAGAACATGATCAACTTTAGAGTTGTCAGTTCAGGCGAAAAAGATGCAGTGCCTATAGATGAACCTCCGCTTCCCACTTCATGTTCACTCCCAAGAACTTGAAGAATGTCTTGAGCCTGAAGAATCCTATAATCATACGGAGTTCAATCTACATTTTCAGGTCTGGTGATGCGAAGGATCTTAGCAATATAGTTTGCATTTATAGAAAATTCTATCCCTCGAACCCAGCATTTTAACTCGACCCCTGTGTATCTGGCATTGGAGTAGAATTCTTTGATCAATTCTATAATTGGATCCTCAAAGTTACCAAAAAGATCAACCCAATCTCTCTCTTCAAAGATCTTAGGAATGAACGTTGTCCCCAGGGTGTCAAACTTGACAACACATTCCACAATGAGAGGAGCCTTTACAAAAATATCTGTGTAGGTCTTTGAGTCAAGGAGTGTCCTGAATTTCTCAATGGTAGAGTCTCTAGATGACTGAGACGACAGTTATGTCCTTTCAGCAACCAGGGTTGATGGATCATCAGTTGCAATGGCTTTGCCTTTAGATGAACGACGAGTCATCTACAAAAGAACAAACATACAGCAAAGAACCAAAAACAATACCACAAGGCACCAATAGCAACTTGATTAGATTCAGATAGAAATGTGAATCCGAGAGATTTCAAAATTAATAAATCATAGGCAATGTTGAAGTATTGTGTGGAACATGTGAACAGAAATGGTGATTGATCAGATACAACACAGTGTCAAGTGATCACTGAATATCCCAAGGTCACATACTGACATAATGACAAACTACCATAAGCATGATATGCAAACATCAATATAGTCATGAACCATTTCAAAGAGCACAAAACCCCATAAAACATCATTACTATAATCAATAACCACTAAAAAAGAACAAATTCCTAACCAAATAGCACTCAACAGACTAAAACTAAGACATGATCAAACATGCTTAAACTCAAAACATAATGCCATCAACAATATCCACAGAAACAAGAAAATAACTCTAAAATCATGAAATCTAAAGTGAGAGAGAGAAAACCCATACCTTTTTCTTGAAGATTTGAGAAGAAAAAAATGCAGAAATGGAGGTTTCTCAAGAGTAAACACGGAGTGTTTCAGAGAGAGAAATGAGGAAGACAATGAACAGTCACTAATTTTCGAGGGAAAAACTGAAAAGTTTTTGAAAACTGTCTTTAAAACGCAAAATACGCGTTTTTCGCGATTGGAATAAGTCGCTAATTAGCCGTAAGGGTAAGCCGCGAAACACTTTGAAACTGAAATTTTTGAAAAATTTTCTAAAGTGTTTTTCGCGAGTGGAAGATCTACTCGCGAGGGAGTCGTGAGATGAGCCACGAAAATCTCTGTGTACCCCTCATGACTGGACCTTTCACCCGCGAACAAGTCGCCACACTGAGCCGCGAAAAATATAAAAACTCAAATTTTGAGAAATTTTCTAAGTCTTTTTCACGACTAGGGCATTAATTTGCCAATAAGCCGCGAAAAATCTCTGAGTGGGCTTATGACTGGGACATGCGACTAGGCTAACCCGCGACTCAGTCGCCAAAACAGGGGAAAACAGTTTCTGAAATTTTTGATATTTTTGTAAAAACAAAATACTTTCCAAAAACAACTAAAACACTAAAAAATCTTTTTGTGTTTGATCAAACAAAGATTGAGCATATGAAAACACATTTTATCAAGTACAATCACACAAATGAATATGACATTCATTGAACATAGACTTGTGTGATGTGTGTGTATATCAAAAATAAGATAGTCCTTAGTCCAATGTGAAGCTTCAATGATCAATTCAATCAAGGCATACACAACTAGCACTAGATAATGTGACCTATCTCAATTATAGAAACATGCATATATGACCTCCCACATGACTTGATTACATTCTTTAAAGCTTTTCATTTGGCTCCAATCTACTGATGGAAATATGAGTGTACGCAGCGGAAAAAATTAATTAAACGGATCTACTTCATTCACAATTGATAACATGTGCCATATAAGTTTCAGAATTAGAGAACAAGAGAATGTACCTTGAAGCAGTGAAATTCAAAACCGAAGATCAGAAGTTCTTAAGAAGACTTTCAATCTTCACTCCAATTCCACTAGATGAACAGTTTCTGAAATTTTTGATATTTTTGTAAAAAAAAAATACTTTCCAAAATCAACTAAAACACTCAAAAATCTTTTTTGATCAAACAAAGATTGAGCATGTGAAAACACATTTAATCAAGTACAATCACACAAATGAATATGACATTCATTGAACATAGACTTGTGTGATGTGTGTGGATATCAAAAATAAGATAGTCCTTAGTCCAATGTGAAGCTTCAATGATCAATTCAATCAAGGCATACATAACTAGCACTAGATAATGTGACCTATCTCAATTATAGAAACATGCATATATGACCTCCCACATGAACTTGATTACATTCTTTAAAGCTTTTCATTTGGCTCCAATCTACTGATGGAAATATGAGTGTACGCAGCGGAAAAAATTAATTAAACGGATCTACTTCATTCACAATTTATAACATGTGCCATATAAGTTTCAGAATTAGAGAACAAGAGAATGTACCTTGAAGCAGTGAAATTCAAAACCAAAAATCAGAAGTTCTTAAGAAGACTTTCAATCTTCACTCCAATTCCACTAGATGCCCAAGATGTATGGTCTCTCAATTGGTAACAAAATGATTGATTTGAGAGTGACAAACACTCACATACACACCATTTCACAATAATGTTTCTTACATAAAAAATTCTGAACGTTTTTCCCTTTGTATCTAACCAATTATCTAATTGGGCTAGCCTTTTGAGCCTTTCCAATTGGGCTTAAGTGTGTGGCTTGGAGTGGGACCAAAAGGGACCAATAAGATACTAGCTCCAATGGGCCTTGAGCTTTTCTGTCAACTCTTCACAAGTCCATAGTTACCATTAACTATATTTAATACCACTATATAAATATAGTTGCACTCTAGTCCTTATTAATAAATTATATCCCAAGACTTTATTGTACATGTAACCCCTTCATTAAATATTCGTAGTAACACAAAGTCTTGAATGAAGACTGCCACTTTGTGAATTACTACATCTTAATTCTTGAGTTCCCAGTTTAATTCTTTAATGTTATTCATCATATATTTATGAAATCTAATTTCATAAATATATACTTTAGTCTTACTAAAGTGGTTAGTTGCACTCTAGTACCACTATATAAATATAGTTGCACTCTAGTCCTTATTAATAAATTATATCCCAAGACTTTATTGTACATGTAACCCCTTCATTAAATATTCGTAGTAACACAAAGTCTTGAATGAAGACTGCCACTTTGTGAATTACTACATCTTAATTCTTGAGTTCCCAGTTTAATTCTTTAATGTTATTCATCATATATTTATGAAATCTAATTTCATAAATATATACTTTAGTCTTACTAAAGTGGTTAGTTGCACTCTAGTACCACTATATAAATATAGTTGCACTCTAGTCCTTATTAATAAATTATATCCCAAGACTTTATTGTACATGTAACCCCTTCATTAAATATTCGTAGTAACACAAAGTCTTGAATGAAGACTGCCACTTTGTGAATTACTACATCTTAATTCTTCAGTTCCCAGTTTAATTCTTTAATGTTATTCATCATATATTTATGAAATCTAATTTCATAAATATATACTTTAGTCTTACTAAAGTGGTTAGGCCTAACTCATCTAAATAACAAATCCATTAAACTTATCTCAAGGGAATATTTTGTATCTCCGTTAAGAAACTATGAATTCCATCTTAAGAACATATGTTCCATCAATACTAAATGTAGTTGCCCAACATACTAAGGTTTTAACCGTTACTTTAGATCTCACTCCTGATATATCAAACCAACCTACACCTTATGATCAGGTCCATTATTTTCTCAGGATTAAGAGTTCATGCAAATGTAAGTCGTGAGATTTATTATTCAATTGACAGTCTTTATGAGAATAATAAATCTCACAGCGGTCCGGTTCAATATGTCTTAACTCTTAAAACATATCAACATATTAACTAGAAGTCACCACTTCCATGATCAAGACAAATCATCTTAATTGACATGTTATAGTCTTCGCAGATGAAATGCCCAATTTCATCACCGACTACGAACCAAATTCTGAGTTTACAAAGAACTTGTGACTTATATCTTCCGTGACTAAATCACATAAATCACATTCTATGCATCTCATGGACTATATGATAATGTCCGAATATTCATGTTACCATTATTTCAGATAATAATAAAACAAATTTATTAAACATAATATTAAGTCATACATAATGTCAAACACAATGTCATACATAATATAATACATATCATCATACAATAGGATTCTAGGGCACAAATCCCAACATCTACAACATATCATTTGCACTTTTGAACAAAGAAAATCTCATTGTGAGATAGATGCCTGAAATTTTTGATATTTCAATTGATGAGTTAGCCTTTGGCTTTTTGGGCATCATACATTTTATTTCAGTCGCTTTCCCTTTTTCCTAGTTGAATACTAGTATGTGCGACAGGCTTTTGCAGCTCTATATCTTTTTTCATTTGGAGATTTACATTTAGAGAGCTCTTTTAAGCAAAAAATAAAAAATATAAAAAAATAAAGAGTGGGAAGATATATAGGCATGAGTCTATGCATGTCTCAAGATCAACAAAACCATTCACTAATCATTCATGACAAGGTTGAAGATCTATTTACAACAATCACCTAGATTTCAAAATTTCTCCCACAATGATATGAGTGCAAAGGAAACAAGCTAAGCTCGTAGATGCACAAGGCTATTAGTACAAAGGTACAAGGCAAAAAATGCTTTGAGACAGAACTCAACAAAGTTGATCAAACTTTTTAGATTTTCTACTTTTTATGTGTTTTTGAATTTTTGACACAAGAAAAATAAAGATTGATCAAAACAAAATCAGCAAAGTAAAAGACAATTTAAGCAAAACTCACAAACAAAAATTTCCAACTCAAACTTGCAAGAAGCAAAACAACCAAGCATATACACAAAATATGGGAAGTATTAATGCATGGACATGTTGTAATGCTTATACATGAGTATCCTTTGTCACTCACACGTCACGTGCATTTGGGGTGATATCCTTGACGGATTGGGTACGAGAGTTAGAACTTTCAAACCTTCGTGTGAAGCTTTCCAAGCAATTGGTGAAGGCATCGATCATCTTCATCACGTCCATCATTCCTGGATCATGGTTTTGACTCCTTGGTTGCTCACCACCCCAAGACCTCTTGTCATTTCTTCTTCCTCGTGACCGAGATGCGCTTGCATTGTTGTCTACTCTCAGCTTTTAACAGTTAGGTCTAATATGTCCTTGCAATTCGCAATAGTGACACACATAATCTGTTCTAGGACCCTGTTGTGATCTTAAGAGAGATCTTGCTCTACCTTCAAATCCGGCTTCTGATTGATTTTAGAACTTATTAACCACTCGTTGCTCAGCCAGCTTCTTCTTCTTCTCAACCTTAACATTCTCAGGGATAAGCTCTTCCACAATCGGCCTATGGCCTTCACAAATTTCACTTTTTTGGTAGTTTTGGCCGATGAGCTACTCCTTCCAGTATATCCCAACCCGGACTTGTCTGAGAAATGTTTTTGGGATGAGATAACATCTTCCAGCTTCTTGGATGAGACCCTTTCTATCTTGGCTTGTGCTTATACCACCTCTTGCTCAAGAAATCTTACTTTGGTATAAGCTTCTGAAAGTTCACCATTTAGTGTCTCAATTTCACACTTTGCCTCCTTATATCTAGCCAGGAGACTTTTGTAGTCCTCAGCTTTCTTCATCTTCTTCACAGCCGCCTTTGCCACCCTTGTGTACTCTCCCGATCTCTCAAGAAGTAAGGTGTAATTCTCTTGAAGACTAGCTGTATTTCTATCCTCTTCAACATCTGATTCCTCAACAATCCCTAAGGATTCATCATCGCTGTGTTCTCCAAGTTCTTGTACAAGTTGATTCAGGTCCTCCGAGGACTCAACATGCTCAATAGCCATAAATGCGAAGTAGTTTCCTTCTCCATCACAGCTGTCCTCAGAGTCAGAATTTGATGAGTCTGAATCACTTAAAGTAGTGGCATAGGCCTTTCCCTTTGACTTTAAATAATTGGGACATTTCTTTTTAAAGTGCCTATGTCCATTACATTCAAAACATGTAATTCCTTATGAGGATTGGAAATATCTACCCTCTTTTCTTCTAAACTCTTTCTTCTCTTTTTCGGTACTCTGAAATTTTCCTTTGTCACTGGATTTCCCACTGTTTTTGAGCTTTAAGAATTTCCGGAAATTCTTTACAAGATACTCACATCTTTGTCTACTGCATCCTCTTCCAAAGAATCATGAGATACTGCTCTCTCATCAATTGTTTTAAGAGCTAAAGACTTGCTTTTCTTCTGTGTGGGCAGGGACAACTCATATGTTTACAAAGAACCAACCAACTCTTGAACCTTAATGTCGTCAAAATCTTTGCTCTCTTTAATGGCTGTAACTTTGGCATGGAAACTCTCTGGTAGTGACCGAAGGATCTTCCTTACAATTTTCGAGTCCTCCATCTTTTCCCCCAAATTGAATTTCCCAATAACCACTTCGTTCAATTTACTGTAAAACGAATCAAAAGACTCATCCTCACTCATCTTTAACTCCTCAAAGTGAGTGGTCAACATTTGAAGTTTGGTGTCCTTCACTTTCTTAGTCCCTTCATAAGTTGTCTCCATAATTTCCCATGCTTCCTTAGCAATGGTGATATGTGAAATCCGGTGAAATTCTTCTGAAGAAACACCGCAGAAAATAGCATTCAATGCCTTGCTATTTGCATTGGCCGCCGCAAGAGCAGCCTTATCCCAAGTAGACTTGGCAACCTCTTGCCTTGTCTATCCTACTTCAACTGCATCCCACACAGCATCATCAATAGAACACAAAAACGCCCTCATACGGACTTTCCAAAATGCATAATTATTACCGTCAAAGAACGGTGGTACATTAAGAGATTGTGACCTATCCATCTCAAAGGGGGTCAAGGATCACACTTAGGTATTTAAACCACAGCAAGTGTACATGCTCTTATACCAATTGAATGTTCAAAATGGGTATGAAACACCCTTGAACGTTTAGACCCCAATTAACAAATTATCAATTAAAGCTTATTATCAAACGATATATGTGCGGAATATGAACACAAACCAAACACAGAATTGATAAACAATCTAAGCCAAATATAAACACATCCACAGCAGTAAATATAAGGCAGAGATAAATGAAGGAAGATGCAAACACACGATGTGTTATCGAAGAGGAAACCGAAGCCCTCGGCGTAAAACCTCTCCACCGCCCTCAAAGTAGTGAATAATCCACTAAAGAATGTAGTTGGGATACATGAATAGCAGAAGACCCTCCAAGCCTAATCTACCCAAGTACCTAAGTCCTCCAAACTTCTTGCTCCAATGAGATTACGCCGAACTTATTTCTTCTTTAGCTTCCTGGATTCCGCTACTAGATTATAGCATCAACCAATGTGAATTGGCTCCTTCTTAACTGCTTCCCAACAGCACCAGATAAACCTTCTCACGGATGTGGGTATGGTGAGAAAAGGATTTGGCTAAAGGTCTCTCAAGAATGTAACAATGAAGTGGAAGAGAGTAGAGGAATGTGAAGAGTCTCTAAGGTAAAGATTGTGGATGAATCAATCTTGTTTTTTTCTAAAATTTCTCTCACAAAATTCTCTCTAGAAGCTCTCTCAATTTAGTAGGTATAAGGGTCTATATATAGTGGGGTGAGAAAGGAATGTAAAGAGTCAGTTTTTCCCAAATAGGGCTGATTGGTGGCTTGGCATCGCAACTGGTCTGAGTTGCGAGTTCAAGCCAAAAGATAACGGCCTGGCCAGCCTAGGACTTTTGTCCTGTAGTGCGACAGCTGGCGCGACCCTTCAACACCCCATGTGTGCATCTCACGTGCCTGCAGTTGGCGGCTTGCCAGTCATGAGTCAATCGCAAGTCCTAGCCGCGAAACTCTGCCTTCTTGCATATACTTGAGCTTTTCTTCACATCTTTTTACACACTACCCTTACAATAATCCTACCTAAATATAGGGTTACTAATTGTTGAATTACAAGCAAATTGGCACGGAATAAAGCCAACAAAATGGTTGATTAAATTCAACCTTACAAATAAAAAAACCTTTGATTATTTTCTTGCACGGAATAAAGCCAACAAAATGGTTGAAATGGGAATGTTTTTGGGTAGTCTTGGAGTAGTTTCTGGGCAATTTTTTTCTCTCTTTCTCTCTCTCTCTCTCTCTCTCTCTCTCTCTCTCTCTCTCTCTCTCTCTCTCTCTTTCTCTATATTTCTCTCCCAAAAACAAATAAAAAAACCTTTGATTCCTCCTTTCTCTCAACAATCAAAAGGTAGTGCTCTTACTCTTAATCTTTCTCTCCTTGGTTCTACACCTTGGATTTGAGGTCTAAGGGTGTGGATGTAGCTTTTTAGCTACAATCCACACCCATTGCTTTTCTTAGCATGTTCTTGCTTTATTTTGTTTCCTAGCATGTTTTATGGTTTCTCAAGCATGTTTCTTTGCCTTTTTCCATGATTTATTGCTTCGATGTTGTTAGCCTAGCCTTCTTAGGCTAGGATATGTCTAAATTTAATAATTGTGCTTAGATCCACATGATTTTAGGCGCCTTGCCATGTTTATGCTTAGATCTACATGCCTATGTGTTCTTCGCCATGTTTTTGCTTAGATCTACATGTTAGTGTTTAGATCTATGTCCCTATGCTTAGATCTGTGTTTATGTGCTCCATGCCATGTTTGTGTGCTTAGATCTATGTTGGTTGCTATGTCATGTGCTACTTTAGCCCTTTGTCCCTTGATATCTCTCTTTCTTACTTTTTGGCCCTTCCGGTGGGGTGTAGATCTAGATCAAGTGGTCTAGGACTACATCCTTACACCAAGGCCTATATTAAAGGGTTTGGATCATTTCCTTTTGCATGTCTGTGTTTGCTTGCTTGCTTCTATGTTTTATCTCTGATGGTACACAAGAATCAGTAGGCTGAATGCTCTGAGCTACGGTGACAGCTTGAAGACCTGAAAAGAAAAAAAGACTGTCAAGGGTGACCGGGGTGAACTGGCTAAGGAACTTTCAATGGTTAAGTCAATTTTCTTTCTAGAACACCAAGATAGTGAGTTAGTGAATAGTAAAAACGTACCTTGGGTTGATGGGGTTAGATCCTTTTTATAGAGAGTTTTTAATGGGTCTACTTGTTCGTATCCATTATTATCATGGGAGACGTGTATATTTAGTGGAGAAAATGGAGCGGACTTCGGCGAATCCTCCCCACGTTCTAGAATGATGAATCATGGTTTAATTGCTTGGTGTTTGTAGAAAGATCCTTTGAAATTAGCTGTGTTGTTTGGTTATCCATGCCCTTGTATGCCATGGACGACTATCCTGATTTGGATAATCATGATATTCATGGATGGATCCTATTCATGTTTGTGGTGTTTCTGTTGGGCTTCCTTCCTTGTAAAATGTTCTAGACATGATTTGGTCACGGACGACTACCATGGATGAACTGAGCTTAATTTAGACCTCCGTCAATTGCCCCCTTGTCCTTGTGTCGTCCATACCACTGTTAGAATCATGATTGCTTTCATTGTTGCCTTTACACATGGTGATTTTTCAGTGGTTGAAGAATTTTCCATGTGGCATTTCTAGTGTGGTCTAAGATTAGACATCCTAAATATCGCCACGTGGCTCAATCCCGACGGCTTGCACATCGTGTAATTTTGTTTTTCAAGGAAATCACCATATGGCATTTCTTGATTGGCTTGTATCACTTTGGTGTTCCTCCTTGTTGCCTATAAATAGGCCAATACCTCTCCTACACTCTCACTTTCTCATATTTTCTTCTTTGGCATCAGTCATCCATCGTGCCTCGTTTAGAAGTTTCTTCCCATCCTTAGTCCTCTCCATCTAGAATCAGGTATCTTCTTTTCTTCATCTGTAGGTTTTCTTCTTTAGAATTCTTTACAAAATGGTTGAGATTGTAGTGTCCTCGTCTAGTGATAGGAATGAGAGAGAAATAGATGAGTAGTAGCAATAGTGATTCTACGGATGAGCAGTACTCGTCTGGAGTCCTTGGAGTTCCCCTAGACGTCCTCCAGGAGGATATGAGGAAGAAGGCAGCTTCCGGGTCGTCCATTGGTTCGTCCACCCCTTCCCCTAGTAAGGTGGAGGACATTTTGTATTGCTATGCCATGGATATTCTGTCCAAAATAGATAAGAATAGGCTTTACACTCTTAGCGATAAATTCCAAATCTCGGACGAGGCTAATCCCCCGTCTTGCTGCTCCTGGTGAATGGTGTTGTACCCCGAATTTTGGGGTTGGCATAAATGAGGCCTACCTATTATGGGGTCTTAGGCTACCTTTGAATGCTTTTGCTAAAGAGCATCTCCATAGGTTAGGTATAGGACCAAACCAACTCAACCCCAATGCATGGAGAACTATTGTGTCCATGCAAGTGCTATGGAGAGAGGTTTTTGATGGGATCGTCCTCTTACCATGGACAAGTTCTTGTACTATTATAAACCTTCTGAAATAAGCCAATCTTTAGGTTTCTATTAGTTTTCAGCTAGGGGTTCTAGTTGTAAGTTAATAAGGTCCTTTCCCTCGTCTGATAGGAGGTGGAAGATTGAGTTCTTCTTTGTCTCTGGGTATTGGGCAGGGAACCTTGTTGAGGTAGGAAGGGACCCATTTCCTCCTTTTACTGGCGAGATGAGTCGTCTACGTTCTGGGGGTATGTTACTTTCCTTAGCTCGTCTTACTCACTCTATCATATTTATCTAACTCCATTTTCCTTTTTTTAGCTGGAAGACATCCTTCCCTAACCAACTTCTTCCTAAACCGTGTCTAATAAGCACGTTCCTTCGCTGATAGGACCTTCCATTCCTTAGTGATGCTTCATCGTCTAGCAACTTGGGGGCTTGGACTTGAACCTACAGAGGAGGCTTTAGCTCATGAACTTACTACTCGTCGTCGTAAGTTATATACACACATTTTCTCTTTTAATTTTTTTTTTTTTTTTTTTACTCATCTCAAATTTTGACGACCCTTTTCCTCTTTCTCGCAGGAATGGCCACCATGAAGGAGAATAAAGGGAAATACCTTGCTACTGGTCATGAGGTCGTCCAATTGGGGGATGAGGTAGCTATTTAGACTTATCCACTTGCTCCGCCCACGTTGAAGCTCGTCCCTCCAGCCTCGTTGGAAAAGAGGAAGACTGTGTCTAAGAAGCTTGACACAGGTAACCTTCCTAGCCGTCGGGGTAATAAGAGGCCGCAGTTAGACTCCTCGACGCTGTCCACGACTTCAGTTGTGGTTCTTGACCCTGTTGCCTTTACTCAACCACTTGTGGTTTCTAAGGTTAACGCTTCCCTCCTCCATCCAGTGGTTTATCCAAGTAGCTTTACTTTGTAAGCAAAGATTTATTTTCGTTTTTTATTTTGGGGGGGGGGGGGGTGGGTTCATTGTTTTAGACCAATTTAGATTTCTCTATGTACATTCACTTCATCCATGTTAAAGGGTTTTTGGACGGTGGTCGTCTACCCTTTTTAATTTATTTTTTTAAATACAATTCTCATCTATCTTTGGACGTTTGCTTTTATCCCTTTTTTTTTTTTTTCCTAGCTTTGCTGTTTAAGTATTTATTCGTCCATGATTTGGACTTTATTTATTTAGGGACTTTGAAATAGTTAAGTGTTTGCTCGTCCATTGTTTGGACTTTGATAGGCCAAGAATGTATTGACCCCTTGTGATAAATTAATCAATTAATTAGCCAAGTTGATTAATTAATTCAATTAACATGCAATACGCGTGGTAGCACAAACAAATCACCAACTAAGTTAAAATGCAGTGGAAAATAAAGTTGACACAGTGATTTGTTTATGAATGGGGAAAACCTCATAGGCAAAACCTCACCGGGTGAATTTAAGGTCACCACTCCTGAGAATCCACTATTATCACAACAAGCAGTTACAAGTAAAAGAATCACAATACCTTATACAAATCTACAGTTGAACCCTTACCCCAATACCCAATTAGACTTATTTTGTAGTGACAATCTCTCATTTTCAATGCATGGCTCCCAGTATGTGACTAACTAATCGATGCACGGATCCAAGTACGTGACTAACCACCAACTTGAGAAGGATGTTGGCTGCATATGTCTCCGGTCACAATATGCTTGTGAAAAACTTTTGCATTTAGTTCCATTAGCTGTGACAGTCTTTAAAATAATCCTTATATATGTTTAGGGTTGTGAGAAAAGAAAGCCTAAACAAATATACACGGATTGGTGTGAAATCAAATTTGACAAAAACTGATTTTTGTAAATCTCGATAGATAGGTTATCTATTGAACAGCTGTCAAGCATCGAGCTAAACAAACCTTTTAAACCTCGATAGATGCTATCTGACGAGCTAGCTATAGAGTTTTAAAATCCAACACTTCTTCACTTGTTTCTTGGACAGATTAGCATGGCTTTAACACTTGGACTTGAACTCTTGTTCCTTGAAGTATTAGACACATCCTAGATCTACCTAATTACAAGTAAAATGTGTTTTGTCATTGGATTAGCCAATTCTAGATGACATATGTTCCTAACATAATTCACGTATGTCCTAACAATCTCCCCCTTTGGCAATTCGTGACAAAACCACAATAAACAAATGAACATATGAGAGAAGTCATAAATCACTCAACTCATACTCACCTGTTGAATACAATAAAATCTAATCCTAATACAAACTCTTGAAAAACTTTGCAAGAAGAGAGTTCATGACAAGAAAGACTTTGACAACCTGTATTTTTGAAAACACTTTAAACAAAACTCATCACGGCATCTTAGTGTGAAGCAAAAATATCAAAGATTGCATACAATAAATAAGAAGCATATGCATAAAGAGAAAAAAGAAACAACACATGAAGAGATAGGTGAAAGAATGTAATAACAACCTCAATATATATATCAAAATGAATACAAGGTTTGCTATCACAAAGTAAGAACAATGTATCTAAAAAGTAAAGAAAAGAAAAGATACAAAAAGTCCTCACTACATCCCTCAAAAAGAAAACACTCCCCCTAACAAAAGTATCTCCTACACTAACTCTCCCCCTAAGAACATGACTACTCTCATACCTAAAACTACTCCCCTTTTTTGTCATAAATGACAAAGGGCAAATTACTCAAGTAGTCATCTCGTCGTCACCGGAAGAGCTAGCATCCTCATCCTTATCATCATCATCATCATCGTTGGAGTCACCATCATTGTCCTCATC
Organism: Quercus glauca; assembly: GCA_023736055.1. Lineage (NCBI taxonomy): Eukaryota > Viridiplantae > Streptophyta > Magnoliopsida > Fagales > Fagaceae > Quercus > Quercus glauca. The sequence goes on from CM043319.1 coordinate 42,548,735, forward strand.
CCTAGATGCCTTTGGAGAAGGAGAGGGAGATGCCACGAAGCCACCAAGGTGAGCCTACCGTCGTGCAATACGACCGACACGGGTGTTCACCTGACACAACTCATCATTGAGTGTGTCAAGGTGAGCATCCATGCGCTGAAACTGCGCCATGACCGCCTCGAGGGTCACACCACCCAAAGAATAAGAAGGAGTTGATGTGGATGAAGTGGAAGAAGCTAGAAGAGTCGCCGTCTCGGTCCGTGGCTGCTTTGGTCAAAGCTGGGTCTCCCTCCATCGAACGGTTGCTGTGTCTATGGCATACATGACAAAGAAATGTGTAGACACAGGATAGGAGACATACGCATGGCTAAGAATCCACGTGATAGCCGAAGAAAAAATGAGCTTATCATGGATTGTCGTATCCTTATAGACATCTATAAGGGAGAGCATGAAGTGAGAGGGATAGTCAATAGCGAGTCCCTCAAGTAGGGATAACAAAAATCGAGCACGAGGCTCAGTAATGGAGTTATAGTGAGATAAGGGATGGAAAACCAATGTCATCGCCATGTTAAGGAACCTTAGACCTTTTGCAAAGCCCGAGCAAGGGGTGTTTTGACGGTTACCCCAAGATGAAGGTGGCTCATAGAAGAGAGACGAGAGTTCGTCTTTGGACATAGTCCTAAGACGATCATAGTTGAGGCAGTCAAGATGCGCTACCCTTGGGACGTGTGGCACCTTGGATATAAGATCTAGAGTGACTACAGCATACCCCGAATGCAAGTGAAGAAATGAGGTATAAAATAATCAAATTTGTGCATGTTGGAGTAAAACTCCAGTATGATCACAGAGGAACAAGTCACCGGGATGCCACAAAGTGACTCCCAACCCCTACTATAGATGACAATGGAAAGGTCAATATCGAAAAAATCCGATAGGACGACTTGGCATTCCGAATGAATGCCTCGTCGAGAAAAGTTCTCTGAGAAGTCTGTACGAGCCTTCTCATTACGGAACCAAACGTGAGAGGGGTAGGATCAGAAGTAGATTCCCCGAACTGAAGAGAGTTCCAGGATGGAGCAGACTTATGTTTAGGTGCCATAAAGTAACTAACCGAGAGAGAGAGAGATATATATATATATATATATATTTAATCAGAAAAGTACCAACACAAATCAATATCAAGAAGATAGAGACAAAAATGGTACGTATGCATGAAAAATACATGAACATGTGACATGCAAAAGTAAAAACATCATGGGCTTAGCCTAATCCAATCCTACCAGCACACATGATTTGAACATAGTAAACACACATCTAAAATGCATGAATCATTGTTAAAATGCGAATATGATGCAATGCATGAACATTTAAGATAATTTAAACAAAACCCAACCCAAAAATTTTGCAAAAACCTCTTCAATTTTAAAAACCTCAAAATTTATCAAAAACCCCAAAAGTTAGGTCAAAAGGATGAAATGCATGATTAAATGTGAGAAAGAAGATCATACCAGAGTAAGAAATCACCCTTGAGGCCGAAGATTGGGTGGGGAAGAGGTATAGAGTGAAAGAAGGGTGTAAGGGGAGGTGAAGAGTTAGAAACAATCGAGAGAGATCGAAAAAAAATGAGAGAAAAATCACGCTAAGGCTATATATAGGAAATCACGATTCTCGATAGGTCGAGAGGTGTCAAGATTTAAATCTTGCCATATGGAGTTGTCAAGGAGCTATCGAGAGGTGTCCATAGCAAAGTGACCTCGATGGATCAAGAAGCTATCGAGCATCTATCGAGCATACAGAAACTTCCTCGATCAATCGAGAAGCTGTTGAGAAGCTATCGAGAAAAATTCTCAAAAACTTCAATGGATCGAAATTGCGATAATAGCTATCAAGAAAGGAAGATCAAAAGGCTTGATAGATAGCCTAGCTGTTGAGAGGTATCGAGAAGCTGTTGAGATTGCTCAAGAGCAGTTTTTCAAAGAAAAGAAAAAAACAGATATGAATGCAATCAAATATGCTACTCAACCAAAGATCCAAACAACATTTTAAGCTCTAAAAAAAATCTCTCAACAAGAAAATGTCAAGCATATAGATCCAAAACACACATGCACGCACTAAACAAGTCTAACCAATTTTATATTTCAAAAACAATTTAAAACAGTTTAGTGAGCATACATTAACACATGTATTTCTTGTGATGGCCAAATCACATTGTGCCTACACATGTATCAAGAGTAAAAAAGAAAGATATACTTGACCACTCCGCCACACTGATGCAGGATTTGTTTCTTGTACTTTTTCAGTCTCTCTCTCTATGTCTTTCAACAGGAAAACCCTAACTTACTTACACGTTAAAACTGTTTTCACTTGGGCTCAAATTTAAAACCCACTAAAAACTTAAAATAAGCTTCCCAAGACTTTAATTCCTACTAAACCCATATTAAGGTTGTTTATATGGGCTAGAACTCTAAGAATTCCAATAACACTTAAACTCCTAATCCAAATAGGTTTTAGTCTCTTATCCTTTTCCTTAAACAATAAGGAGACTAAAAATTAAATATGAATAATCCACACAAAATAACTATTCACGTTACTCTTTTTTTTTTTTTTTTGGAATATCATAATATAAAATAAATGTCACTTCCAAAATAAATTAAATAATTCATCAACTCCACACTAGAAGCAATTAAAATAAATTTAAGTGAGACGGGTGTTACATTCTCCCCCTCTTATAAAATTTTCATCCTTGAAAATTCAAAACATACCTCAATTTTGAAAAGCTGGGGATATTTGGATTGCATTTCGTCTTTACGCTCCCATGAAGCTTCTTCTATGGAATGATTCCTCCATAATACTTTGTCCAAGTGTATAGTCTTATTACGTAGCACTTACTCTTTATGATCTAAAATCTGAATTGGAACTTCTTCATAGGACAAGTTCTCTTTAACTTGAAGTGGTTCATAACTTAGAATATGAGAAGGATCAGGGACATACCTTCTCAACATGGATACATGGAAAATTTTATGTAACCTTGACAGAGCCGGTGGTAAAGCAAGACAGTCAGCAATAGAACCAACTCTCTCCAAAATTTCAAAGGGCCCCACATATCTAGGGCTTAACTTACCCTTCTTGCCAAACCTCATAGCTCCCTTCATAGGTGCCACTCAAATGAAAACCATGTCTCCTATTTCAAATTCCACTTCTCTTCTCTGTGGATCAGCATAACTTTTCTGTTTACTTTGAGCTGTACGCAATCTTTCCCGAATTACATTAATCTTTTCAGTGGTCCTTTGAACAATCTCAGGACCCAAGATTCTCCTCTCTCCAACCTCATCCCAACAAACTGGGGATCTACACTTTCTCCCATACAAAGCCTCATAAGGTGCCATCTTAATACTAGAGTGATAGCTATTGTTATAAGCAAACTCCACCAAAGTCAAATGGTCATTCCAATTACCCTTGAAATCCAAGGCACAAGCTCTCAACATGTCTTCTAAAGTTTGGATAGTTCTCTCGGACTGTCCATCTGTTTGAGGGTGGCAAGCGGTACTAAAGTCCAACTTAGTACCCAAGGCTTTCTGCAAGCTGTCCCAGAACCCTGAAGTGAATCTCGAATCTCTATCAGATACAATAGAAGCTGGCACTCCATGTAACCTCACAATCTCATTAATATAAAGTTCAGCCAGTTTGTCAAGAGAGTAGTTCATTCTAATTGGGTTGAAGTGGGTAGATTTAGTCAACCTATCCACCACCACCCAAATAGCATCATGATTCTTAGGTGATCTTGGTAACCCACACACAAAGTCCATGGTGATATACTCCCATTTCCTCTCAGGTATGGGCAAAGGTTGTAGTAACCCTGATGGCCTTTGATGTTCCACTTTGACTTGCTGGCAAATCAAGCATTGTTCCACAAATTGAGCAATTTCTCTTTTCATGTTGATCCACCAATAAACTTCTCGAAGGTCATGATACATCTTGGTACTACCCGGATGTATTGTATAAGGAGAACGATGGGCCTCCTCCAATACCTCTCTTTTAATCAATGAATCATTAGGCACACAAAGCCTATTACCAAACCTCAAAACACCATCATTAGAGATATTAAAATCAAGTCTACTTCCACCACATACTTGTTCCATGATCTTCAACAATTTAGGGTCACCACTTTGAGCAGCTTTGATCTTATCAATTAGAGTTGGTTGTACATTTAAACTTGCCAGGTAAGATTGGGAGTCTCCAGTCACTATGTCTACTCCAAGTTTTTGAAGATCAATAATAATATGCTTCTAAGTAGTTAACAATGCAGCTAAGAAGCCATATGACTTTCGACTAAGTGCATCAGCCACAACATTGGCTTTACCAAGATGGTAATTTATAGAATAGTCATAGTCTTTAATTAATTCTAGCCATCTCCTTTGCCTCAAATTTAATTCTTTCTAAGTGTATATGTACTTCAAACTTTTATGGTCCGTGTATATTTCACATCTCTCACCATATAAGTAATGCCTCCAAATCTTCAATGCAAAAACCACTGCTGCCAATTCCAAATCATGAGTTGGATAATTCTGTTCATAATTCTTTAGTTGTTAAGAGGCATAAGCAACCACCTTCCCGTGTTGCATTAGAACGCAACCAAGACCCTTACGAGATGCATCACTATATATCACAAAACCACCAGAACTAGATGGAATAGTCAATACTGGTGCAGAAACCAATCGTTGCTTCAACTCTTGGAAACTTCTTTCACATTCTTCTGTCCAATCAAACTTTGCATTTTTTCTAGTTAATCGAGTCAAAGGAGTTGCAATTCTAGAAAATCCTTCTACAAATCTTCTATAATAACCTGCAAGGCCCAAAAAACTTCTTACCTCACTTACATTAGTAGGGACAGCCTAATTTAATACAGCTTCAATCTTACTAGGGTCCACGGTAATTCCATCTCTAGAGATCACATGTCCTAAGAACACCACTTGATTCAACCAGAACTCACACTTCTTCAATTTAGCATGCAACCTCTTGTCTCTTAAAATTTGCAAAACCATTCTCAAGTGTTCCTTATGCTCTTCTTGGCTTTTAGAGTAAACCAAGATGTCGTCAATGAAAACAATAACAAACCGATCCAAGTACTCATGAAATACCCTATTCATCAAGTCCATAAAAATAGCTAGAGCATTAGTCAGACCAAACGTCATCACTAAGAACTCATAATGACCATACCTGGTTCGAAAAGCTGTCTTTGGTATGTCATCATCCTTAACTCTCAATTGATGATAACCCCGATCTCAAGTCAATTTTAGAGAAGACTTAAGCGCCTTGAAGCTGATCAAACAAATCATCAATTTGTAGCAAAGGATATTTGTTTCTTATGGTTACCTTATTCAACTCCCTATAGTCAATGCACAACTGCATACTGCCATCCTTCTTCTTAACAAACAACACCGAAGCACCCCAAAGGGAAGCACTAGGCCGAATAAAGCCTTTATCAAGCAAGTCTTGCAATTGCTCTTTCAATTCTTTGAGCTCTGTAGGGGCCATTCTATAAGGTGCTTTGGAAATTGGGCCAATACCAGGTACTAGATCAATAGTGAACCCAACCTCCCTATTAGGGGGTAATCCAGGTAAGTCCTCGGAGAACACATCTGAAGACTCTTTCACCACAGGGATGTCTTCAACTTTTAATTCTATTTTATCACCCTTCAAAGCACAAATAAGGAACCCTTCACAACCCTTCCTAAGCAATCGTCTTGCCTGCATAGTTGAAACCAATAAAGGTGGTTTCACCACACGGTCTCCCTCAAAGAAGAATTCTGGCTCCCCAGGGATTTTGAATACTACTTTCTTCTCAAAACACTCTATGGAAGCATAAAAAGTAGATAACCAATCCATCCCTAAAATCACATCAAACTCAATCATATCCAGCAACATAAGATTTGCTTTTAATTCCCTCCCAGAGATTAAAACATTACAAGACTTGTACACTTTATGGGTATTCATTTGTTGTCCCAAAGGTGTAGCAACACACAATTCATAATTTAAACGCTCAGGTTCCATGTTTAACCTTTGTGCAAGTCTATGTGAGATGAAAGAATGGGTTGAACCAGAATCAAATAACACTTGTGCATGTTGACCAGAAATAAGAAGTGTACCTGAAACCATTGATGGGGATGTCTTGACATCGTGTTTAGTTAAAGCAAAAAACTCGACCTTGGACCTTGGGTTTTTGTTGGCTCCCATTTGCATTGGTAGTTTGTTCAGCTCGCAAATTTGGACAATCCTTGATGAAGTGTCCAGTTTTGCCACATTTAAAACATGCCTTTGACTCCAAATAACATGTTCCACTATGAGCCTTTTCACTTTTGGACAAGTCTTACGTGCCTTCTTATTTGAATTAGGCACCCTTTGCTTCTTGAATGAACTTCCACTAGACTTTCCCTTAAGAAAATTACTCTGATTTGGCTTCCTCTCCTGATCATTGGCCTTTGAGAGACGATTGCAATTTCTCTCTGCTATGAGAGCTCGATCTACCACCTCAGCATATGTTTCCAATTTGAACATGGAAACCGGTCCCTGAATATCCTCCCTTAAACCCCTTTCAAAATGCCTAGCCTTCCTTGCTTCTGTGTCAACCATGTGTGGAGCAAAGCGGGATAATTCAGCAAATTTCCGCTCATACTCATACACTGATTGAGTACCTTGTGCTATGCGAATGAATTCAGCTTCCTTTTGCACCATCAGACTATCAGGAAAATATCTCTTACGAAAGAGCTCAACAAAATGCTGCCAAGTTAGAACTTCTCTTCCATGTGTTCTCTCTGTGGACTCCCACCATTCCAATGCATCACCTTTCAGTACAAAAATAGCAAGGATAACTCGTTGCTCATCACTAACTTCCATTGCTCTAAAGAGCCTTTCTATCTCTTTAAGCCAATTGTCAGCCTCTATTGGATCCTTTGTACCCTTGAAAGCAGGAGGGTCAAGCTTTCTAAACTTCTCCAAAGCACTAGTCGGATTGGTGGCTCCTACTTGATGTTGCACTATATTGGTTAAGCCCCCAATGGCTTCAATAGTAGCTTGAAGATTAGTGGCTCCATTAGCATTCGGTTGACAATTCCCTGGGTTCCTCCTTGGTGGAGCTATCTCACTAAGCAATACAACAAGATATCATAAGTGAAGATTTTTAAATAATCCAAAGGGTCAAAACCAAACAAACAGATAGTACAACAATCATTCCTTCACGCTCTAGAAAAACAAAAATAAATAAATAAATAAATATATATCACTATGAAAGGTCAAATAATTCTAACACTAAAATTCCTTATAATTGCACTCTTGTTCCAAAATAATCTTAAGATTAAACCTATAAGTCTATAGAATCATAAACCTATGCTCTGGTACCATAACTGTAACGCCCCAAACCCATACCAAGGATTTAAATGCATAACCTATCTTATTAAAACTCAGCACTAATATAATGGAACAGAGCATAATTAAATATCCACAATAACACTTCAAATAATCAGAATCTTTTCCTATGAAATCCATAAAAACAGTAAATTAAAAATTTAACAATAATGTCTCCCAATACAATCTCAAAGAGTTCCACAAATCACAAACTGGCTATCTAAGAAAATATCCTAAATAGTCCATCAATTAACATAGTTCCAAAAGAAGTCTTCAATCTATTGCTCCAATGATCTACCACCAAAAGATATTCCGTTGCTCTAATCTGAAAAGGGTTGAGAAAAGGGGGGGTGAGCTAGAAGCTCAATAAGAGACTACATAACATGAGGATGTCTTTCAAAACAAAACATTAGTATCAATGACAAAAATATAGTCTATACAACATTTACAAATAGCTTCAACAGTTATATAATATATTCTATAAAACTTGTAAAGTTGTAATTTACAACTATGTTTTGTTGGCTTGTATTCCGTGCCAAATTTGATTGTAATTATGTTCAATCGTTTAAAACCCTGTATTTGTTGTGGGACTTAATGTAAGGGGTGTGTGAGAGAAAGAGTGTTGAAGACTCAAGCATTTGAAGAAGTAAAGGATTCTCGCGGGTATATCGCGGGTATATCGCGACCAAGCTTCCCGCGAAGTGAAACATGTGCCAGGCACATGCTGGAATGCGAAGAGTCATACCAGGTGGAGACAACTGTGTCTCGCGAGTATCTCGCGGGTAAGGCCTTCCCGCGAGACACCCGCGAGACTAGCTGTTCTGCCAGCCTGTACTTTTTGAGTCACACCTTTTGCACCCCTCCTACATATACCATCATTACCCACATTTGTTGAGGAATGCTTCAGAGAGAAAACCCTAGCCAAACACATTGGTAATTAGAGATTGTCTTCCCCACCTTCTCTAAACAATTTGCTTGTGGTATCTCCTCAACCCTTCCCTCTCCATTATCCATATCTTTGAGAGGTTGATAGCCAAAACACTTGACACACCTTTGAGAGTGCTGAGTGACGTTTTGGTGCTGCTGGGAAGCATAGGAAGGAGCCTTGAATGGCAGATGCAACATGGAGCTTGTTGCGGGATCCGGATAACTAGGACAAGACACGGTTCCGAGAAGCCTTGTTGGAGTAGGAGCTTGGAGGGCTTAGGTACATCGGGTAGACTAGGCTTGGAGGGTCTTTTGCTAATCCATGTATCCCAACTGATTGTCTAGTGGATCGATTTCCGCTTGGAGGGCGGCGGAGAGGTTTTTCGCCGAGTTCTTCGGTTTCCTCTTCGATAACACATCTCGGTGTTATTTGTGTTTGCATCCTTCTTCCCTACTCTTGTTCATTTCATTTTTACTGCTGAGTTGCTTTAAATTATGGATTAGAGTAGTTGTTTGTTTATTCGCTTGTGTTTACACTATTCCGCACTTGTTAGTAAGTTAGTGTAAAATCAACCAAGCCGTAATTTGAATTTGGGGGTCTAAACCGCTCGTGTGTTTTCAACACATTTTCGAGCTTTCAATTGGTATCAGAGCGGGTACACGTGCTGAGGTGTAATTACCTAAGTGTGATCCTTGACCCCTTGGTGTTGTTTGGATAGTGTCTTTGTTAAAATCAACATGAAGGGAAGCAAAGATGTTTGTGATAAAGACTCTGTCAGTTTTTCTGAATTCTGTTCTAGTAATGTGTGTTTAGAGCTTTTTAAGTCAAAGAAACATGCTAGAATTTTCTGTCACATGCTAAGATCACTAGTACATAGAAACCATGATATTCATAATAGCTTGTGTGAGTCAAAGGCTTTAGTCTATAAATATGAGAGAAGAAATAAACACTTGTGTGATGAACTTGATCATCTAAGAGGAAAACTTCACTCATCCTTGAACGAAATAAAAGAAAAAGAGCCTTGCTTCGAGGGCCAAGAGTGTCTCTCTCATGCGTGTCTTTTTGTTCACACCGCTTTGAAAGTTTTTAATTCATGTTTGTGGTACCTTGACAGCGGTTGTTCAAAGCATATGACTGGAGATAAGTCTTTGTTCAAAACACTTAAAGAAAAGGAAGATGGCTTTGTGACGTTTGGAGATGGTAGTCACTCACAAGTTCTTGGAAAGGGAACGGTGGACATTCCGGGGCTGCCACTGCTGAATGACGTGCTGTACATTAAGGGATTGAAGGTGAACTTGCTGAGTATCACTCAAATCTGTGATGATGACTTCTTAGTTCAATTCTCCAAGAAAGGATGTCTAATCTTGAATGAAGAAGGTGTTAAAATTCTGAAGGGGCTTAGAACCACCGACAACTGTTATGGGGTCATTCCCAAACCAAGCATAGCATGTCGGAGTGCCCGGGTAGATCTCTTGGAGTTGTGGCACCAACGTCTTGGACATGCCAATTATAAACAAGTGGCCAAAGTCTCAAAGCTTGAAGCAGTGGTTGGTCTACCAAAGTTTGGGAAAATTGAGAAGAATATTTGTGGTTCATGTCAATTAGGAAAACAGACAAAGTCAGGCCATCCGAAAGTGAATGTGATTGCAACATCTCGCCCGTTAGAGTTACTGCATGTGGATCTCATGGGTCCAACAAAAACAGAAAGCATGGGTGGAAAACGATATATTATGGTGGTGGTCGACGATTTCTCAAGGTATTCTTGGGTGGACTTTCTTAGGGAGAAATCAGAGGCATGTGACAAGCTGAAGAAATTGTGCAAGAGGCTGATTAATGAAAAAGGAGTACCTATTGTCAAGATCAGGAGTGACCACGGGAAGGAGTTTGAAAATGCGAAGTTTGATGAATTTTGCAATGAACAAGGCATCATGAAAGAATTCTCAGCCCCAAGGACTCCACAACAAAATGGAGTAGTAGAAAGGAAGAACCGAGTAATTCAAGAAATGGCTCGAGTAATGTTACTCAACAAAAACCTTCCACAGAAATTTTGGGCTGAAGCGGTGAATACGTCATGTCATATTGGGAATAGGATCTACTTCCGAGCTGGAACGAAGAAGACATCTTATGAAATCTGGAGAGAAAAGAAACCAAAGGTAAAATACTTTCATGTCTTTGGGAGCAAATGCTATATTCTTAATGACAGAGAGAACCTTGGAAAATTCGATGCCAAGAGTGATGAAGGGATCTTTCTAGGCTACTCTTTAAACAGCCGAGCGTATAGAGTGTTCAACAAACGCACCAAGACTGTGATGGAGTCCATAAATGTGGTTATCGATGACACCATAACTGAAAGGAATGTTGATGAGGGTGAAGGATCTGACCACAAGAAGGGGGATGGTGAGGACAACATGTCACAAGCTGATGATATTGAGAAAGGATCACCGGAAAAAGAGACCACACCCACCATACCAAGAAGGGAGACTAGATTAGCACAAGGGCCTCCTAGTCCTCTTACCCCTCCGGAAGTTCAACCTCCAATCTCTCGAGATGAAGAACCTTCTACCTCCAAGAGACCGTCGTCAAGGGTAATTCTTAATCATCCATCCAGCAACATCATTGGTGATGTCAATGAAGGACTTCGGTTGAGAAAAGGACCAAAATACAGTGCAAATCATGTGACATACAATTGCTACCTTGCTCAATTCGAACCTAAAAAGGTAGAGGAAGCTCTTAATGATGAGAACTGGATAAAGTCTATGCATCAAGAGCTACATCAGTTTGTTAGAAATGATGTATGGGAATTGGTTCCAAGGCCAAAAGATACTCATGTGATCGGCACCAAGTGGATCTTCAAGAACAAAACTGATGAAGACGGTGAGGTTGTTCGAAACAAGTCCAGGCTGGTAGCTCAAGGATATACCCAAGTGGAAGGCATAGATTTTGATGATTCGTTTGCTCCAGTAGCAAGACTAGAGTCGATTCGAATTCTATTGTCCATAGCCTGTGTTATGGATTTCAAATTATACCAAATGGATGTGAAAAGTGCATTTCTGAATGGGTTTCTAACTGAAGAAGTATTCGTTGAACAACCAAAGGGATTTCAAGATCCTCATTTTCCAGATCATGTACTAAGGCTGAAAAAGGCACTGTATGGGTTAAAGCAAGCACCACGAGCATGGTATGATCGTCTCACAACATACTTGTTGGATCGTGGATTCATAAGAGGTCAAGCTGATCGAAAGTTGTTTGTAAAGAGAGATGAGAAGTCACTCCTGGTTGCTCAGGTATATGTGGACGACATTGTGTTTGGATCTACACTTGATCATTTAGCTCTTGAATTCTCCGAAGAAATGAAAAAGGAGTTTGAAATGAGTATGGTGGGGGAACTGACCTATTTCCTAGGACTTCAAGTGAAGCAACGGAAAGATGGGATATTCATATCTCAAGAAAAGTACGCCAAAAATCTCGTTAAAAGATTTGGTCTAGACTCCAAGAAGCACACCTCCACCCCAATGAGCTCCTCGTCAAAGCTAAGTAGGGATGCTGCAGGTGTAGAAGTGGATCCAACACTCTATCGGAGCATGATAGGAAGTCTCTTATATCTCACTGCCAGCAGACCAGACATTGCCTTCAGTGTAGGCGTTTGTGCGCGATTCCAGGCAGCCCCCAAAGAGACACATTTAACAGCAGTCAAAAGAATCATCCGATACATAAATGGGACATCTGATTATGGAATTTGGTACTCAAGAGATTCAAATGAATGCCTAGCCGGATATTCTGATGCTGATTGGGCCGGGTGTGTTGATGATAGGAAGAGTACCTCCGGTGGCTGTTTCTATCTTGGGAACAACTTGGTGTCATGGATGAGCAAGAAGCAAAATTCAGTCTCTCTATCGACAGCCGAAGCTGAATACATAGCTGCTGCAAGTGCTTGTGCTCAATTACTGTGGATGAAGAAGCTCCTTCATGATTATGGAATCACTCAAGACACGATGTGTGTGTATTGTGATAACACAAGTGCCATAAATTTGTCAAAAAATCCAGTTCAACACTCGAAATCAAAGCATATCGAAATCCGGTATCATTTTATTCGAGACTTGGTGGACGAAAAGATTGTGTACTTGGAGTTTGTCAACACTGAAAATCAGAAGGCAGACATATTCACAAAACCTCTCGATGGCCCTAAGTCTGAGTCTTTGCGTAAGACCATCGGCGTCGGTATCATTCCTTGAACTCTATCTCTTGTGTGAACCTACACTGCTCTTGGTTGCATATTTGTTAGTATAGTTTCACATATTTTGTTTTAGATGTTTATGTTTCATGTTTTGGTCCACATTTATCTGTTGGTCTTATTCTGTTTGTTCTGTTTTGGGTGTGTTTCAAAAAATTCAAAAACCCATAAAAATTATAAAATCTAAAAAGTTTGATCACTTTGTTGAGTTTTGTCTCAAAACAAGTTTTGCCCTGTACCTTTGTACTCATGGCTTTGTGCATTTAACGAACTTAGCTTGTCCCTCATGCACTCATATCATTGTGGAAGAAATTCTGAAATCTATGTGACTGTTGTAAATAGATCTTCAAACTTGTCATGAATGATTAGTGAATGGTTGTGTTGATCTTGAGACATGCATAGACTCATGCCTATATATCTTCCCACTTTTATTTTTTTTGCTTAAAAGAGCTCTCTAAATGTAAATCTCCAAATGAAAAGAGATATAGAGCTGCAAAAGCCTGTCGCACAAACTAGTATTCGACTGGGAAAAAGGGAAAGCGACCAAAATAAAAATGTTTGATGCCCAAAAAGCCAAAGGCTATCTCATCAATTGAAATATCAAAAATTTCAGGCATCTTTCTCTAAATGAGATTCTCTTTGCTCAAAAGTTGCAAATGATATGTTAAATTTGGAGCCAAATGAAAAGCTTCAATGAATTGTTGTCAAGTTCGTGTGGGAGGTCATATATGCATGTTTCCATAATTGAGATAGGTCACATAATCTAGTGCTAGTTGTGTATGCCTTGATTGAATTGATCATTGAAGCTTCACATTGGACTAAGGACTATCTCATTTTTGATATCCACACACAACACACAAGTCTATGTTCTATGAATGTCATAATCATTTGTGTGATTGTACGTGATTAAATGTGTTTCACATACTCAATCTTTGTTGATCAAATTCAAAAAGATTTTTGTGAGTTTTATTTGTTTTTGAAAGTGATTTTAGACTTTCTTATGTTTCTTTTTGGTCAAAATGCATTTTGTGTGTTTTTCATCAGAAAACTGGTTCAGGGGTCATTTCGCGACTGTCTCGCGACTGTCTCGCGACCAACAGCTTCTCGCGAAATGCGGTTTGGCAAAAACTGAGATTTTCTTAAAATCAGACAGAGAATCTCGCGACTGTATCGCGGCTTAGAGCTTCTCGCGAAAAGTTTTTGCTTCAGTGGCACCTTTCGCGGTTGTCTCGCGACTGTTTCGCGACTCCCTTACCCGCGAAAATCGCGTGTTTTCAGTTTTATAGGGCTGATGTGATAGTTGTTTCAAAACATAAAAACTTCCCTCCCTAAAAACTCTTTTCGAACCTCTCTCAACCCAACTCACTATTTCATCAAATCCCCTTCCAAATCAAGCAATTTTTCTGCATTTTCTTCCTCAAGGTATGTTGATTAACCATTTCCTTCTAAGTTTTTACTTAGTTTTTGCAGAATTTTTGGTTAGGGTTTTGATAATTGGGAATTTTCGAATCTTTGGGTTGTTTTGCAAAATTGAGTGAAGTTTGTGTCATATTTTTGATTGGGTTTTGTTGCATTTGATCTTATTGCATCTGTGTTGGCCCCTTGTGGCACTTTATCATGTATTTAGGCAAGATTCTACCATGTTCATACATTGCTCATACTTAGAGTGTTCTTATGCATATTAGGTGTTCGATAAAATGCCCGAATGACATTTTTGTGCCTATTTGAAATCAAGTGATTTCCATCTGTGGATTCTTCCCCCATTTGGTCATTGAGTGTGTGTTTCTAACACTTTACTCATTCTGCACATTCTTCACATACCTAGGCACACTGAGACACTCCCCATGCATATCACCTACACACACATGTCCAGTTACTTAGTTTTATGCACTGTGTGTCTGTTCATCATCATACACGGCATTACATTTGTCTTTAAACTCACTTGAATCTAATCAAATTCTGTGCTATGTTGTGTGTGCTGTGCACATGTTTCCTGGTATCTTTGGGTGTTCTTTTGCACAGATGTCTCCCTTCAAGACTTCAGCTGTGAAAGGTGGCAGCAACAAAGGGAAAGAACCAATCATCGATGTGGATGAAGATTCCCCGAGACCAAAGAGAGCTCGTGCTTCAACTGGAATCTTTGATCCTAGTCTGTTTCGCTCTCATGCTGCTTTTGAATCCTATAAAAATCTCTTCCGAGATGCTCCTTTGTTGGTTGAAAGAGCTGTTGATCAGTCATCTCTTTTGGACACACAAATCCCCACTTGGTTCGCCACAAAAGACTGGAATTTTCTTCTCTCAGATCTTGACGATGCATATGAGAACATGGTGAAAGAGTTCTATGCAAATGCTGTTGTTGAAGGAGAAATGATCAAGTGCTGGGTTAGAGGAAAGCGGTTCTCAATTACTCCAGTTTATCTTTCTGAAATTCTTCACATCAACCGACCCATACTTCCGATCCCACCTGTATATGATGAGTTGGTTCCATCTGAGGGCACGCTTCGAAGAGCATTAGGAGATAATTTGGAATTCTCTTCCAGCAGATCATCAATCAATGTGGCCTCACTTTCTCCAGAATTAAGGCTTCTGTCAATGATCATGTGCAACAATCTTTATCCGTTGTCAAGCACAGGTTATATTAACCTTGGTCGAGCATTATTTCTTCATGATCTGGTATCTGATGAGGAAATTGATGTATGCTCCCACATCTTCCACATATTGGCTAAGATGATGAACCGCACTGCCTCTAGGAACTGCATTCCCTTTGGTCGTCTTATTTCTCGGATTTTAAAACTCAAAGGTGTGCGTCCCTCTGCTGATGAGCGCCCTTTTCCTAGGCCAAGTCCGATTAATGGTCGTACTCTTCAAGCAAGTATGAGCCATACCAAGAAGAATGTCAAGCAAGAACATCATGCTCCCGCCGGAAGCTCGAGCTCTACCTCTCATTCATATGATGAAAAGTTTGACACCATCATGATTGCCCTTCAAGATCTTAGCACCAAACTTTCAGGACTTACTCAGATCATGTACTGCCAACACTCCCGTCTTGATAAACAATTGACCTCTCTTGAAACTCAGATGGATGAAATTCAGAGGAAGCTAGAAGAAAATGACGACTAGCTATTCCATGACAAAAAGGGGGAGATGATGTCAGTGACAGGGGGAGCAGTGATAGGGGGAGAAGCAGCTGCAAGAAGTCTAGTTGTCATGTCTTCTCTATGTTTATGTTTATTTATTGCTTTCACCTGGTCTTTTGGTTTAAAGCTTTGATACTATATGTCTAAATCATATTATACCTAGTAGTGTTTTTTTTCGGTATATGTTTGTGTTTGATTTCTATGCTTTGTGGCATATGTGCTATGTGGCATTTTTTTCTTGTACCCATGTTGCTTATGTAAGCTTTAAGGGTTTGTTGTATGCATAGTTTTGTAGGTCTTTGTGGTTTGTGCCATGCATTTGCTATACCATGCTTATGCAACCTTTATGCACGTTTGCTTGTTGTTCAATGCCATGCATTTTACTTCAAGTACATCACTCTTGTGCCCGTGTAGGATTGTTCCTAGATGCATATACGTTCTATGCATTGGTTGAGTGATGAACACTCTTGTGCCCTAGTAGGATTGTTCCTAGATGCAAATACTTCGTGTATTTCGCATTGGTTGAGTGTTGGAGTTGCAAATGATTCTCTTCAAATGAGCTTATCATCTTGCATATCCGGATGTTCATTTCATGTGTAAATGAGCATAGTAATTGCTTGTGTATAGTGATTACTTGTTTGATCTTGCCATGATCTAGTGTTTTCTATTTCATTTAGCTTGATCTTGCTATTATTGCTCCATATGCATTTCAAGTTTTTCTACATGCAATGATATTAGTGTGTTGTTGTATTTCAGGATATACTTGTTCATATGTTCAAGAGCTTATCAGAATCTAGAATTAGGTGTGAGTGAGTTTTGCCTTTGTTCCCAAACTCACGTTTAAGTCTAGAGTCTGTTTTAGGGTTTTGTCACGGAATAGCCAAAGGGGGAGATTGTAAAGTTGTAATTTACAACTATGTTTTGTTGGCTTGTATTTCGTGCCAAATTTGATTGTAATTATGTTCAATCGTTTAAAACCCTGTATTTGTTGTGGGACTTAATGTAAGGGGTGTGTGAGAGAAAGAGTGTTGAAGACTCAAGCATTTGAAGAAGCAAAGGATTCTCGCGGGTATATCGCGGGTATATCGCGACCAAGCTTCCCGCGAAGTGAAACATGTGCCAGGCACATGCTGGAATGCGAAGAGTCATGCCAGGTGGAGACAACTGTGTCTCGCGAGTATCTCGCGGGTAAGGCCTTCCCGCGAGACACCCGCGAGACTAGCTGTTCTGCCAGCCTGTACTTTTTGAGTCACACCTTTTGCACCCCTCCTACATATACCATCATTACCCACATTTGTTGAGGAATGCTTCAGAGAGAAAACCCTAGCCAAACACATTGGTAATTAGAGATTGTCTTCCCCACCTTCTCTAAACAATTTGCTTGTGGTATCTCCTCAACTCTTCCCTCTCCATTATCCATATCTTTGAGAGGTTGATAGCCAAAACACTTGACACACCTTTGAGAGTGTTGAGTGACGTTTTGGTGCTGCTGGGAAGCATAGGAAGAAGCCTTGAATGGCAGATGCAACATGGAGCTTGTTGCGGGATCCGGATAACTAGGACAAGACACGGTTCCGAGAAGCCTTGTTGGAGTAGGAGCTTGGAGGGCTTAGGTACATCGGGTAGACTAGGCTTGGAGGGTCTTTTGCTAATCCATGTATCCCAACTGATTGTCTAGTGGATCGATTTCCGCTTGGAGGGCGGCGGAGAGGTTTTTCGCCGAGTTCTTCGGTTTCCTCTTCGATAACACATCTCGGTGTTATTTGTGTTTGCATCCTTCTTCCCTACTCTTGTTCATTTCATTTTTACTGCTGAGTTGCTTTAAATTATGGATTAGAGTAGTTGTTTGTTTATTCGCTTGTGTTTACACTATTCCGCACTTGTTAGTAAGTTAGTGTAAAATCAACCAAGCCGTAATTTGAATTTGGGGGTCTAAACCGCTCGTGTGTTTTCAACACATTTTCGAGCTTTCAAAACTGTCAAGAATAAAACATTTAACTATAACACTGTAATCATTAAATAAAGTAATAACCACTTTAGTTAGCCAAAATACACTAAATAGGTAAAACTAATATATATATTAGTAATAAACAATTTTTCCACTTATAAGGATCAATGATAATAAAACAGTAGTTCGATATGGAAAACAATAAACATTAGTCAGACAAAGACATAGCTGCTAAACACTCGATGGGTGATTCCCATTGGGAACAATAACACTAACCTCAAAGAGGCAACACTGGCTCCACAGAGCAAACAATAACACTACACCACACCACAATAACACTAAATCGGCCGAAGGCCAACACTTAACCCTGTGTTGGAAAAGGTTGCAGATTGTCTAGCCAACCGTTTGAAAACATTCTTGACATATACAGTTTAATAATAATATACAATAAATAATAAAATTCTGGTATGTATTATGCATTTACAATGGTATGAGTTTTTTTTTTTTTTTGAAACTTCACTTTTGCAATTATATATATATATATATATATATTTTTTTTTACCAAAAAAAAAATATATATATATATAAAATATATACACTTCTTGAGTGACGTCATGTTCTGAAGTCCACTTACCTCTAGTTGTTAAACCAAGCTTCACCTCAATGGTCTGAAACAATATCAATTAGAACCTAAATAAACACAAGACGACTCAATAAGAATGGATACACTAAGGCAGCAACAAAATATAAATTTCACTCTTAAAATTTGTATTTCACTACTTATTCTGAAACTATAGCTAATCTAGTACTCAATTGCTTTATCAAGTACTCCAAAATCAATACCTAGTAAACAATTCTAATGAGCCGAATATGTAAATCTCTATGTTATTAAATTCTCCCAGTACAAGTTGGCTTCCAAATGATCACATACTTGTAGATCATATTAAACCAAAATAATATATATCATCCATAGAAAATTCTACCCGTAGAACATAGAAACTATAGCACGTACTGAGTGTTAGAAATTTTGTCTAACATATAAATAATATTCAAGGATCCATCCTACCCGTAGCCATAGAAAGAACACAATGGATTTAACAATTAATTCCTACCCCTAGGACGTAGAGACCTGAAGCATGCATTGATAAAAGTTTAGAACTTGACCATGTATAGATTACAAGATTCAAGAGTCCAGCCCCACCACCATGCGTAAACTCTAGCAGCTATCACTTAAGAGCTTTTCGCCTAATTCAAGAGTTCAAAAGGGACAGTAAAGCAATCTACTAAACTACTCTAGCAACGTAGGTTATTTCCATGAGGGTTTGAGAGAAAGATATACCCGATCACTCCGCCACACTGATGCAGGATTTGTTTCTTGTACTTTTTTAGTCTTTCTCTCTATGTCTTTCAACAGGAAAACCCTAACTTACTTACACATTAAAACTGTTTTCACTTGGGCTCAAATTTAAAACCCACTAAAAACTTAAAATAAGCTTCCTAAGACTTTAATTCCTACTAAACCCATATTAAGGTTGTTTATATGGGCTAGAACTCTAAGAATTCCAATAACACTTAAACTCCTAATCCAAATAGGTTTTAGTCTCTTATCCTTTTCCTTAAACAATAAGGAGACTAAAAATTAAATATGAATAATCCACACAAAATAACTATTCACGTTACTCTTTTTTTTTTTTTTTTTTTTTGGAATATCATAATATAAAATAATGTCACTTCCAAAATAAATTAAATAATTCATCAACTCCACACTAGAAGCAATTAAAATAAATTTAAGTGAGACGGGTGTTACACTTTGTTTGCCTCTTTGTGTGTTTCACATGCTTGTTTGCCCCTGTTTGGCATCTTTTCTTAGCTTGTCTATATCATGCTTCTTTTCTATTTGTTTCTTTGCTTGTCTCCTGGATTGTTTCTCATCTTTACATGTACATACATGGAGCGAGGACGCTTGAAGCAAGGGTGTGACCTCCTAGGCACAAGCAAAAAGGGCAAGGATGTAAGCCCATAAAGGGCAATGTTCAGTATATTAAGGGGCCTAGCCCCCCTAATGTGGTCTTCTCTTTCTCTCTCTTTAAGCCTCTTCTTTAGAACATGTATTAGGGTCCCCTTCTATGTACCCCAATTACTTTTCTTGCTTCTTGCTTAGGCCGCATTCCCTAGGTATGGCAATGTTTGTTTTACATTTCCTGTATCTTACTGGGCTATTCCCTTGGAATGTTGGCAATGTTTGATTTACTTTCCTGTTGTGTGATAGCATTGTGCATGATGTGTGTGTGTGTGTGTGTGTGCCTATGTTTGTGTAGGTGACCGTGCACTTTGTATGATGGACTCTCATGGCTACATGAGCGACCCTCTCTAGTCATGAAAGCTCTTGACCTTGTAGTATGGGTATGCATTCGAGGAAATTTGGCAAGGACTTCAAACACACTTGGAAAGCATCAATCAGGACCACACCCATTCCGAAATCAAACCTCGAAGCCCAACACATTTAAAGCCACGAAAGCTAATGCCAACAGCTTTTTTTCAATTGCTAATGTCTAGAAATTATGATTTTACCTAAACAAAGGATTGTTTATGGATAGGCGTTATGGGGTGCCTAACACCTTCCCTACACATAACCAGACTTCTGAACACATGAATCAAGATTTTTTACTCATCCACATTAGATTAGGAAAAACGACATTTTTCTTAGCTTAGGTTTGATAATAAAATCAAATAGAGTCAAGTGACTAATCTCACCTTAGAAAAAACCCAATGATTGGTGGCAACTTCACTTACCTTTGGTAATATCCTTAAAATCGAATCATATTCCAGTCACACACCCCAGGAATGACACCAATTGCATATAAACGCGCAAGTGTCACTGTGATGGGTGGTCGAGTAGCCATGAGGCGTTGACAAACTGGCGACTCCACTAGGGACACTTAGAGAGTTTAGCCTTTAGTGCTTTTGATAAGATCCTAATCTTTGGACATTGGCTTTCAAAAACATTGAAATTGGCATTAGCCTATGGGGCTTTCCTTTTTGAAAATTGCTTTCGCTATATCCTAGTAAACTATTTTCAAAACTCAAAAATATTTTCCAAAAATGATTTTCAAAATAGTTTTCCAAAAACCGACTTTGAGGTATTTTCGTATTTGAGAAGCTTTACTACTTTACTAAAGCATGTTTTGTAGTTTTCCTTCACATGTACAAACTTAGGGTAGTAAGACTTAATTTCTGCTACATTTATCTGTGCTTATATTTGTTGTGCTTGGAAAGTCTTTCCCCTTTCATTTCAAAATGAATGACATCACCCCTCATATTGGGTCGAACTCGGACTCAGCGTTGAAGGCTAATATTGGATATTTACACCTTAGATAGTTATAGGATGCCGAATTGTAGGCTTTTCTTGCGTCCATTGGTGGTCAGGATTATGCTGAAAATGCCCCATTGATCTGCTCTATCCCACAACTTCTATAAAGGGAAGGATTAGATGATTGAGGTCCCCCCAAAGAATATGACCAACTTATGAGTTAAGCTATGTCTCATATAGTTGGCCTAGATCATCAAACCTGTGAGAACTAGGAAGAGCCAAATCCGAGTGAACATCCCAGCCTAGGGTAGGATATCCTTCATAGGATTGTTTTCAAAATGAGCCAAGGGGAAAATGTCCATTTTTGTTTGCAGGTTTTCCCTTTTTGCTTGCACCAATAAGTCATGCTCTACTCCAGATTCTATCCATCCTGTTTACACAATATCTATGATTAACTTCTAGGGAAAAGCAACCTCGAATCTTGCACATTAGATCATACCTTGTCCCTAAGGGTTTCCAACCCTACAAGGGCATGCATGCATACACTAATGGCTACGTCATCTCTAGGATTTATCCAGAAAGGAACCCCTATCGTCCCTATTGTTCGAGGTTTCAATCCTTTGATTCTACCAAGGTCTATCCAAGGAATCTCTAGGGCTCTTGGCCTAAAAGCTTTGAAGTTGCTTTGCCCAGTCCAGTCATCATCAATCCAAAGGTGTTCTTCCTGAATCCGAATTCGCAGACTCAAGAAGGTGAGGTTATCCATATGCCGAAGCCCTTCCCTTACCAAGATAGCCATCGTGTCCCATGGAAATACAATGTGACTTTGATTTCCACTCGATCTGGAAAGGAAGAAGTTTCCTTTAATATCTCTTTAGTCTTGGCCGAACTCACCATGAGTGGTCGATGTTATACTCTTGAGGACTAGAAAAGAGGAGAAAAGAAAGCCAAGCCAATCAAGAATAGGGTCACCACTGAAGAAGCCGATGAATTCTTGAAAACCATCTGAAAGGTCGATTATAGTGTGATTCAACAGTTGAATAAATCTCTAACTCAGATTTCCATTCTAGCCCTATTGCTATCTTCTGAGGTCCATTGTGAAGCTCTATTGAAGGTGTTGAAGGAAATGCATGTGCCTGCCGATATTACAGACTCCACCTTCGAGGGTATGGTATCATTGGTGTTGGCCACCAATCGAGTCTCATTTTCAGATGATGAGTTGCCTCTAGAAGGTAGAGATCACACCTTGGCCATGCATATCATGGTCAAATGTGAAGTTATGATTGTCGCAAGGGTATTTATCAACAATGGATCAGCCCTGAATGTCTACCCAATGGCCACTCTTGAGCACCTGAAAGTGGATATGTCTCTTATCAAGCCTAGCACTATGATCATTAGAGCCTTCGACCGCATGCATCGAAAAGTGCAAGGCGAGATCAAGTTAATGATTGAGATTAACCTGAGATCCCTCAAGGTCAACTTCCTAGTAATTAAGGTTGACTCTAGATACAACATGCTTTTAGGGAGACCTTGGTTGCATGCAGCAAGTGCAGTTGCATCTTCCCTTTATAGGAGACTTAAGTTCATCTCTGAGAATCAGTTGATTACCAATATGGCTAAAGAGCCCATGGCTATCTTCTAGGAGGCATCTATCCCCTACATTGATGCTAATGATTTTCGAATAGCATCCTTCCTTAGCTTCAAGCTAGTTTCCATAATTCACAATGTCTCAGAGCCTGAGTCCAGCTGGCCTGTAGCAATTCTAATGGCCGCGAAGGAAATGCTCAAGTTTGGCTACAAATTAGGCCAAGGTCTTGAAGCTGTTAGACATGAAAGCCTTGCTCTCGTTGAATTTTTAGATAACAAAGGAAGATTTGGTTTGGGGTACGAACCCACTCATAAAGAGCTTTTTCAAGCTTCCAAAGGAAAGAAGAGGAAGTGCAACACTTTAGGGATGTCTATTCCCCATATCAAAACCACTTTTCCAGCTTTGGCCTAGGTCATTATGTTCAAGCCTTTCAGGGAATTGGAAGATGAAAATCCTGATCTGGCTTGCATTATTCGGCTCTGTCCTGAAGAGTTCTCTGTGAATGCTATCATATCTCCCGAAGATAATCTGACTTCTACTATTCAACTAAGGATGCCAAGAGAGATGGCAGGCCTTTGGACCATCAAGCCTTGCTTTGTGGTTGCACTAGTTGAGTAACAAGTATTCCATCATTGAATGAATGGGCCTCGTGATCACCCTAGAGGGTTGGAATTGCATATCTAGTTTGTTTTGCATGCTTATGTTATTATCTGCTTTATTTGTATTCCTTGTTCATTTCCCCAGTTTATTTTCCCGAAAACAACAAAAAAAAGCCTTTCCCTTCTATCATTATGAGGCATGAACTTTGTTTTCCCTCTACCCATAATCCATTAATGAAATATTCAACGTATTATTCAGAAAATTCTTTCATCTATCTTTATTTTCTTTCCTATGAATATATTTGTGCAAATTATCTTATGTTTCCTTGTATATGTTCCAGTCTATAAGATTTGTTCCAATTCCCAAGTGGGTACATCGTCCCTTTGCCATAACGAGGATGTAGATGATGTGGATGAGACAACAGAGTTGGATCATGATGTTGAAGGAATGGAAGAGGTCCCAAACTTACCTCGAGGCATCTTAGAAATTTTGAACAAAGAGAGCGAAAGGTCCAAGCCCAACATAGAAGAGACAGAGGTGATAAACCTAGTCGATGAAGGTGAGGCAAAAAAGCTCGTCAAGATTAGGGAGAACTTTCCCAAAGACATGAAAGACAAGCTCATAGCTCTGTTGAAGGAATTCAAGGAAATCTTTGCTTGGTCTTATCAAGATATGCCAAGATTGGATACCGAGATCGTTGTCCATAGGATTACAGTTAAATCTGAATGCCCCCTAGTATAATAAGCCCTTCGAAGGATGAAGTCAGAGATTATCCTGAAGATCAAAGAAGAAGTAGAAAAGTAGTTGAAAGCTGGTTTTCCTACCGCCATAGCCTACTATAATTGAGTTGCCAACATTATACTAGTGCTAAAGAAATATGGGAAAGTACACATGTGCATTGATTATAGAGATCTGGATCAGGCCAGCTCGAAGGATAATTTTCCCTTACCACATATCCATACCCTGATTAATAATGTTTTTCTCCTTTATGGACAGGTTCTTTGGTTATAATCAGATTAAGATGGCTGAAGAAGAGAAAGCCAAAATGGCGTTCCCCACTCATTATGGAACTTATGCCTACAATGTCATGCCGTTCGGTTTGAAGAATGCTAGGGAGACCTACTAGTGGGCCATGGTAACCCTATTCCATGATATGATGCACAAGGAGATCGAAGTCTACGTCGACAACGTGATCACCAAGTCATGATCGTCAACATGATCATTTGATAAATTTAAGAAATTTATTCAAGCTCCTTATTAAGTACAAGTTAAGGCTTAACCCTAACAAGTGTGTCTTCAGAGCCAATTCAGGGAAATTGCTCAGCTTCATAGTCAACTAGAGAGGAATTGAAGTGGACCCAGAAAAAGTCCAGGCCATCAGGTATATGCCTATGCCAAAAACTGAGAAACAAGTTCGAAGCTTCTTCGGAAGGATCAATTATATAGCTCGCTTCACAGCATAATTGACCGCCACGAGCGATCCCTTGTTTAAGCTTCAGAAGAAGGATATAAAGATAAAATGGACAGATGAATGTTTAGCGGTCTTTAACAAGATTAAGCAGTATTTGTTAAACTCGCCTATTTTGGTTCCCCCGACGTTGGGACATTCATTGATTCTCTATCTAGTGGTGAAAGAAGCATCCATGGGTTGCATGTTAGGCTAAATAATTGAACCCGATCAAAAAGAAAAGGCGATTTACTACCTGAGTAAGAAGTTCACCAGTTGTGAGATCAATTATATCGCCATTTATGAGACATGTTGCACCCTAGCATGGGCCTCGCACAAGTTACGGTAGTACATGCTCTACTTCACCACGCGGTGTATTTCTCACATAGACCCTTTCAATTACATCTTTGAAAAGCCTACCCTCATAGGGAAAATCTCCCATTGGCAAATGTTGCTATCCAAATTCAATATCATGTTTGTTACGAGAAACGCCATCAAAGGCCAGGCCATAGGTGATTACTTAGTGGACTAGTCGTTGAATGATCCAAAATTTTCAAAATCCCTCTTCCCAGACGAGGATGTTTTGGCAATAGAGCTTAAACCAAGCAAGGTGGAACCATGGCGTTGGAAGCTTTATTTATGGATCAATTCATCTTCAATACCATGATTGATGTAACTTTAAGGAATTTGGAGACTACCAAACAAGGATTACGAGGGAGACTTTCTGTAAACATGACAAGGTGGAAAGGAAAGGCATCTAGGATGGTTGATAGACCAAATGAGAAGGACCAAATCAACAAGATTATCAAAATTTACTTCCAGCATATAATAGTAGGATTTTGTCATCACCTATTAGCTCTTTTAGAGAGTTGTGTGATTGTGGAACTAGGATTGAGGATGCCATCTTTCACGCCGTGAACCCAAACAAGTCCAAAGCATGAGAAAGAGAACCATCCGAATAGATCATAAAGGATTTTTTTTTTCTTTCAGTATGATAAAATAAATAAACATATTGATCTCTCCACAATTTAAGTTAGAGATCTATAACACTGTTAAGGTTCAAATTTGCTCACAGTCTAAGGCCCAAAGAAATAGCACATTGGGCCAATTTCATGGAAATGAGCCTAGAGAAAATAAAAAGGGGCTGGGTTCACGTAATGAAGTGAAGAAAAAAAAGAAAGAAGGAAAGGGTGGGAGGTCCAAAGGATTGGGATCCAAAGACCCATGGAAGCACAGAATTTAAAATACATAAAGTAAAAGCCCAACCGGCCAGAATCAATAAACCAAAAGGAGCCCAAAGAGCTGGGCCGAGGTCCTAGAAGTCACCAGAGTTCGGGGATCCATGGGATGAGCAACACATTGAAGCATATTCAAAGGAGGGATAAAAGACAAAAAGCATACGGGTCTCACGCGCCAAACATGTAGTGGGATCAGAAAGTACAAAAGCAAAACATGCATGAACGAAGGGGCTGTGCCCCAAGGTCCCCAGAATGGGAAAACCATAAAAGACGCAATTGGAAGGGAGCTTTCAACCCAGCAGTATATGGATTCCAACTATTCCAGAAAATGACAAAAATGGAGTGCAACCAAAAGCTGGAAGGGTAAAAGAAAGGGCCAAATGGCTGAAGATTAGCAACCTAAGGAAAGCTTGAAATAGAAAAACAGCTATGGGGCTTTCAACTTGGCCGCACCAAAAGAAAGAAGTTATGAGAAAAAAAGGAAACGACCAGCCCCTGAGCACACTGACACAGCACGAACTCTGAGGGGCAAAAGGAGAAACCACTGGTACCCCGGAACCCTAGAGCTGCACTATAAAAGAAGGGGGAAATCCTTACTAAGGAGGCAGATTTCTCGACCCATTGATTTTTATTCCAGACATTCATTGCCATTCTCTTGGATTTCTAGAAAAGACATGGAATCATAGGAAGAACTCTGTAAAGTTTAAGAAAAACAGAGGAATTGCTCCCTGTATCCTAGAGACAGCCATTATAGCACATACTCGGATTCAAAAAGTTCAAACTTTGCAAGTTTTGGAAGCTTGAATAGCTATCAAAGTCTGTAATTTTTGAACTTAGTTGAACCTTGTATCACGTCTTAGTGAGCATTGTAATCACAACTAAAGAAAATTAATAAAATGTCTCTCATTGATTAGAGGATCCCTAACCCTTTGTTTTACTGTATCTTTATTGCTGTGCATTTCCTTGCCGTTTAAACTGTCATTCAATATAGACATTTTTGCTTGTTAGTTTAATTATGTTGTAGGAAGCTTGTTTTGTGCACCACTTGGTTCTTAAACAGCCTTTAGCTGTGGTGAACCAAGTCCAATGTACCAAGAACAATTATTTGGCCCAAGATCTTTGGGCCATTGTGCTAAAAAAAAAAGGCACTCTCACATTTTGGCGACTCCACTGGGGACTGGGTAAAGAAAATGGAAGAAATAATCCCTTCGTAGAACATGCCTCCAAGACCAAGGAACAGCAAAGGTGCTAATATGCCGCCCGCGGCCTCTGAGCTCGTGGGAGAAAATGAAGTGGCCTCCAGACAAAGGGGCGAGGTCCCCCTGACAAAGCAGGAAGTCGTGTTAGAACAAAGGAATGCAGGGCAGGAGCTAGACCCCATGGCTCGAATGACTGCAATGTTGAAAGATTTGCAGCAAGAAGTTCGACTTCTCAAAGAAGGCAAGACTCAAGAAATCAGAGACAATGCCCCCCCTGTAGGCAACCAAGATAGGAGCCAGCCAGAAGGAGGGTCAGCAGTGGGAGGAGGAACCAACCCTCAGTACCTGACACTGGCAAATGTCAGTGCCCTCTTGGACCAAGAAAGAGAAAAACTTTCAGGGATCCTTAAGCAATTTTCACAAGATCCCCCATTCCCACCTGAACTCCTTGGCAAGCCATACCCCAAAGGCTATAAACCCCCAAAGTTCCATCCTTTTGATGGAAGAAATGGCAGTGCCGTGAAACTTGTGAGTAGGTTCGTCCACACCATGGGCCCCTACGCAAGAGACCGAGAGCTGTGTCTAAGAGAGTTTGCTAAGTCCTTAGTGGACAGAGCATACACTTGGTACACTACACTGAGACCTGGGTCCATTAAAACCTGGGACGAGATGATGGAGAGATTCTGTGCAAAATATTACCCGAGTGAGGACAAGGTCACTTTCCAAAACCTTCAGATGGTAAGGCAGAGGCCTGGAGAGGATCCCGTTCATCAAAAGATTTGAAGATGTGTCCCTAGATTGTTACGAGGACCATGAAGAAAAAGAACTCGTAGAGACTTGCATATCTAACATGCTTTTCGATTACAGACTCAACCTCGAAAATCTATGTATCACATAGTTCGCTGATCTGTTACAGAGAACTAGAAGGACAGCACAAACTATGAGGGCAAAAAGGATGCTGGCACCCCAAGCCATGACAGCATCAATAGAAGAAAAAAGGAAGAGGCCTGACGGAAAAGTGTTCGAGGAACCACCGGCGATCCTATGTATCGCAGAAGAGTTAAACCATGTCTTGGACAAATGGATCGAGGACGGAGTGGTTAGGCCATTCATTGTGTCCAGACCACCAACCGAGGAAGAAAGAAAAAATCCCTTATTTTGCAGAATTCATAATTATGTCAAGCATTCCACTAAGGATTACTGGACCCTCCGCAGGCTCTTTCACAAGAAGCTAAGAGAATGGACCCTAGAACTCACTCAGAAAAAGCCAGAGGTACAAAGGAACCCCTTGCCTAACCACAAAGGGAAGGGGGTGGTGGCCGTGCTAATTCATGGGAACCCAGCAGAAGCAGAAGAGTCTAAAGGATCCTTCCACCTGAGCACAGTCAGGACCCTTCAGAAGAATGCTAAGTTCAGATCATTATTCAACCAACTGGGATTTGGACCAGAAGCAAGAAGGGTGGCCACGGAGTTTCTTATGACTATAGCAGCAGATTCAGGAATGGAATGTTTCACAGTAGAATCACATGCTAGTCAAGCTGTCTTGGAGACAACCAACGCCATAACTTTCATTGATGAGGACATGAAGGTTGAGTATCCAGACCACCGCAAACCCCTTTATCTAATGGCCACCATAAATGGTGTTCAAATCAGAAGAGCACTGGTAGACATAGGGGCATCGCTCAATCTCATAGCCCTGAGCACCCTGGAAGCCGTGAGCCTAGCTGGAAGGAGGATCCTGGGAACCCCCATGGAGATAACCGGAATTGGAGGATTAGTAGAATCAACCGAGGGATATGTACAGCTAGCGCTAAGAGTGGGGCCAATAGTAGCCTTGACCAAGTTTCATGTAATCAACTTAGAGGTGTCCTACCATGTACTGCTGGGTCGGCCATGGCTCCATAAGCACCGCCTTATACCATCCACATACCATCAGTGTGTTAAAGGGAGATTGAATGGGAGGCTTGTAAGGATCCCTACCAACCATAACCCTTTCAGTCAGGGAGAAGTAAATTTTGTGGAAACAATGTTCTATGATGAGTTAGAACCGGACAATGAAAGTCCCATGCCAGGAACACTAGGAGCACCTATCTTGGAAAAAGAAGAAGGAGGAGGAATGTGTAGTAGTACGAGAACCCGGGGGAAGATTGATTTACCGCTTATGAAGGTGTACGGGGCCTGAGTGCATCGTGCAGGAGGGTCCCGGACCACCAGAATGTATGGTAGCTCAAGAGGAGGTCCCAAAGGAACTAGTTAAAGAGACACAAATCTAGCCTGAGGAAGAATTGCAGGAAATAAACTTGGGGGCTGAGCTGGGATCCCAGAAGCCTGTTTTCATCAGTAGTCAGTTGGCAGCACAAGAAATGCAAGAGATGCAAGATGCACAAATGCATGATAATGAAGCATCTAATGCATGAAGAGTCCTACAATGATCGAAAGAATTTGGTTAAGGACCAAAAGAGCAAAAACTCAACCATAGGAACCCTTCCTCATCCAAACAGAATGATTGTTTAGAATGAGTGTCTCATGAGAAATGAGACGAGGGCTGGAAGAATAAGAACCGGAGAAGCACATTGACAA
The DNA here is from genome assembly GCA_023736055.1 of Quercus glauca. NCBI lineage: Eukaryota > Viridiplantae > Streptophyta > Magnoliopsida > Fagales > Fagaceae > Quercus > Quercus glauca. Next base: position 42,578,321 of record CM043319.1, read on the forward strand.
GGAGGTAAGAACATCAAAAACTTTCTTCAACAACTTACCATTTTCCCTCAAATCCGGTTTAGCTTGCAAAGCACAACTTCCAAGAAGCTCAAGTTTTTCTTTTCTTTTAATTCTTTTAAGAGCATGAAACTTAAAGCAATGAGGTCTTAGATGACCAAAAGCACCATAATAATGACAAACAATGTGTTTAGGTCCACTAGGCCTTTTGGGAAAGGATCTAACAACATGGGTTTGTTCTCTCTTCAACTTATGACATTGAGGTCTTATATGACCAATCACACCACAATGGTGGCAAGTAGGAACAAACTTAGATCCACTCAATTCCCTAGGATGAGACCTAAATAGAGGCTTAGGCTTAAGAGCCTTTCTCTCCACTTTTTTATTTCATTTGTACAAAGATTTGTCCTTTGAGGTAAAACACACAATAGGCACACAATCGAGTACCACAACATGATTGCAACAAGTAATTTCATCATTTTTAGCAATAGGTTCAGCAATCAAACACTTGGCATGCATCTTAAGAGATTCATTTTCACATTTAAGATCATCAACTAGTTTTGTTAGACAAAACAAATTTAGCATCCAAGTCCATATTCAAACATTCAAACTCTTTTAGCTTTTCAAGAGAATTTTCAGCAAGTTTCTTATACTTTTCAACCAATTTATTGGATTCATTGAGTTTAGCAATCAAATCATCCTTTTCATAATGACACTTGCTCAAATTCTTATGAAACTTCTTAGCTTCTTTCTTCAAGAGTTTGATGTTAGGAATATCAACAACACCCAAAGATGTAACATGGCATCACAATCATGAGGATAAACACTCATAGTGGCATTTTCACAAACACATGGCATGTTACAATCACCTACATCCACAGAAACATAAAAAGCATTATCCATGGCAAAACACACAAAGGGTCAAGGATCACACTTAGGTAATGAAACCAAAACAAGTGTACCCACTCTGATACCAATTGAAAGCTCGAAAATGTGTTAAAACACAAGAGCTGTTTAGACCCCCCAATTAAAAGATTATGGCTCGGTTGATTTTACTCTAACTTATCTAAGTGCGGAAACAAGAGTAAATGAAGCGCAAACAACCGATACTACTCTAGTGCATAAACATGAACAACCAACAATAAAAGTAAAGCAAAAGAGTAAGGGAAGAGAGAATGCAAACACAAGATAACACGCCGATGTGTTATCGAACAGGAAACTGAAAAACTCGGCAGAAAACCTCTCCACCGCTCCAAGCGGTAATCGATCCACTAGGCAATCAGTTGGGATACATGGGTTAGCAAGAGACCCTTCCAGCTTAAACTACCTGATGTACCTAAAGCCATCCAAGCTCCTACTCCAACAAGGCTTCTCGAAACCTTGTCTTGTCTAGCTTTCCGAATCTCACAATGCGCTCGATTGCATCCACCAGCCTCACCAACTTCTTTTGGCAAATCTCCAAAGCTTCCCAAGTTTTAAAACACTCTATACACTCTGAATAGGTGTGGGTTGTTTTTGGGTACAAATCTCTTCTCAAGATATGACAATGGAAGAGGGAATGAGAAGAAGCTAGAATGATTTCTCACTAAGGACGAGTAGCTCTCTCTCTCTCTCTAAAAGATGGGTGTGTGTGTTGTAGAAAACCTATCAAGGGTTTTTCTCTCTAAATGGCCACCTCTACATTTGTGAGTAATGAGGGTATATATAGTATGGGTGAAGGGTAAGAAAGTCACACTTAAAATTCTCTAGGCAGAGAGTCTCGCAGGTATCTCGCAGGAAGGCCTTAGCCGCGCAATACTCACGAAATTGAAAGCCTGGCATGACTCTTCAGCTTCCAGTCATGTGCTTCTCACATGTCCTTTTCGTGGGAACCCTTCTCGCAAACTTCTCACGAGCTAGTCGCGAAATGCACTGATCTTCAATTAAACTTAAGTTTTCACAAACTTAATACTATACCCAATACAATAAAATCCCACTAAATGCAAGGAACAAAATAAAAGCAATTACAACACGTTTTGTCATGGAATAAAGCCAACATAAAACATAGTTGTAAATCTCGACTTTACATGGTGCTTTGAGTTATGTTTAGTATCTATGCTTTGTTGTTCTCATTGTATCATGTTAGTGTTGGACATGCATACATCCTTATAGTAATGAGAGTATATATAGTATGGGTGAAGGGTAAAAAGGTCACACTTAAAATCCTCTAGGCAGAGAGTCTCGCGGGTATCTCGCGAGAAGGCCTTAGCCGCACAATACTCACGAAATTGAAAGCCTGGCACAACTCTTCAGTTTCCAATCATGTGCTTCTCACATATCTTTTTCGTGGGAACCCTTCTCGTGAGCTAGTCGCGAAATGCACTGATCTTCAATTAAATTTGAGTCTTCACCAACTTAATACTAAACCCAATACAATAAAATCCCACAAAATACAAAGAACAAAATAAAAGCAATTACAACACGTTTTGTCATGGAATAAAGCCAACATAAAACATAGTTGTAAATCATGACTTTACATGGTGCTCTGAGTTATGTTTAGTATCTATACTTTGTTGTTCTCATTGTATCATGTTAGTGTTGGACGTGCATACATCCTTATGCTATTGTGCTTCTTTGAATGCATGTTTAGATGATCATTTGCTCTGCTATGTGATCATTGTAGTCATTTCTTTATGACTGTTTGTTTGGTGTATGATCAAGTTGCTCATTTGTTTCACATCATGTTTACTTGATCATAATTTACTTGTTACATTTATACTTGTCCTTTTACTACTTGCTTTATCTTGAGGGTTTAATGTGTTTTGTGCAAGTGTTTCAGGTTACAGGTATATATGTTCCAAGTTCATCACAGCTCCTATGATTGATGATAAAGGGAGTGATATGATAGGGGAAGTACTTTATATTTTGTACCCATGCTTTTGTAGTTTAGTACTTGTTGTTAAATGTTATGCATTTCTTTAAGTACTTTACTCTTGTGCCCTTATTGGAATTTATATCCTTGATGCAATTACCTTGTATTGTTGTATCAGTTAAGTGTTAGACATGCAAATGATTCTTTGCATTGAGCTTATTAGCTTGCATGTCCGGATGTTTATTACTTGTGTGAATGATCATTGTGGTCACTATTTATAGTGATTGTTCATTTTTGGTCAAGCCATGCTTTATTGTTTTATTCCTTTTTGCTTGATTGCATTGTGCTTGCTCCATATGCATTTCAAGTTTTCTGCTTACAATGATCATATTGTGTTGTTCTTTTCAGGATATATTTGTCTGTATGGTTCAAGAACTTCACAAATTCTAGAGTTAGGTGTGAGTGAGTTTTGTTTAACCGTTCCCAACTCACATGTTAAATCTAGAGTTTGTTTTAGGGTTTTATCACAGAATAGCCAAAGGGAAATTTGCTTGTAATTCAGCATTTAGAAATCCTGTATTTAGGTGGAAATCATGTAAGGATAATGTATGAGAGAATGTGAAGAAAAGCTCAAGAGTGTGCACTTAAGAAGGGCCTAGTGACTGGATCTCGCGACTGGCAAGTCGCCAAAAGTGGCACACGTGTGAAGCATGCAGGGGAGCTGAAAAGTTACGCTAGCTGTTACATTACAGGACAAAACTTCCAGTCTAGCCAGTTAGTTAGCTCACTACTCAAACTCGCAACTCGTTCCAGTCGCAAGCTCAAGTCGTTAGAACACCTTGTTTGTTACAAAACTGACTCTTTGCATTCCATACACATCCTACTATAAATACCCTTATACCCACATATTGTAGAGAGCTTCTAGAGAGAATTTTGAGAGAGAAACCCTAGAGAAAAATAAGATTGACTCATCCACAATTTTCATCTTTTAATTCTCCAAATTCCTCTACTCTCATCTTCTCTATTAATACATCATTGAGAGGTACATTAGTCAAATCCTTATCTCAGCATACCCATATCTGTGAGAGGGCTTTTTGGTGTTTGGGAAGCAGTTCAAAAGGAACCAATTCATTTTGGTTGATGTAATGGGCGATTGCAAGATCCAGTAAGCTAGAGAAGACAAGGTTAGATGTAATCCTATTGAAGCAAGAAGCTTGGAGGGCTTAAGTGCACTGGGTAGATTAGGCTTGGAGGGTCTTCTGCTATTCATGTGTCCCAACTTTATTTTCTAGTGGATTATTGACCGCTTGGAGGGCAATGGAGAGGTTTTACGCCGAGGACTTTAGTTTCCTCTTCGATAACACATCGATGTGTTGTCTTTGTGTTTGCGTCTCTCTTCCTTTAATCTTTGCCTTTTAATTACTGCTGTGGTTGTGATTAATTTAGGTTTAGACTGTTTTACCATTTCTGTTTTAGCTTATTTTCATATTCCACACATACATTGTTTGATTATAAGCTTGTGTTGGTAATTTGTAAATTAGGAGTCTAAACGTTCATAGGTGTTTTACACACTATTTGAACATTCAAGTCAAATAGATGTCAAGATTTTTCCCACAATGATATGAATGCATAAAGAACAAGTTACGCTCGTAAATGCACAAAGCCATTTGTACGAAGATACAAGGCAAAACATGCATGTGACAAAACACAATAATGTCGATCAAACTTTTTCGATTTTCTACTTTTTATGTGTTTTTGGATTTTTGACACAAAAACAAGTAAAGATTGATCAAAACTGAAAACATTCAAAGAAAATAACAAACAAGACAAAAATTTTCAAAACATGCTATACATATAGCCAACAAGGTAGTGTGTACTAAACACTAGTGAAAGTAAATCAAGATATATAAGTAAAGCACACATCACACATGAGATTTAAGGAATTGTACCAACACTGATGGTCTTACGAAGTGATTCAAACCGTGGACCATCGAGAGGTTTGGTAAAGATATCCACCTTTTGGTTGTCTGTATGAATTCAAGACATAAAACTTTATCTTACACCAAATCTCGGATGAAGTGGTAACGTATCTCTATATGCTTTGACTTTGAATGCTGAACTGGATTCTTAGAGAGATTTATAGCACTAGTGTTATCACAGAACACACACATTGTATCTTAAGGAATCCCGTAGTCGTGAAGTAACTTCTTCATCTAGAGAAGTTGTGTGCAACAACTCCTAGCAGCTATGTACTTTGCTTCTGCTGTAGAGAGGGACACAAAATTTTGTTTCTTGCTAATCCAAGAGACAAGATTGTTCCCAAGGTAGAAGCAGCCACCTGAAGTACTCTTTCAATCATCTACACTTCTAGCCTAGTCTGCATCTGAATAACCCGCAAGACAAGCATTAGAATCCTTTAAGTACCACAAGCCATAATTCGGAGTGCCATTGACATATCTTATGATTCGCTTCACCGTTGTCAAATGGGATTCCTTCGGAGCAGCTTGATATCGAGCACAAACTCCCACACTAAAAGCAATATCCGACCTACTAGTCATAAGATAGAGTAAACTCCCAATGATGCTTCTATACAAAATTGGACTCAATTCTACCCCGGAAGAATCAACATTAAGCTTTGTAGATAAACTCAAGGGAGTGGAGGCATGCTTTTTGGAATCTAATCCAAACTTCTTGACAATATTTTAGCATATTTTTCTTGTGAAATGAATATGCCTTCCTTCTTTTGTTTAACTTGAAGGCCCAAGAAAAATGTAAGCTCCCCCACTATACGCATCTTAAATTCTTTCTTCATCTCCTCGGAGAACTCTATAGCTCGAGCATTAATGGTAGCTACAAATACTATGTCATCCACATACTTGAGCCACGAAAAGGTAGTCCTCATCATTCTTGACAAATAAAGTCTAGTCAACATATCCTCTTTTGAATCCTCTATCCAAAAGGTAATGGGTAAGCCAATCATACCAAGCTCTAGGAGCTTGTTTCAAGCCATAAAGAGCTTTCTTCAATCTCAGCACATGATCTGGGAAGTGAGGATCTTCGAAGCCTTTGGGTTGTTCAACAAACACTTCTTCATTCAGGTTGTAAGGTTAATTTAATCAATCATTTAGTTGGCTTTATTCCGTACCAAATTTGCTTATAATTCAGCATTTAGAAACCCTGTATTTAGGTAGGAATCATGTAAGGGTAGTGTGTGAGAGAGTGTGAAAAAATGCTCAAGATTGTGCAAGGATGCAGAGACTCTTGGCTGGGACTCGCGGGTGACTCGCGACTGGCAAGCCGCCAACTGCAGTAAACAAGTGAAGCGTGCAGAAAAGATGAACAGTCACGCCAGCTGGAGCACTACAGGACAAAAAGTCCAGCCTGGCCGTTCTGTTAGCTCACAACTTGAACTCACGACTCAGTCCAGTCATGAGGCCAAGAGCCAGCTCTGTTTTGGAAAAACTAACTCTTCGCATTCCAAACACATACCACTATATATAGACCCTTATACCCATGAAATGTAGAGAGCTTCCAGAGAGAATTTTGAGAGAGAAACTCTAGAGAAAAATAAGATTGATTCATCCACAATCTTCACATAAGAGACTCTTCAAATTCCTCTACTCTCACCCTCTCCATTGTTACATCCTTGAGAGGTTCTTAGCCAAATCATTTTCTCGCCATACCCACACCTATGAGAAGGCTGTTTGGTGCTTTAGGAAGCAGTTAGGAAGGGACCAATTCATATTTGTTGATGCTATGGGCTATAGCGGAATCCGATAAGCTAGCAAAGACAAAGGTTTGGCGTAACCTCGTTGGAGCAAGAAGCTTTGAGGGTTTAGGTACACTGGGTAGATTAGGCTTAGAGGGTCTATTGCTGTTCATGTATCCCAACTACATTTTCTAGTGGATTATTGACCGCTTAGAGGGCGGCGGAGAGGTTTTATGCCAAGGGCTTCGGTCTCCTCTTCGATAACACATCGAGTGTTGTCCTTGTGTTTGCATCTCTCTTCCCTTTATCTTTGCCATTTAATTACTTATGTGGTTGTGATTATTTATAGTTTAGATTGTTTATCAATTCTGTTTTAGCTTATATTTATGTTCCGCACATTTATTATTTGATAATAAGCTTGAATTGGTAATTTGTAATTTAGGGTCTAAACTTTCAATATACAAATATTGAAATTTCACAGGTAACCATTGAGAAATGCACATTTCACATCCATTTGGTAGAGTTTGAAGTTCATAGTGCATGCAATTGACATCAGAATGCAGATAGACTCAAGTCTTGCCACGGGAGCGAAGGATTCATCAAAATCTACTCATTCCACTTGAGTGTATCCTTGAGCCACCAGCCGAGACTTGTTCTGGATAATCTGTCCATCTTCGTCAGTCTTGCTTTTAAAGATCCATTTGGTACCGATGACATGAACATTTTCAGGCCTAGGAACAAGTTCCCATACATCATTTCTCACAAATTGATTCAGCTCTTCATGCATTGACTCAACCTAATTTTCATCTTGCAGAGCTTCTTCTACCTTTTTCGACTCAAATTGGGCAAGGTAGCAATGTTATGTTACATGATTGGCCAGAAGTATGTTTCCCTTTCTAAGGCAAAGACCTTCATCTAAAGATCCAATGATGTTACTGTCCAGATGGTTTTTTATCACTCTTGATGATGGCTTCTTTGAGGTGGACACTTCATCATTCCGGGAGATAGGGGGATGAACTTCAGGAGGAGTGAGAGGACTTGATGTTCTAGACATTGATCTTGTTTCCATTCTTGAGTTCACGGGAGTTAATTCCTTTTCCGGTGTAGGTCCTTCAACTTCAATATCTTGGGCTTCGAGCTCAACTGTGGGTTCTTTAGAGCTTGGCCCTTCTCCATCATCAACCATCTCTACCTTTGTTATAACATCATCAATTTCCACATTGATGTACTCCATTACTATCTTTGTTCTCTTGTTGAAAACTCTATATGCCCAGCTAGTAGTAGAATACCTAAGGAAGATGCCTTCATCACTTTTGGCATCAAATTTTCCAATGTTCTCCTGATTATTTAGAATGTAACACTTGCTTCTGAATACTCGAAAGTATTTCACTTTTGGCTTCTTTCCATTCCAAATTTCATAAGCGGTCTTCTTTGTTCCTGCTCGGAAGAATATTCTATTACCAATGTGACACCAGGTGTTCATGGCTTCTCCCCAAAATTTTTGAGGAATTTGCTTGTTGAGTAGCATAACTTTTGCCATTTCTTGAATCACCCGATTTTTCCTCTCAATCACCCCATTTTGTTAAGGAGTTGAGGGCTGAAAATTCCCTTTTGATCCCATTCTTCTCACAAAAAGACTCGAATCTTGCATTCTCAAACTCCTTTCCATGATCACTCCTTATCTTGACAATAGGAACCCCTTTCTCATTTTGAAGTCTCTTGCATAGAATTTTCATTTTCTCACATGCTTCTTACTTTTCTCTAAGAAATTCCCCCCAAGTGTATCTTAAGAAATCATCAACAATGACCATAATGTACCTTTTTCCTCCTAGACTTTCAGTTCTTGTGGGCCCCATTAGATCAACATGAAGAAGCTCTAAACAACGTGAAGTAGCAATCACATTCACCTTGTGATGACTTGCCTTTATTTGCTTCCCCATTTGGCATGCACCACTAATAGTCTTCTCCACCTTTCCAAATTTTGGAAGTCCCTCAACAGCTTCAAGTTTAGATACTTTAGCCACTTTTTTGAAATTTGCATGCCCAAATCTTTGATGCCAAAGTTCCAACATGTCAACACAAGCACTTCTGCAGGAAATTCTTGCTGTAGGAACTACTCCGTAGCAATTGTCGGTAGTCATATTTCCCTCCAAGACTTGAATCCCTTCTTCATCAATAATTATACACCCCTTCTTTGAGAATTGAACAAGGAAGTCCTTATCACATATTTGAGTGATGTTTAAGAGATTTGCCTTAAGCCCTTTGATGTTTAAGACATCTTTCAATAGAGGTAATCCCAGTATCTCAACAGTCCATTTGCCAATAACTTGAGCATAACTTCCATCACCAAATGTCACATAGTCACCGACCTTTTCTTTGAGTGGCTTAAACAGTGATTTATCTTCTGTCATATGACGAGAACAACCACTATCAAGATACCATAAACACGAATTAAATACCTTCAAAGAAGTGTGCACAAATAAGCAAGCATGGGACAAGCATTCTTGACCTTCAAACAGAAACTTATCTTCATTTTCCATGCTCTTGTTAGATTGAATTTTCTTTTTCAGATTATCAACCTTATTACACAATGTTCTATTTCTTCTTTTATACTTCTCAGTCAAAGAATTAGACTTACATAGACTATTGTGTAGGATGTGATTCTCATTTTCAAAATATTTCAGCATGTGAACAAACATTCTAGCACGTTTCTTTGTTTTTAATAACTCTAGGATTTCATTGTTAGGACAACCTTCAAACATACTCATAGAGTCATTATCACAAACATTTAAACCACAATTCAACATAGCCATTTCCAAAGCTTCATCCATAGCTAAGGGGTCTAGGATCACCCTTAGGTAATTAAATCACAACAAGTGAACCCGCTCTGATACCAATTGAAAGTTCAAATAGGGTGTAAAACACCTATGGATGTTTAGACCCCTAAATATAAAATTACCAACACAAGCTTATAATCAAACAATATGTGTGCGAAAAATGAAATATAAGCTATATCCAAATTGGTAACACACTCTAAACCATAATTAATAACCAACACAGCAGTAATTAAAAGGTAAAGAGAAAGGGAAGAAAGATGCAAACATAAAGATAACATGGCAATGTGTTATCGAAGAGGAAACCGAAGTACTCGGCGTAAAACCTCTCCACCGCCTTCCAAGCGGTCAATAATCCACTAGAATCAAGTTAGGATACATGAATAGCAGAAGACCCTCCAAGCCTAATCTACCCGTGCCCCTAAGCTCTCCAAACTTCTTGCTTCAACAGGGTTACGCCGAACCTTGTCTTCTCTAGCTTACTGAATCCCGCAATAGCCCATTGCATCAACCAAAATGAATTGGTCCCTTCTGAACTGCTTGCCAAGAACCAAAATACCTCCTCACAGATATGGGTATGGTGAGATAGGGATTTGGCTAAATGTACCTCTCAAGGGTATGTCAATGGAGAGGATAAGAGTAGAGGAATTTGGAGAATCAAAGGATGAAGATTGTGGATGAGTCAATCTTGTTTTTCTCTAGGGTTTCTCTCTCAAAATTCTCTTTGGAAGCTCTCTACATTTTATGGGTATAAGGGTATTTATAGTAGGGTGTATGAGGAATGCGAAAGGTCAGTTTTCAACAAACAGGGCATTCTGGTGACTCGGGCTCGCGACTGGAACGAGTCGCGAGTTTGAATCGTGAGCTACTGCCTAGCCATACTGGAAGTTTTGTCCTATAGTGCTCCAGCTGTCGTGACCCTTCAGCTCCCCCTACATGCTTCACATGTGTGCCATTCTAGTGACTTGCCAGTCACGAGATCTAGTCGCGAGACTCCTTTGAATTGCACACTTTTTGAGATTTCTTCACACTCTCTCATACACTACCCTTACATAATTCCCACTTCGATACAGGGTATCTAATTGCTAAATTACAAGTAAATTTGGCATGGAATAAAGTCATCATATGATTGAATAAATTCAACCTTACAAGATCGATAATAATTCTCCTATACTTTGCAGGATCGACAATAGCTCTCCTACCTTCAAGGGTTCGACAATAGTTCTCCTATACATTGTAGGATCGGCAAAAGCTCTCCTACGTTCAAGGGATTGACCTTAGTTCTACTAAAACTTATAGGATCGACAATAATTCTCCTATACACTAGGATCGATAGTGGCTGTCCTACCTCCAAGGGATCGATAGTAGCTCTGCTACCAACCTACATTTGAACCCTTATACCAATACCTAATTGGACTTGTTCTGTAGTGACAATCTCTCCTTTTCAATGCACAACTCCCAATACGTGACTAACCAATTGCGCGGATCCTAGTACGCAACTTGATCACCAACTTGAGAAGGATGTTGGCTGCAAAATTTTTCAGTTCATCTAGATGATAAAGATCATGAAGTTGCTTGGTCACAAAACCCAACGGTGTACAAACACAGTAGATTCTTGAAGAACTGAGCAAACTAGGTCTCCGGTCACACTCTTCTTCACTCTTGTGAAATTCTCTCTTGTGCAACTTATGTCACCTTTGACAGCCCTTAAAATAATCCTTATATATGTTTAGGTTTGTGAGAAAAGAAAGCCTAAACACATACTCACAAATTGGATGAAAAATAGTTATGAAAACTGAATTTCGTAAGCCTCGATCGATACTTATCTGTCGAGCAGCTGTCGAACCACGGGATTCAAACAGCTCTCTAAGCCTCGATAAATACTAGTTGTCGAGCTTTAATGAGCCGCACTTTCACACTTGATTCTTGGACAGACTTGCATGGCTTTAACACTTGAACTTGAAACAAAGTTTCTTGAAGCATCAAACACATCCTAGATCTACCCAATTACAAGTAAAGTACGTTTTGTTAAAGGATTAGCCAATTACACAAAATAGTGACATATGTTCCTAACATGTGAAACACATATGTCCTAACAATCTCTCTCTTTGGCAATCTGTAACAAAACCACAACAAATAAATGAGATATGAGAGAATGTATAAATCAATTAACTCATATTCACTTGTAGAATATAATAAAATCTATCCTAATACAAACTCTAGAAAAACTTTGTAAGAAGAGAGTTTATGGCAAGAAGACTTTGACAACCTGTATTTCTGAAACACTTTAAACAAAATTCATCAAGGCATCTTAGTGTGAAACAGAAATAATAGATTACATACAAGATATAAGAAACATGTGCATAAAGAGATAAAAGAAGCAACACATGTAAGGGTAAGTGAAAAACATACATCAATATATAAAGAATATAAGTACAATGTATGTTAAAATGGTCACAAGACTAATATACAAGAGCAATGTATCTAAAAATGAGAGAAAAGAAAAAGATACATAAAAACCTCACTACATCCCTCAATATCAACACTCCCCCTAACAAAAATCTCCTATACTAACTCTCCCTTTAACTATGACTACTCTCATAACCAAAACTACTCCCCCTTTTTGTCACGAGTGACAAACGTTAAGAGTGTCAAGTAGACATCTCGTCAGCATTGAAAGAGCTATCATCTCCATCATCCTCATCATCGGAAGCAGTAGCATCATCATCAACATCCTCATCCTCAGAAGCCTCTAGAGTAGGTGGAGGAGAAGTAGCGAAGCCACCCATGACTGCCTGGCATCGTGCAATATGACCAACACAGGTGTTAACCTTACATAACTCATCACTGAGAGTGTCGGGGCGAGCATCCATTAGCTGAAGTTGCGCCATGATGTCCTCGAGAGTCACACCACTTCATAGAAAAAGAGGCAACGGATATGGATGAAGCCGAAGGAGTGGGAGGAGCTGTTAACTCGGACTGCCTCGACCGTAACTGTGCCTTGCTCCTTTTAACGATAGTGGCATCTATAGCACCCATAATAGATAAGTGGTCGACAGTAGCTCTCCTACCTCCAAGTGATCGACTTTAGTTCTCCTAAAACTCATAGGATCGACAATAGTTCTACTATACAATAGGATTGATAGTATCTCTCCTACCTTCAAGGGATCGACCTTAGTTCTCCTATTTTCAAGGGATCGACCTTAGTTCTCCTAAGACTCATAGGATTGACAATAGTTCTCCTATACATCGTAGGATCGACAATAGCTCTCCTGCCTTCAAGGGATCAACCATAGTTCACTTAATACTCATAGGATCAAAAATAGTTCTCCTATACATTGTAGGACCGGCAATAGCTCTCTTACCTTCAACGGATTGACCTTAATTCTCCTAAGTTCTCTTATACATTTTAGTATCGACAAAAGCTCTCCAACCTTCAAGGTATCGACCTTAGTTCTCCTAAAACTTATAGGTTCGGCAATAATTCTCCTATACACTAAGATCGACAGTAGCTTTCCTACCTTCAAGGGATCGACTTTACTTCTCCAAAAACTCATAGGATAGACAATAGTTCTCCTATGCAATAGGATCAATAGTAACTCTCCTACCATCAATTGGATCGACCTTAGTTCTCCTATCTTCATAGGATCGACAATAGCTCTCCTATCTTCAAGGGGACGACCTTAGTTCTCTTAAAACTCGTAGGATCAACAATGGTTCTCCTATATATCATAGGATCGGCAATAGCTCTCCTACTTTTATGGAATCAACTTTGGTTCTCCTAAAACTCATAGTATTGACAATAGTTCTCCTATACAATAGGATCGATTGTAGCTCTCCTACCATCAAAGGATCGACCTTAGTTCTCTTATCTTCATAGGATCGACAATAGCCCTCCTATCTTCAAGGGATCGACCTGAGTTCTCCTAAAACTCATAGGATCGACAATAGTTCTCCTATACATCATAGGATCGACAAAAGCTCTCCTACCTTCAAGGGTGTAAAGTTGTAATTTACAACTATGTGTTTTGTTAGCTTTAATTCCATACCAAATTTGATTGTAATTATGTTCAATCTTTTGTACCCTGTATTTAACGTGGGATTTAATTGTAAGGGTTGTGTGTGAGAGAGAGTGTGTGAAGACTCAAGGCAATTTGAAGATTGAAGTGTTTTCGCTGGTATCTCACGACTTAGCATCCCGCGAAATAATGCATGTGCCTTGCACATGATTGGAATGCGAAGAGTCAGGATAGGATGGAGATAGCTGTGTTTTGCGAGTATCTCAATGGTAAGGCCTTCTTGCGAGACACCCGCGAAACATTCTGTTTTGCCAGATTATCCTATCTGATACACACTATCTGTACCCACACTATATATACTCACATTACCCACATATGTTAAGAAATGCTTCTGAGAGAAAACCTTAACCACAAATCTTGAGAGTTAGAGATTGTTATAACCACATTTCTCTACACAATTACTTGTGGATTTTCCTCAACTCCTACCTCTCCATTTCTATATCATTGAGAGGTTGATAGCCCAAATACTTACAACACCCTTTCAGAGTGTCAAGTGAGGTTTTGGTGCTGCTGGAAAGTATTGGAAAAAGCTAGACTTTAGCAGATGCAATCAGGCGTATTGCAGGATTCGGAGAGCTAGACAAGACACGATTCCGAAAAACCTTGTTGGAGTAGAAGCTTGGAGGGCTTAGATACATCGGGTAGATTAGGCTTGGAGGGTCTTTTGCTAACCCATGTATCCCAACTGATTGTCTAGTGGATCAATTACCGCTTGGAGGGCGGCGGAGAGGTTTTTCGCTGAGTTCTTCGGTTTCCTCTTTGATAACACATCGGTGTGTTATCTTGTGTTTGCATTCTTCTTCCTTACTCTTTTACCTTTCATTTTACTGCTGTGTTATAATGATTATGAGTTAGAGTAGCTTGCTTGTTTATCCGCTCGCATTTACTTTATTCCGCACTTAGTATTAAGTTAGAGTATGTTGAGGTTCAAAATTGGTCACAAACTAAGGCCCAAAGAAATAAAACGTTGGGCTCATTTCACACAAAAAAAATAAATAAATAAACTAAGAGAAAATAAGAGAAAAGAAAGAAGAAAAGGGCAAGAGGTCCAAAGGATTGGGATCCAGAGACCCACGAAAGAACAAAAAGGCCCAAACCAGGCAGAACCAGCAAACGAAAGAAAGCCTAGTAAGAAGGAGTGGGCTGAGATCCCAGAAGTCCCCAAAGTTCGGGGATCCCTGAACGCACGAAGTAAGATTAAAGCAAATTCAAAGAGGGATAAAAGACAAAAAGCATGCGGGTCTCATGCTCCAGACATGCAGTGGAGCCAGGAGGTACAAAGCAAAACACAGGAGCCATGATTCCGACCATTTGGAGAAAATGATAAGGAAGAGCACAACTGAAAAAGCTCGAACACTGAGAAGAAAAAAGCCAAAATAGCTGAAGACCGGCCAACGGAGAAGTCTAGAAATAAAAAACTAGCTAAGGGACTTTCGTTTGGTAGGACCAAAAGCAAGAAACTATGAGAGAAAAAGGAAACGACATAGCCCTGAGCAAAATTGGCATGACACAAACTCTAAAAGGCAAAAGGGGGAAATCACTGGTACCTTGGAGCTCGATCTACGCTATAAAAGGAGGAGGGGGTCCATGCTGAAGAGGGATCCGGATGGAGATAGAGATTCATGTTGGAATAGATCACTGAGGCATTCATGGTCATTTTCTAAAGTCTCATAAAATTAGAGAAAGAGCTCTATAAAATTAAGAGAAAACAGAGGAACCACTCCCGGTATCCCTGTGAAAGCCACTATAGCACATGCTTGGATTCAACAAATTCAAACTTTGCAAGTCTTCGAAACTTAAATAGCTATCAAAGTCTATAATTTTTGAACTTAGTTGAACCTTGTATCACGTCTTAGTGAGCATTGTAATAATAACTAAAGAAAATTAATGAAATGCACCTCACTAATTTGAGGATCCTTAACATTTTCTTGCATCATATTTCATTTGTTGTGCATTCCTTTGCTGTTATAATGTCATTCAATACAAATATTTTTGCTTGTTAGTTATTTGTATTATAGGAAGCTTGCTTTGTGCACCACTCGGTTCTTAAACAGCCCTTTTAGCTGCGGTGAACCGAGCCCAGTCCACCAAAAATATTTATTTGCCCCTGGATCTTTGGGCCACTGTGCTGAGAAGAAAAAGGCACTCTCACAGAGTAAAATCAATCGGGCAATAACTTTAATTTGGAGGACTAAACAGCTCTTGTGTTTTCAACACATTTACGAGCTTTCAATTTGTATCAGAGTAGGTACACTTGCTGTGGTTTTAGTACCTGAGTATGATCCTTAACCCTTTTGTGATGGACCAATCATAATCACTCAATGCCCCACCATTCTTTGATGGGAGCAACTATGCATTTTGGAAGGTCCGAATGAGGGCTTTCTTATATGCTATAGATGAGTTTGTATGGGATTCCATTGAAAATGGGTATGTCAACCCACAACAGCCAAGTTCGAATGGGACAAGGTAGCTCTTGCTTTGGCTAATGCCAATTAATGTTATATTTTGTGATGTGTCTACTAATGAATTTCACAGGATATCGCATGTGGAGACAGCCAAGGAAGCTTGGACTATTCTTGAGACTACCAATGAGGGTACCAAGAAAGTTAAAGACACAAAACTCTAGATGCTTACCACCAAATTTGAAGAGCTTAAGATGGGTGATGATGAGGCTTTCAACTCACTTTATGGGAAGCTCAATGAAATTGTAATTGCTAAGCTCAATCTCGGAGAAAAGATTGAGGATGCTAAGATGGTGAGAAATATTTTGAGGTCCTTACCGGAAAGCTTTCGAGCAAAAGTCACAGCTATAGAAGAGAGTAAAGACTTGGATGAGATCAAAATCTAAGAGCTCATTGGATCTCTCAAAACATATGAGCTGGGACTAAATTCTCATAAGTCGAGCAAATCTCTTACACTCAAAACCATTACCGAGAGAATGGATGACTCCTCCAAAGAAGATGATGTGCAGAAGGAGGAAGCATTCCTGGCAAAGAAATTCTGAAAATTTATGAAGATGAAGAATAGTAGGAAACCATTCAGCAAAGGGAAGTTTTCATCCTCCAAAGGTGATAGGAAGGAGTTCAAGAAGAAAGATGAGAAGGACTCTCAATCCCCTCAAGGAATTGTGTGTTATGAATGCAATGGCCATGGGCATCTCAAGAAGGAGTGTCCTAACTACTTGAGAGGGAAGGGTAAAGTGTTTGCTACTACTCTTAGTGATTCTGACAGCTCAAATTCAGACACTGAAGGAGAATGTGACAGTGAAAGGAACTATAAGGCTTTTATGGTTATTGCCTCAGTTGATTCAAAGGATGATTTGAGCAATTTGGTTAATGAACTTAAATATCTCTGAGGATGAGGAAATCGAAGAATCCGAGGATGAAGACGTGTGCCAAAATGAAGGGGAGAACAATCTTCAAGAGGCATATGATTCTTTGTTGGAAGATTGTGGTAAATATGCCAAAGTTGCGAACATTGCTGTGAAAAAGATGAAAAAGGTTGAAGAATAACATAAGAGGGTATACTTGTGCAACTTAAGGAAGCAAAGTGTGAAGAAGAAAGGCTTAAGGGAGAGTTGGTTGAAGCTTACTTTAAGATCAAGTTTCTTGAACTTGAAATTATTCAAGAAAATGTCAAGGTTGAGCGCATCTCCACCAAGAAACTTGACAATGTGCTGTCATCTCAAAAATCTTCACATGATAAGACTAGTTTGGGCTATACCGAAGAAGGAAGCTTAAGCAGTGAATCTAAGTAGGAAGTGAAGTTCATTTCAGCCAAGAATGTTAAGAAACTTAAAGAAGTGAAGCCTAAGATTGAGACCCCTGCTGTAGCAAAAAGAACCATTGGTGCAAAGTCAAAGGAAAAAGGGAAGTCATTACCCAAAAATCAAAGGGGACCTCAAGTACAGCACCTGTGTCATCATTGTGGAGCACAAGGACACACAAGGCCGAACTATTTCAAGCTTCATGTACTCAAAAAGGTTGATTCTTTGCGTGGCTAAGAAATTTCAAGGAGACAACCAAAAGGGAGCACAAGCTAAGGGAAATAGTGAGGGACATCTCATTGGAGACATTATAAAGATGTTGAAGAACATATCACTGTGCCTTGCTAGCTTCACTCCGAGGTTTGAAAGTGTTGGTCGTACCCCTCTATCTAAGGCTCTCACCCAAAACACTCGTAAAGTGTGGGTGCAGAAGGGTACTCATGCATGATTACTTCCTATGTCCATGCATTAATACTTCTAATATTTAAGGTCATAGGTTCATGCATTATGACATGCATAATTCAATTTGTGTCATCTGCTTCCAGTTTATGGCATGTTTCTTTTACAAGTTTTGTCTTGTACTTGTTTTTGTTTATCTTACTTTCCTTATTCTGTTTTTAAGTGTGTTTGAAAAAAAAAAAAAAAAAAAAAACCCATAAAAATTGAAATATCTACAAAAAGTTTGATCTGTGTTGTATATGTCACATATGAGTTTGGCCTAGTACCTTCGTACTAATGGTTTAGTGCATTTACAAGCTTAACTTGTTATGTATGCACATATATCTTTATGGGAGAATTCTTGAAAACTATGTATGATTGTTGTAAATAGATCTTCAAGCTTGTCATGAATGATTGGTCAATAGTCTCGATGGTCTTGATACTTGCATAGACTTGTGCCTATATCTCTTCCCACCTTTATTTTTATGTTTTTACTTAAAGAGCTCAACAAATGTAAATCTCAAAATGAAAAGAGATAATGAGCTGCAAAAGCCGTCGCACATACTAGTATTTGACTAGAAAAAAGGAAAAGCGACATTTTAAATTGAAATGTCTGGTGCTCAAAAAGTCAAAGGCTAACTCTCAATGTTGACATATCAAAAACATCAAGCACCGATCTCAAAAATGAAATGTATTGTTCAAAAAGATCAAATGTTATGATTTGTGCAGAAGCCAAATGAAAAGCTTCTAAAATTTGTAATCATTCTCGTGTGGGAGGTCATATATGTTCATTTCTATAATTGAGATTAGGAATGGCAATTTAGATCTGACCCACAAATACCCGGCCCGGCCCGACCCTAATAGGCCGGATTTTACCCGGCCCGATAAAGAATAAGGTCGGGTATGGGTTTAAAAAAAAACCCAAAGCGGGTCTAAGTCGAGTCCGAGTTTTATCAAAAAAACCCGAAACCCAACCCAAATAAGACTTGGTTATATATATAAATATATATATATATATATATATATATATTGGTTATATATATATAATTACTAAATTACCCTAACATATATATAGTTAAAAACCTTAAACTTTTCTATTCCTCTCTTCATTTCAGCTCGCACCTCTTCGCCTCTCCCTTTTCATCTCTCAACTTTCTCACACACACGGCCATAAGCCCACAACACACACGGCCATAAGCCCACAAGTAGACTGAGCAGTCAAGCACAGGCATAGTCCTCTGCCCCTCTCATCTTCCTCACGCTGCCGCCGCACAGGCTTTACCCCACGCCGTCGCCGCATAGGCTCTCTACTCTCTCAACTCTATTTCATCCTCGCCGTCGCCGATCTCGCACTTTCGCACAGTCCTCTGCCCCTCTCATCTTCCTCGTCCATGGCCACAACTACAAGCGTGACACGGCCTCACTTCACCTCATTCTCCATTTTTTTTCTTTTTTTCTTTTTTTTTTTCTTTTTTTTTGGGTTCAGTTTACCTCAATCATGTGAGTTTGTGTTTGTGTTTGTATTTATGATTTCTGAAAGGGAAAAATGAAAATCATAGATCTGAAATTTGTGTTTGGTTTGTGATTTTGAAAGGGAAAATTGTAGATTTGAAATCTGTGTTTGTGATTTTTGTGTTTATGTTTGTGATTGTGTTAGGATTTGTGTTTGTATTTGTGATTTTGGGCCGAAAAATCATAAATCAAATTTTTTATTTCTGATTTTAGGCTGGCCTAGGCATAAGGGACGGGGCCTGGCGGGGGCAGGTCCGGGTCCTAGAAAAAAAAAATCCGTTTAGTAAATGGGCCAGGTCCGAGCCGCAGGTCTTCGTCCGCGGGTCTGGTCCGGGTGTGAAAAAACTCGGCCCGAACTCGACCCATTGCCATTCCTAATTGAGATAGACCACTTGACTTAGTACCAACTATGTATGACTTGATTGAATTGATCATTGAAACTTCACTCTAGTCTAAAGACTATTCCACATTTGATACTCACCAACAAAAAAGAGGAAAAAAAAAATTTCGTTCCGATTTACGTTCCTACTCATCCCCGTGCTAGAAAATTCCCCAAAAAATAGTATAAAAATTCTAAAAATTTAAAAACATCATTTTAGCTTTATTTCTAGCCAAACCGGGTCGGAATGGGCAGAAAAAGAGGCAAAAGAAATTTCATCCGATTCCCGTTCCTACTTGGACCAGGCTATAGAATTCCCAAAAAAATAGTATAAAAAGTGAAAAAAATTATTAAAAAAAAAAAAAAAAACATCATTCTTGCTTTATTTCTTGCCAAACCGGATCGTGATGTACCGAAAAAGAGAATAAAAAAATTTCGTTCCGATTTTCGTTCCTACTCAATTCAGGCTAGAGAATTCCCAAAAAAGTAGTGTAAAAATTCAAAAAATTAAAAAAACGTCATTTTAGCTTTATTTCTAGCCAACCCGAGTCGAGACAGGCCAAAAAAAGGGAAAAAAATTTTCGTTACGATTTCTGTTCTGATTCGGCCCGGGCTAAAGAATTACCAAAAATAGAATAAAAATTCTAAAAATTTAAAAACATCATTTTAGGTTTATTTATAGTTAAACTGAGTTGGGACAGGCCAAAAAAGAGGTTAAAAAAATTTCGTTCCGATTTCTGTTCTTACTCGGCCAAGGCCGGAGAATTCCCAAAAAAATAGTATAAAAATTTAAAAAATTAAAAAACATCATTATAGCCTTATTTCTAGCCAAACCAGGATGGAACAGGCTGAAAAAGAGGCAAAAAAAAATTCGTTTTGATTTCCGCTCCTACTCAACCAGTGCAAGAGAATTCCCAAAAAAATAGTATAAAAATTCAAAAAATTAAAAAACATCATTCTAATTTTATTTCTGGCAAAACAAGGTTGGGACGGGTGGGAAAAGAGGGAAAAAAAATTTCTTTCTGATTTCCGTTCCTACCCGACCCGTTCTAGGGAATTCCCAAAAAAATAGTATAAAAATTCAAAAAAAATAAAAAAAAACATTATTCTAGCTTAATTTCTAGTCAAACCGGGCTGGGACGGGCTGAAAAAGAGGCAAAAAAAAAAAAAAATTCGTTCTTTTTCTGTTCCAACTCGACCTGTTCGAGAGAATTTCCAAAAAAATTGTATGAAAATTCAAAAACATCATTCTAATTTTATTTCTAGCCAAACCGAGTCAGGACGGGTCAAAAAAGTGGAAAAAAGAAATTTCGTTCCAATTTCCGTTACTACTCGACCCGTTCTAGAGAATTCTGAAAAAAATAGTATAAAAATTCAAAAAAATTAAAAATCATCATAAAAATTTCATTTTGATCTCCGTTCCTACTCGGCCCTTACTAGAGAATTCCCAAAAAACAGTGTAAAAAGTCAAAAAATTAAAAAACATCATTCATGCTTTATTTCAAGTGAAACCAGGTTGGGGTGAGCTGAAAAAGAGAGAAAAAATTTTTCGTTCCGACTCGGCCCGTGCTAGGGAATTCACAAAAAAATAATATAAAAAGTAAAAAAAAAAAAAAAAAAACTAAAAAACATCAATCTGGCCTTATTTCTAGCGAAACCGGGTCGAGACGGGCCGAAAAAGAGGGAAAAAAAAATTTCGTTCTGAGTTCCATTCCTACTAGACCCGTTCTAGAGAATTCCCAAAAAAAATAGTATGAAAGTGAAAAAATTAAAAAACATCATTTTTGCTTCATTTTTAGCCAAACCGGGTCATGACGGACCGAGAAAGAGGATAGAGAAATTTCGTTCCAATTTCCGTTCCTACTCAACCCAGGCTAGAGAATTCCAAAAAAAGTAGTATAAAAATTCAAAAAATTAAAAAATATCATTTTAGCTTTATTTCTAGCCAAACCAGGTCGGGACAAGCCAAAAAATAGGGGAAAAATTTTTGTCCCAATTTCAGTTCCTATTTGGCCCGGGCTAAAGAATTACAAAAAAAAAAGTATAAAATGTATAAAAATTGAAAAAATTAAATAAAAAAAAATCATTCTTGCTTTATTTCTAGCCAACTTGGGCCTGGACGGGCCGAAAAAGAGGAAAAAAAAATTTCGTTCCGATTTCCATTCCTACTCGACCCAGTGCTAGAGAGTTCCCAAAAAAATAGTGTAGAAATTCTAAAAATTGAAAAACATCATTTTAGCTTTATTTCTAGCCAAACCGGGTCGGAACGGGCAAAAAAAGAGGCAAAAAGAATTTCAACCGATTCCCGTTCCTACTTGACCCATTCTTGAGAATTCCCAAAAAATAGTATTAAAATTCTAAAAATTTAAAAACACCACTTTAGCTTCATTTCTAGCCAAACCGGGTTGGGATGGGCCAAAAAAAAGGTAAAAAAAATTTTGTTCCGATTTCTGTTCATACTCGGCCCAGGCTAGAGAATTCCCAAAAAAAAATAGTATAAAAATTGAAAAAATTAAAAAAAAGAAAACATCATTTTAGCTATATTTCTTACCAAACCGGGCCAGGACGTGCAGAAAAAGAGGCAAAAAGAATT
Organism: Quercus glauca; assembly: GCA_023736055.1. Classification (NCBI taxonomy): domain Eukaryota; kingdom Viridiplantae; phylum Streptophyta; class Magnoliopsida; order Fagales; family Fagaceae; genus Quercus; species Quercus glauca. The sequence continues at coordinate 42,600,479 of CM043319.1, forward strand.
TCAACCGATTCCCGTTCTTGAGAATTCCCAAAAAAATAGTCTTAAAATTCTAAAAACTTAAAAACACCACTTTAGCTTTATTTCTAGCCAAATCGGGTTGGGACGGGCCAAAAAAGAGGTAAAAAAAATTTCGTTCCAATTTCTGTTCATACTCGACCAGGGCTACAGAATTTCCAAAAAAATAGTATAAAAATTAAAAAAATTAAAAAACATCATTCTTGCTTTATTTCTAGCCAAACTGGGTCATCATGGACTGAAAAGGAGGATAAAGAAATTTTGTTCCGATTTCCGTTCCTACTCAACCCGGGCTAGAGAATTCCAAAAATAGTAGCATAAAAATTCAAAAAATTAAAAAAAAAACATCATTCTTGCTTTATTTCTAGCCAACTAGGGCTGGGACGGGCCGAAAAAAAGGAAAAAAAAATTTTCGTTCCGATTTTGTTCCTACTCAACCCCGTGTTAGAGAATTCTCAAAAAAATAGTGTAGAAATTCTTAAAATTTAAAAACATCATTTTTGCTTTATTTCTAGTCAAACCAAGTCGGAACTGGCTGAAAAAGAGGCAAAAACAATTTCAACCGATTCCCGTTCCTACACGACCCGTTCTTGAGAATTCCCAAAAAAATAGTATTAAAATTCTAAAAATTTAAAAACACCATTTTTGCTTTATTTCTAGCCAAATCGGTTTAGGACAGGCCAAAGAAGAGGTAAAAATTTTTTTTTTTCGATTTCTGTTCATACTCGGCCCGGGCTATAGAATTCCCAAAAAAGTAATATAAAAATTGAAAAAAATTAAAAAATATCATTCTATCTTTATTTCTAGCCAAACTGGGCCAAGACGGGTGGAAGAAGAGGTAAAAAAAATTTTGTTCTGGTTTCCATTCCTATTCGGCCCAAGCTAAAGAATTCCGAAAAAAAAATAGTAAAAAAATGAAAAAATTAGAAAACATCATACTTGCTTTATTTCTAGCCAAACTAGGTCAGGACAGGCCAAATAATAGGCAAAAAAAATTTCGTTCCGATTTCCGTTCCTACTCGACTCAGGCTAGAAAATTCCCAAAAAAATAGTATAAAATATCGAAAAATTTAAAAACATCATTCTAACCTTATTTCTAACCAAACCAGGCTGGAATTGGCAGAAAAAGAGGCAAAAAAAAATTTCGTTTTGAATTCCATTCCTACTCATCCAATGCTAGAGAGAATTCCCAAAAAATAGTATAAAATTTAAAAAAATTAAAAAACATTATTCTAATTTTATTTCTGGCAAAACAGGGTCGGGACGGGTGGGAAAAGAGGGAAAAAAATTTCTTTCTGATTTCTATTCCTACTTGACCCGTTCTAGGGAATTCCCAACAAAATAGTATAAAAATTAAAAAAATTAAAAAATATTATTCTAGCTTAATTTCTAGCCAAACCGGGCTGGGACGGGCTGAAAAAGAGGCAAAAAAAAAAATTCATTCGATTTCTGTTCCAACTCGACCCGTTCTAGAGAATTTCCAAAAAAAAATTGTATGAAAACTCAAAAAATTAAAAAACATCATTCTAATTTTATTTCTAGTCAAACCGGGTCGGGATGGGGCGAAAAAGTGGAAAAAGGAAATTTCGTTCCGATTTCCGTTACTGCTCGACCCGTTCTAGAGAATTCCGAAAAAAATAGTATAAAAATTCAAAAAAATTTTTAAAAAAATCATTCTAGCTTTATTTCTAGCCAAACCGGGCTGGGATGGGCTAAAAAAGAGGCAAAAAAATTTCATTCTAATCTCTGTTCCTACTCGGCCCTTACTAGAGAATTCCCAAAAAACAGTGTAAAAAGTCAAAAAATTAAAAAACATCATTCATGCTTTATTTCAAAAGAAACTGGGTTGGGATGAGTTGAAAAGGAGAGAGAAAAATTTTCGTTCCGACTCGGCCCGTGCTAGGGAATTCACAAAAAATTAGTATAAAAAGTGAAAAAACTAAGAAACATTATTCTTGCCTTATTTCTAGTGAAACCGGGTCGGGACGAGCTGACAAAGAGGAGAAAAATATTTCGTTCCGATTTCTGTTCCAACTCGACCCTGGTGAGAGAATTCCAAAAAAATAGTAAAAAAAGTGAAAAAAAAAATAGAAAACATCATTCTTGCTTTATTCCTAGCCAAACCAAGTTAGGACGGGAAGAAAAATAGGCAAAAAAAAAAAATCGTTTCGATTCCCGTTCCTACTCGTCCAGGGCTAGGGAATTCCCAAAAAAATAATATAAAAATTCTAAAAATTCAAAAACATCATTTTAGCTTTATTTCATGCCAAACCGGGTTCGAACGGGCAGAAAAAGTGGTGAAAACAATTGCATCTGATTCCTGTTCCTACTCAGCCCGGGCAAGAGAATTGCAAAAAAAAAAAAAAACAGTATAAAAAATCAAAAAATTAAACAAAATCATTCTTGCTTTATTTCTAGCCTAACCGGGTCGAGACGGCTCGAAAAAGAGGCAACAAAACTTTCGTTCCAATTTCCATTTCTACTCGACCCTTGCTAGAGAATTCCAAAACAAACCGTCTAAAATTTTAAAAAATTAAAAAAATATTTTTCTAACTTATTTGTATCCAAACCGGATCAGGATGAGTCGAAAAAGAGGAAAAAAAAAAATTGCTTTCCGATTTCCGTTCCCACAAGACCCAATCTAGAGAATTTCGAAACAAATAGTATAAAAATTCAAAAAATTAAAAAATATCATTCTAGCTTTATTTTTAGTGAAACCGGGTCGGGACGAGTCGAAAAAGAGGCAAAAAATATTTCATTCTGATTTCCGTTCCTACTCGACCCGGGCTAGAGAATTCCCAAAAAAGCAGCGTAAAAATTCAAAAAATAAAAAAAAAAACATCATTTTAGTTTTATTTTAAGCCAAACCGGGTCGGGACGGGCCAAAAAAGAGGGAAAAAAAATTTCGTTCTGATTTCAGTTCCTATTCGGCCTGAGCAAAAGAATTACCAAAAAATAATATAAAAATTCAAAAATTAAAAAACATCATTCTTGCATTATTTCTAGTGAAACCGGGTCAGGATGAGTCGAAAAAGAGGCAAAAAAAACATCGTTCTGATTTTCGTTCCTACTTGGCCCGAGGGGGAGAAATCCAAAACAAATAGTATAAAAATTAAAAAAATTAAAAAACATCATTCTAGCTTTATTTCTAGCCAAACTGGGCCAGAACTGGCTGAAAAAGAGTTAAAAAAATATTTCTTTCTGATTTTCTCTCCTACTCGACCCGGGGGACGAATTCCAAAAAAAATAATATAAAAATTCAAAAAAAAAATCATTCCTGCTTTATTTCTAGCGAAACCAGGTCGGGACGAGTCAAAAAAGAGGCAAAAAATACTTCGTCCCGATTTCCATTCCTACTCAACCCGGGCTAGAGAATTCCCAAAATAGCAGTGTAAAAATTCCAAAAAAAAAAAAAAAAAAAAACATCATTTTAGTTTTATTTTTAGCCAAACCGGGTCAGGACGGGCCAAAAAAGAGGCAAAAAAAATTTCGTTTCGATTTCCGTTCCTACTGGGCACGGGCTAGAGAATTCCAAAAATATATATATAAATTAAAAAAATTAAAAAACATTATTATTGCTTTATTTCTAGCAGAACCGGGTCGAGACGAATCGAAAAAGAGGCAAAAAATACTTCGTTCCGATTTCCGTTCCTACTCGGCCCGGTGGAGAGAATTCGAAAAAAAAAATAGTATTAAAATTTAAAAAATTAAAAAACATCGTTCTAGCTTTATTTCTAGCCAAACTGGGCAGGGGCAGGCTGAAAAAGAGGCAAAAAAAATATCTTTCCGATTTTCGCTCCTACACAACACGGGCGAGAGAATTCCAAAAAAAAATAGTTTAAAATTTCAAAAAAGTAAAAAAAAAAAAAAAATCATTCTGGCTTTATTTCTAAACAAAAAGGTTCGGGACAGGTCGAAAAAGTGGTAAAAAAAATTTCTTTCCAATTTTCATTCCTATTCAGCCAGTGCTAGAGAATTTACAATAAGAGAGTATAAGAATTCAAAAAAACATTCTTTCTTTATTTCTAGCCAACTCGGGTCGAGAAGGGCGGCAAAAGAGACAACAAAAATTTTGTTCCGATTTCCGTTCCTTCTCGACCCGTGCTAGAAAATTCCCAAAAAAAAAAAGTATAAAAATTCAAAAAATTTAAAAGCGTTATTTTAGCTTTATTTCTAGGCAAAAACAGGTCGGGACTGGCAAAAAAAGAGGGAAAAAAATTTTCGTTCTGATTTCAGTTCCTATTCGGCCAGGGCAAAAGAATTACCATAAAAATAGTATAAAAAGTGAAAAAATTAAAAACCATCATTCTTGCTTTATTTCTAACCAAACCGGGTCGGACGTGCCAAAAAAGAGGCAAAAAAAAATTTCGTTTCGATTTCCGTTCCAACTTCGCACAGGCTAGAGAATTCCCAAAAAAATATATAAAAATTCAAAAAATTAAAAAGAACATTATTATTGCATTATTTCGAGCGAAACTGGGCCAAGACGGGCTGAAAAAAGAGGCAAAAAAAAAAGTTCTTCCCTATTTTCGCTCCTACTCAACCCCTGGGAGAGAATTCCAAAAAAAAAAATCATTCTTGCTTTATTTCTAGACAAACAGGGTCAGGACAGGACGAAAAAGTTGTAAAAAAAATTTCTTTCCGATTTCCGTTACTACTTGGCCGGTGCTAGAGAATTTCCAAAAAAATAGGAAAAAATTAAAAAAATATTCTTTCTTTATTTCTAGCCAACTTGGATCGAGAATGGCCGGAAAAGAGACAACAAAAATTTTGTTCCGATTTCCGTTCCTACTCGACCCGTGCTAGAGAATTCCCAAAAACAAAAATAGTATAAAAATTCAAAAAATTTAAAAACATCATTTTAGCTTTATTTCTAGGCAAACCAGGTAGGGACGGGCAAAAAAAGAGGGGAAAAAATTTTCATTTTGATTTCAGTCCCTATTCGGCCGGGGCTAAAGAATTACCAAAAAAATAGTATAAAAAGTGAAAAAATTAAAAACCATCATTCTTGCTTTATTTCTAACCAAACCGAGTCGGAACAGGCCAAAAAAGAGGCAAAAAAAATTTCATTCCGATATCCGTTTCTACTCGGCACGGGCCAGAGATTTCCCAAAAAAATATATAAAAATTCAAAAATTTAAAAAAACATTATTATTGCTTTATTTCGAGTGAAACCGGGTCGGGACAAGTCGAAAAAGAGGCAAAAATTACTTCGTCCCGATTTTCGCTCCTACTCGACCCGGGGGAGAGAATTCCAAAAAAAAAAAATATATAAAAATTCAAAAAATTAAAAAAAAAAAAATCATTCTTGCTTTATTTCTAGACAAACAGGGTTGGGACAGGACAAAAAAGTGTTAAACAAAATTTCTTTCCGATTTCCGTTCCTACTTGGCCAGTGCTAGAGAATTTCCAAAAAAATAAAAAAAATATTCTTTCATTATTTCTAGCCAACCCAGATCGAGAAGGGCCAGAAAAGAGACCACAAAAATTTCGTTCCAATTTCCATTCCTACTCAACCCGTGCTAGAGAATTCCCAAATAAAAAATAGTATAAAAATTCGAAAAATTTAAAAACATCATTTTAGTTTTATTTCTAGGCAAACCAGGTCGGGACGGGCCAAAAAAAAGACAAAATTTTCATTCTGATTTCAGTCCCTATTCGGCCCAAGCAAAAGAATTACCAAGAAAATAAAATAAAAAGTAAAAAAAAACATCATTCTTGCTTTATTTCTAATCAAACCGGGTCAGGACTGGCCAAGAAAGAGGCAAAAAAATTTCTTTTCGATTTCTGTTCCTACTTGGCACGGGTTAGATAATTCCCAAAAAAATAATATTAAAGTTCAAAAAATTAAAAAAACATCATTCTTCCTTTATATCTACCAAAACCGGGTCGATACGAGTCAAAAAAGAGGCAAAAAATACTTCGTTCCGATTTCCGTTCCAACTCGGCCCAGGGGAGAGAATTCAAAAAAAAAAAAGAATAAAAATTCAAAAAATTAAAAAACATCATTCTAGGTTTATTTCTAGCCAAACTGGGCCAGGGCAGGCTGAAAAAGAGGCAAAAAAAAAAAAATCTCTCTCCGATTTTCGCTCCTAGTCAACATGGGGAGAATTCCAAAAAAAAAATATTATAAAAATTCAAAAAATTAAAAAAAAAAAATCATTCTTACTTTATTTCTAGACAAACAGGGACAGGACCGGACAAAAAATGGGTAAAAAAATTTATTTTCAATTTCCATTCCTACTCGGCCAGTGCTAGAGAATTTCCAAAAAAAGAGTATATAGGAATTCAAAAAAACATTCTTTCTTTATTTCTAGCCAACTCGGGTTAAGAAGGGTCGGAAAAGAGACAACAAAAATTTCGTTCCGATTTCCGTTCCAACTTGACCCGTGCTAGAGAATCCCAAAAAAAAAAAAATAGTATAAAAATTCAAAAAATTTAAAAACATCATTTTAGCTCTATTTCTAGACAAACCAGGTCGGGACAGGCAAAAAAAGAGGGAAAAAAATTTTCGTTCTGATTTCAGTTCCTATTCGGCCGGGGCTAAAGAATTACCAAAAAATAGTATAAAAAGTGAAAAAATTAAAAACCATTATTCTTGCTTTATTTCTAACCAAATCGGATCGGGACGGGCCAAAAAAGAGGCAAAAAAAATTTCGTTTCGATTTCCGGGTCGGTCCATCAAAAATATAATTATTGTTTTATTTCTAGCGAAACCGGGTCGGGACGAGTCAAAGAATAGGCAAACAATACTTTGTTCCAATTTCCGTTCCTACTCGGCCCGTGGGTGAGAATTCCAAAAAAAAAATAGTATTAAAATTCAAAAAATTAAAAAACACCATTCTAGCTTTATTTTTAGCCAAACTGGGCCAGGACGGGCTGAAAATGAGGTAAAAAAAATTTCTTTCCGATTTTCGCTCCTACTCGACCCGGGGGAGAGAATTCCAAAAAAAAAAAAATATAAAAATTCAAAAAATTCAAAAAAAAAAAAAAAAAAAAACATTCTTGCTTTAATTCTAGACAAACAGGGTCGGGACAGGACGAAAAAGTGGTAAAAAATATTTCTTCCCTATTTCCGTTCCTACTTGGCCCGTGCTAGAGAATTTCCAAAAAAATAGAAAAAAAATTTAAAAAAAATATTCTTTCTTTATTTCTAGGCAACACGGATCGAGAAGGGCCGGAAAAGAGGGAAAAAAACGTTCGTTCTGATTTCAGTTCCTATTCGGCCGGGGTTAAAGAATTACCAAAAAAATGTATAAAAAGTGACAAAATTAAAAAACATCATTCTTGCTTTATTTCTAGCCAAACCAGGTCGTGATGGACCGAAAAAGAGGATAAAAAAATTTCGTTCCGATTTCTGTTCCTACTCAACCCGGGCTAGAGAATTCCCAAAAAAGCATTGTAAAAATTCAAAAAAATTAAAAAATGTCATTTTAGCCTTATTTTCAGCCAAACCGGGTTGGGACGAGCTAAAAAAGATGGAAAAAAATTTTCGTTCCGATTTCAGTTCCTACTAGGCACAGGCTAGATAATTCCCAAAAAAATAATATAAAAATTCAAAAAATTCAAAAAAAAAAACACCATTCTTGCTTTATTTCTAGCAAAACCGGGTTGGTACGAGTCAAAAAGAGGCAAAAAATACTTCGTTCCGATTTCCGTTCCTCAGCAGCCCGGGGGAGAGAATTCCAAAAAAAATAGTATAAAAATTCAAAAATTTAAAAAACATCATTCTAGGTTTATTTCTAGCCAAACTGGGCCGGGACAAGCAAAAAAAATTTCTTTCCAATTTTCGCTCCTACTCAACACTGGGGAGAAATTTCCAAAAGAAAAATAGTATAAAAATTCAAAAAATTATAATAATAAAAAAAAAATCATTCTTACTTTATTTCTAGACAAACAGGGTCGGGACAGGATGAAAAAGTGGTAAAAAAAATTTCTTTCCAATTTCTGTTCCTACTTGGCCAGTGCTAGAGAATTTTGCAAAAAAAGAGTATAAGAATTCAAAAAAACATTCTTTCTTTATTTCTAGCCAACTTGGGTCGAGAAGGGCCGGATAAGAGACAACAAAACTGTCATTCAGATTCCCATTCCTACTCGACCCATGCTAGAGAATTCCAAAAAAAAAAAGTATAAAAATTCAAAAAATTTAAAAACACCATTTTAGCTTTATTTCTAGGCAAACCAGGTAAGGACAGGCAAAAAAAGAGGGAAAATAATTTTCGTTCTGATTTCAGTTGCTATTTGGCCAGGGCTAAAGAATTACCAAAAAAATGGTATAAAAAGTGAAAAAATTATAACCATCATTCTTGCTTTATTTCTAGCCAAACCGGGTCGTGATGGACCGAAAAAGAGGATAAAAAAATTTGGTTCCAATTTCCGTTCCTACACAACCCGGGCTAGAGAATTCCCAAAAAAGCAGTGTAAAAATTCCAAAAATTAAAAAACGTCATTTTAGCTTTATTTTTTGCCAAACCAGGTCAGGATGGGCCAAAAAAGGGGGGAAAATTTTCATTCCGATTTCAGTTCCTATTTGGCCTGAGCAAAAGAAATTCCAAAAAAATAATATAAAAATTCAAAAAATTAAAAAACATCATTCTAGCTTTATTTCTAGCCAAACTGGGGCAAGCCGGGCCAAAAAAGAGGAAAAAAAAAATTTTCATTTCAATTTTCGTTCCTACTCGGCACGGGCTAGAGAGTTCCCAAAAAAATAATATAAAAATTCAAAAAATTAAAAAACATTATTCTTGCTTTATTTTTAGTGAAACCGGGTTGGGACGAGTCGAAAAAGAGGCAAAAAATATTTCGTTCTGAATTCCATTCCTACACAACCCGGGCTAGAGAATTCCCAAAAAAGCAGTGTAAAAATTCAAAAAATTCAAAAAAATCATTTTGTTTTATTTCTAACCAAACCGGGTCGGGACGGGCCAAAAAAGAAGCAAAAAAAAATTCATTTTGATTTCCGTTCCTACTTGCCACGGGCTAGAGAATTCCAAAAAAAATATATATATATAAAAATTCAAAAAATTAAAAAACATTATTATTGCCTTATTTCTAGCGAAACCGGGTTGGGAAGAGTCGAAAAAGAGGAAAAAAATACTTCGTTCCGATTTCCGTTCCTACTCAGCCCGTGGGTGAGAATTCCAAAAAAAAACAGTATTAAAATTCAAAAAATTAAAAAAACATCACTTTGCTTTATTTCTAGTAAAACTGGGTCTGGACGAGTCGAAAAGGAGGCAAAAAATATTTCGTTCCGATTTCCGATCCCACTCGACCCGAGGGAGAGAATTCCAAAAAAAAAAAAAAAAGTATAAAAATTTAAAAAATGAAAAAAGAAAATCATTCTTGCATTATTTCTAGCCAAACAGGGTCTGGATGGGACGAAAAAGTGGTAGAAAAAAATTTCTTGCTGATTTCCGTTCCTACTCGGCCCGTACTAGTGAATTTCCAAAAAAAAATAGTATAAAAATTCATAAAATACCAAAAAAAAATAAAAAATCATTCTAGCTTTATTCCTTGCCAAACCAGCTCGGAACGGGCAGAAAAAATGGCAAAAGGAATTTGATCCAATTCCCGTTCCTACGTGATCCTTTCTTGAGAAATCCAAAAAAAAAGTATTAAAATTCTAAAAATTTAAACACAACTTTAGCTTTTTTTCTATCCAGACCGGGGTAGGCACGGGCTGAAAAATAGGCAAAAAAAATCTCGTTTCGATTTCCATTCCTACTCAACCTGGGCTAGAGAATTCTGAAAAAAAATAATATAAAAATTAAAAATATTAAACAACATCATTGTAGCATTATTTCTAGCCAACCCGGGCCGAGATGTGCTGAAAAAGTGGAAAAAAAATTTCGTTCTTACTCGGCCCGGGCTATAGAATTCCAAAAAAAAAAATATAAAAATTCAAAAAATTATACAACATCATTCTAGTCATATTTCTAGCCAAACCGGGCCGGGACGGGCTAAAAGAGACGCAAAAAACATTTCTTCCCGATTTTCGCTCCCACTCGGCCCAAGCTAGTGAATTCCCAAAAAAATTGTAGAAAAGTTCAAAAAACTAAAAAAAAAATCATTGTAGCTTTATTTTCAAGCCAACCGAGGCCGACACGAGCCGAAAAGGAGGAAAAAAAATTTCAATCCGATTTCCGTTCCTACCCGACCCCGTGCTAGAGAATTCCCAATTAAAATTGTATAAAAATTCTAAAAATTTAAAAACATCATTTTAGCTTTATTTCTAGCCAAACAGGGTCGAAACGGGAAGAAAAGGAGGCAAAAAGAATTTAATCCAATTCCGTTCCTACTCGACCTGTTCTTGAGAATTCCCCAAAAAATAGTATTAAAATTCTAAAATTTTAAAAACACCACTTTAGCTATATTTCTAGCCCAACTGGGTTTGGACGAGCCAAAAAAGAGAAAAAAAAAAATTCGTTCCGATTTCAGTTCCTATTTGGCCAGAGCAAAAGAATTACCAAAAAAATTAAATAAAAAGTGAAAAAATTAAAAAAAAACATCATTCTTGCTTTATTTTTAACCAAACTGGGTCGGGACGAGCCAAAAAAGAGGCAAAAATTTTTTTTTCAATTTCTGTTCCTACTTGGCACGGGCTAGAGAATTCCCAAAAAATAATATAAAAATTCAAAAAATTAAAAAAAAAAAAACATCATTCTAGCTTTGTTTCTAGCCAAACCGAGCCAGCAAAGTCAAAAAATTGTATAAAAAGTCAAAAAATTAAAAACATCATTCTTGGCTTTTCTGTAGCAAAACTGGATCGAGACGGGCCCGAGAAAGAGGAAAAAAAATTTGGTTCTGATTTTCTTTCCTACTTGACCCTGGCTAGAGAATTCCCAAAAAAATAGTACAAAAATTCAAAAAAAAAAAAAAAAAAAAAAAAAAAAAAAACATCAGTTGAGCTTTATTTCGACACAAACTGGGTTGGCACGAGCCAAAAAAGAAGTGTAAAAAAAACTGGTTTCCGATTTCTGTTCCTACTCGGCCCGAACTAAAGAATTCCCAAAAAAATAGTAAAAAAAGTGAAAAAATTAGAAAACAATATTCCTGCTTTACTCCTAGCCAAACAAAGTCGAGATGGGCCAAAAAATAGGTAAAACAAATTTCGTTCCGATTTTTGTTCCTACTCGGCCTAGGCTGGAGAATTTGCAAAAAAATAGTGTAAAAATTAAAAAACATAATTCTAGCTTTATTTCAAGCCAAACCAGGCCGGAACGGGTAGAAAAAGAGGCAAAAAAAATTTCGTTTCGATTTCCGTTCCTACTCAACCAGTGCTAGAGAATTCCCAAAAAATAGTATAAAAATGCAAAAACAATATTTTAGCTTTATTTCTAGGTAAATCGGGTCGGGACGAGCCAAAAAAGAGGTAAAGAAACTTTCAGTTTCGATTTCCGTTCCTACTTGGCCCAAGATATAGAATTCCCAAAAAAAAAAAAACGTATAACAAGTGAAAAAATATATAAAAAATCATTTTTGCTTTATTTTTAGCCAAACCGGGTCGGGACGGGCCAAAAAAGAGGGAAAAAATTTTTCGTTCAATTTCAGTTCCTATTCGGCCCTGGCTAAAGAATTATCAAAAAAAGAAAATAAAAAGTGAAAAAAATAAAAACAAAATTCTAGCTTTATTTCTAGCCAACCCGAGCCAGCAAAGGCGGAAAAAGAGGCAAAAAAATTTCATTCCGATTTCCACTCCTACTCTACCCGGGCAAGAGAAATCTGCAAAAAATAGTATAAAATAGAAAAAAAAAATTATTTTAGCTTTATTTCTATGCAAACTGGGTCGGGTCGGGCCAAAAAAGAAAGAAAAAAAAATTTCGTTCTGATTTCAGTCCCTATTCGGCCCGGGCTAAATAATTACCAAAAAATAAGTATAAAAAGTAAAAATTAAAAAAAAAAATTATTATTGCTTTATTTTTAGCCAAACCGGGTCAGGATGGGCCAAAAAAGAGGGGAGAAAAATTTTGTTTCGAAATAGTATAGAAATTCAAAGAAATTCAAAAAAAAAAATCATTCTAGCTATATTTTCTAGCCAAACTGGGCCAGGACGGGCTGAAAACGAGGCAAAAAAATTTTCATTTCGATTTTGTTCTTGCCTTATTTCTAGCGAAACCAGATCGGGACAAGCCAAAAAAGAAAGAAAAAAATTTTCATTCCTACTCGGCTCGTGCTAGGGAAATCACAAAAAAATAGTATAAAAAGTATAAAAAAAAAAAAAAAAAAACATCATTCCTGCCTTATTTCTAGCAAAACTGGATCGGGACAAGCCAAAAAGGAGGAAAAAAATATTTTGTTCTGATTTCTGTTCCAACTCAACCCTAGTGAGAGAACGCCAAAAAAAATAGCATAAAAATTCAAAAAATTAAAAAAAAAAAAAAATCATTCTTACTTTATTTCTAGCCAAACAGGATCGGGGTGGGACGAAATAGTGGTAAAAAAAATTTCTTGCCGATTTCTGTTCCTAATCAGCCAAGGCTGGAGAATTCCCAAAAAAAAAAAAAAAAAAAAGTATAAAAATTAAAAAAATATCATTCTAGCTTTATTTCTAGCCAAACCAGGCAGGAACGGGCAGAAAAAGAGGCAAAAGAATTTTCATTTTGATTTCCGTTCCTACCTGGCCGTTACTAGAGAATTCCCAAAAAAAATAGTATAAAAAGTCAAAAAAATTAAAAAAAACAAATATCGTTCTTGCCTTATTTCTAGCGAAACCGGATCGGGACAAGCCGAAAAAGAAAGAAAAAAATTTTTGTTCCTACTCGGCCCGTGCTAGGGAAATCACAAAAAAATTAGTATAAAAAGTCAAAAAAAAAAAAAAAAAAAAAACTTCATTCTTGCCTTATTTCTAGCAAAACTGGATCGGGACAAGCCAAAAAGGAGGACAAAAATATTTTGTTCCGATTTTTGTTCCAACTCAACCCTGGTGAGAGAATGCCAAAAATAAATAGCATAAAAATTCACAAAATTAAAAAAAAAAAAAAAAAAAATCATTCTTGCTTTATTTCTAGCCAAACAGGATCGGGATGGGACAAAAAAGTGGTAAAAAAAATTTCTTGCCGATTTCTGTTCCTAGTCGGCCTAGGCTGGAGAATTCCCAAAAAAAAAAAAAAAAAGAATAAAAATTAAAAAATATCATTCTAGTTTTATTTCTAGCCAAACCAGGTAGGAACGGGCAGAAACAGAGGCAAAAAAAATTTTTATTCGATTTCTGTTCCTACTCAACCTGTCCTTGAGAATTCCCAAAAAAATAGTATAAAAATTAAAAAAACAATATTTTAGCTTTGTATCCAGGCAAACCAGGTCGGGACGGGCAAAAAAAGAGGTAAAAAAAATTTCATTCCGATTTCCGTTCCTACTTGGCCCAGGCTATAGAATTCCCAAAAAAATCGTATAAAAAGTGTAAAAATTAAAAAACATCATACTTGCTTTATTTCTAGCCAAACCAGGTCGTGACGGACGAAAAAAGAGGATAAAGAAATTTCGTTCCGATTTCCGTTCCTGCTCTACCCAAAAAAGTGGTGTAAAAGTTCAAAAAATTAAAAAACGTCATGTTAGCTTTATTTTTAGCCAAACCGGGTCGGGACAGGCCAAAAAAGAGGGAAAAAAATTTTCGTTCGAATTTAGTTCCTATTCGGCACGGGCTAAGGAATTATCGAAAAAATAAAATAAAAAGTGAAAAAATTGAAAAACAACATTCTAGCTTTATTTCTAGCCAAACCGAGCCGTTAAAGGCGGAAAAAGAGGCAAAAAAATTTCATTCCAATTACCAATCCTACTCTAACCGGGCTAGAGAATTCCGCAAAAAATACTATAAAATACAAAAAAAAAAAAAAAACATTATTTTAGCTTTATTTCTATGCAAACTGGGTCGGGAAGGGCCAAAAAAGAAAGAAAAAAAATTTTCGTTCTGATTTCATTTCCTATTCGGCTCGGGCTAAATAATTACCAAAAAATAAGTATAAAAAGGGGAAAAAAAAACAACATCATTAATGCTTTATTTCTAACCAAACTGTGTCGGGATGGGCCGAAAAAGAGGGGAGAAAATTTTTTTTTCGATATTCGTTCCTACTCGACCCGTTCTAGAGAATTTCGACAAAAATAGTATAGAAATTCAAAGAAATTAAAAAAAAAAAATCATTCTAGCTATATTTTCTAGCGAGACTGGGCCAGGACGGGCTGAAAAAGAGGCAAAAAAATGGTTTCGATTTCCCACTTGGCCCAACCTATAGAATTCCCAAAAAAATCGTATAAAAAGTGTAAAAATTAAAAAACATCACTTTAACTTTATTTCTAGCCAAACCGAGCCGGGACAGGCCGAAAAAGAGGCAAAAAAATTTCTTTTTGATTTCCGCTCCTACTCGACCCCTACTAGAGAATTCCCAGAAAATAGTATAAAAAGTCAAAAAATTAAATTAAAAAAAAAAAAAAAAAAAAACAACAACAACAACAACAACAACATTCTTGCTTTATTTCTAGTAAAACCGGGTCGGGACGAGCCGAAAAAGAGGCAAAGAAAATTTCATTACGATTTCCATTCCTACTTGACCCGGGCTAGAGAATTCCCAAAATAACAGTATAAAAAGTGAAAAAATTAAAAAAAAAAAAAAAAAAAAAACATCATTCTCTCTTTATTTCTAGCCAAACAGGGTTGGGAAGGGCCAAAAACACGAGAATCAAAAAATTTCGTTTCGATTTTCGTTTTTGCTCGGCCTAGGCTAGAGAATTCCAAAAAACATCACTCTAGTTTTATTCCTAGCCAAACTGGGCCGGGACGGGCTGAAAAAGAGGCAAAAAAATTTCTTTCTGTTTTCTGTTTCGACTCGACCCGGACTAGAGAATTCCCAAAAAAATAGTATAAAAAGTCAAAAAGTTAAAAAAACATCATTCATGCATTATTTCTAGTAAACCGGGTCGGGACAGGCCAAAAAAGAGGGAAAAAAATTTTCATTCCGATTTCAGTTCCCATTCGGCCCGAGTAAAGATTTTCCAAAATAAGAGTATAAAAAGTAAAAAATTTAAAAAACGTCATTCTTGCTTTATTTATAGCCAAACCGGGTCGGGACGGGCCAAGAAAGAGGGAAAAGCATTTCGTTTCGATTTTCATTCCTACTCGGCCCGGCCTAGAGAATTCCCAAAGAAATAGTATAAAAAGTGAAAAAAAAATTAAAAAAACATCACTCTAGAGGCCGGGATGGGTAGAAAAAGAGGCAAAAAAATTTCTTCATGATTTCCGTTCCTACTCGGCCCCTACTAGAGAATTCCTAGAAAATACTATAAAAAGTCAAAAGGTTAAAAAAAAAAACATCATTCTTGCATTATTTCTAGTAAACCGGGTCGAGACAAGCCAAAAAAGAGGGAAAAAAATTTTCATTCTGATTTCAGTTCCAATTCGGCCCGGGCTAAAGATTTTCCAAAATAAGAGTATAAAAAATGAAAAAATTAAAAAGCATCATTCTGGTTTTATTTCTAGCCTAACCGGGTCGGGACAGGCCAAGAGAGAGGGAAAAACAATTCGTTACGATTTCCGTTCCTACCCGGCCCGGGCTAGAGAAATCCCAAAAAAATCGTATAAAAACTGAAAAAATTAAAAAAAACGTCACTCTAGTTTTATTTCTAGCCAAATCGGGCCAGGACGGGTAGAAAAAGTGGCAAAAAAATTTCTTCCTGATTTTCGTTCCTACTCGGCCCCTACTAGAGAATTCCCAGAAAATAGTATAAAAAGTCAAAAAGTTAAAAAAAAAAAAAAAAAAAAAAAAAAAAAAAAACATCATTCTTGCTTTATTTCTAGTAAAACCGGGTCGGGACGAGCCGAAAAAGAGGCAAAAAAAATTTCGTTCCGATTTACGCTCCTACTTGACCTGGGCTAGAGAATTCCCAAAAAAATAGTGTAGAAAGTGAAAAAATTAAAAAAAAAAAAAAAAAAAAAAAAAAAAAAACATCATTCTTTCCTTTTTTCTAGTCAAATTGGGCCGGGATGGGCCATAGAAGAGGGAAAAAAAATTTCGTTTTGATTTCCGTTCATACTCGGCCCGGGCTAAAGAATTCCAAAAAAAAAATAGTATAAAATGTGAAAAAATTAAAAAATATCATTCTTACTTATTTCTAGCCAAACAGGGTTGTGAAGGACCAAAAAAGAGGATAAAAAAATTTCCTTGTTCCTACTCAACCCGGGCTATAGAATTCCTCAAAAAGTAGAATAGAATTTCAAAAATTTTAAAAACGTCATTTCAGCTTTATTTCTAGCCAAACTGGGTCGGGACGAGCCAAAAAAGAGTGAAACAAATTTTCGTTCCAATTTCAGTTCCAATTTTGCCCAGGCTAAAAATTTACCAAAAAACGAGTATAAAAAGTGAAAAAAAAAAAAAAAAAAAAAAAAAAAAACATCATTCTTCCTTTATTTCTATCCAAACCGAGTCGGGACGAGACAAAAAAAAAAAGGGGAAAAAATTTCGTTTTGATTTCGGTTCCTACTTAACATGGGCTAGAGAATTCCCAAAAAAATAGTATAAAAATTTAAAAAATTAAAAAACGTCACTCTAACTTTATTTCTTACCAAACCGTGGGACGGGCCGAAAAAGTGGCAAAAAAATTTCTGTCTGATTTTCGTTCCTACTCAGCCCCTACTAGAGAATTCCCAAGAAAATAGTATAAAAATTGAACAAATTAAAAAACATCATTTCTGCTTTATTTCTAGGCAAACCGGGTCATCATAGACCCAAAAAGAGGGAAAAAATTTTTCGTTCTAGGCAAACCGGGTCATCATAGAAAACATCATTCTTGCTTTATTTCTAGCCAAACCGGGTTGGGACGGGAAAAAAAAAAGGGGAAAAAATTTCGTTTCGATTTCGATTCCTACTCAACACGGGCTAGAGAATTCCCAAAAAAATAGTATAAAAAGTGAAAAAAAATTAAAAAACATCGTCCTTGCTTCATTTCTTGCCAAATTGTGTCGGGATGGGCCATAGAAGAGGCAAAAAAAAAATTCGTTTCGATTTCCGATCCTACTCGGCCCAGTTTAGAGAATTCCCAAAAAAATAGTATAGAAAGTGAAAAAAAATAAAAACCAAAATCCTTGTTTTATTTCTAGCCAAACTGGGTCGTGATGGACCGAAAAAGAGGATAAAAAAATTTCCTTCTGATTTCCGTTCCTACTCAACCTGGGCTAAAGAATTCCCAAAAAAGTAGTGTAAAAAGTTCAACAATTTAAAAAACGTCATTTTAGTTTTATTTCTGGCCAACCGGGTTGGGACGGGCCAAAAAAGAGGGAAAAAATTTTTTGTTCCGATTTCAGGTCCAATTTGGCCCAAGCTAGAGAATTCCCAAAAAAATTGTATAAAAATTGAAAAAATTAAAAAACATCACTCTAGCTTTATTTCTAGCCAAACCGGGCTGGGCCGGGTTGAAAAAGAGGCAAAAAAATTTCTTTCTGATTTCCGTTCCTACTCGGCCCCAACTAGAGAATTCCCAAAAAATAGTATAAAAAGTCAAAAAGTTAAAAAATCACCATTCTTGCTTTATTGTAAAACCAGGTCGGACCGTGCCGAGAAAGAGGCAAAATATATTTCGTTCCGATTTCTGTTCCTACTCGGCCCGTGCTAGAGAATTCCGAACAAAATAGTATAAAAAGTCAAAAAAAATTAAAAAAAAAAAATCACTCTAGCAATATTTCTAGCCAAACCGGGCCAGGACGGGCTGAAAAAGAGGCAAAATTTTTTTTTTTTTCCTGATTTCCATTCCTACTTGGCCCGTACAAGAGAATTCTCAAAAAATAGTATAAAAAGTTAAAAAAAAAAAAAAAAAAAATCGTCTCGCTTTATTTCTAGTAAAACCGGGACAGGACGAGCTGAAAAAGAGATAAAAAAAATTTCATTCCGATTGGACCCGAGAGAAACAATTCCAAGAAAATTTGTATAAAAAATCAAAAAAAAAAAATATCATTCTTGCTTTATTTCTAAGCAAACATGGTCGGGATGGTTTAAAAAAGAGGCAAAAAAAATTTCGTTATGATTTCCATTCCTACTCTAGCCGGGCTTGAGAATTCCCAAAAAAACAGAAAAAATTGTATAAAAATTCAAAAAAATAAAAAACGTCATTTTAGCTTTATTTCTAGGCAAACCAGTTCGGGGTGGGCCAAAAAACAGGGAAAAAAATTTTCGTTCTGATTTCAATTCCTATACGGCCTAGGCTAAATAATTACCAAAAAAATAGCATAAAAAGTGAAAAAAGTAAAAAAAATCATTCTTGCTCTATTTGTTGCCAAACCGGGTCGGGACTGGCCAAAAATGCGAGAATGAAAAAATTTAGCTACGATTTTCGTTCCTACACAGCCTGGACTAGAGAATTCCCAAAAAAAAAATAGTATAAAAAGTGAAAAAATTAAAAAAAAAAAAAAAAAAAAACATCATTCTTTCTTTATTTCTAGCCAAATTGGGTCATGACGGGCCATAGAAGAGGGAAACAAAATTTCGTTTCGATTTTCGTTCCTACACGGCCCGGGCTAAAGAATTACCAAAAAAAAGTATAAAAAGTGAAAAAATTAAAAAACATCATTCTTACTTTATTTCTTGCCAAATTGGGTCCTGATGGGCCATAGAAGAGGGAAACAAATTTTTGTTTTGATTTCCGTTTCTACTCGGCCCGGGCTAGAGAATTCCCAAAAAAAATAGAATAAAAAGTGAAAAAAAAAAAAAAAAAACATTCTTGTTTTATTTCTAGCCAAATCGGATCATGATGGACCGAAATAGAGGATCAAAAAATTTCATTCTAATTTCCGTTCCTACTCAACCCGGGCCAGAGAATTCCCAAAAAAAAAGAATAAATATTCAAAAATTTAAAAATTGTCATTTTAGCTTTATTTCTAGCCAAAGTAGATGGGACGGGCCAACAAAGTGGGAAAAAAATTTCATTCTTATTTCGGTCCAATTAAGCCCGGGCTAGAGAATTCCCAAAAAAAAGGATAAAAATTCAAAAAATTGAAAAACATAACTCTAGCTTTATTTCTAGCCAAACAGGGCAGAGACGGGCTGTAAAAGAGGGGAAAAAAAAATTGCGTTCTGATTTCCATTTCTACTCTACCCGAGCTTGAGAATTCGCAAAAAAAAAAAAAAAAAAAAAAAATAGTTTAAAAATTCAAAAAAAAAAAATCATTCTTGCTTTATTTCTAGGCAAACATGGTCGGGACAGGCCGTAAAATTGGCCAAAAAAATTTCGTTCCGATTTCCGTTCCTACACGGCCCATGCTAGAGAATTCACAAAAAAATGGTACAGAAAGTGAAAAAATTGAAAAACGTCATTCTTGCTTTGTTTCTAGCCAAATCGGGTCCTTATGGATTGATAAGGAGGACAAAAAAATTTCTTTCCGATTTCCGTTCCAACTCAACTCGGGCTAGAGAATTCCCAAAAAAGCAGTATAAAAATTCAAAAAATTAAAAAACTTCATTCTAACTTTATTTCTAGTCAAACAGGGTCGGGATGGGCCAAAAATGCGAGAATCAAAAAGTTTCGTTTCGATTTCCGTTTCTGCTCAGCGGGCTAGAGAATTCCCAAAACAATAGTATAAAAAGTGAAAAAAATTAAAAAAGATCATTCTAGTTTTATTTCTAGCCAAACAAGGGCCAGGACGGGCTGAAAAGGAGGCAAAAAAAATTTCGTTCCAATTTTCGTTCCTACTCGTCCCATACTACAGAATTCACAAAAAAATAGTATAAAAATTCTAAAAATTTAAAAACATCATTTTAGTTTTATTTATTATTAGTCAGGGTTGGGATGGGCCAAAAAAGAGGCGAAAAAAATTTCGTTCCGATTTCCGTTCCTACTCGGCTAGGCTTAGAGAGTTCCCAAAAAAATTGTATAAAAATTCAAAAAAAAAAAAAAAAAAACATCATTCAAGCCTTATTTCCAGCCAAACCAGTCCGGAACAGGAAGAAAAAGAGGAAAACAAATTTCGTTTCGAATTCCGTTCCTACTCAGCCAATGCTAGAGAATTACCAAAAAATAGCATAAAAATTCAAAAAATTAAAAAACATCATTCTAATTTTACTTCTAGCAAAACAGGGTCGGGATGGGTGGAAAAAGAAGAAAGAAAAATTTCTTTCACATTTTCATTCCTACTCGACTCATTCTAGAGAATTTTGAAAAAAAAAGTATAAAAATAAAAAAAAAAAGTTAAAAAAACATCATTCTAGTATTCTTTCTAGGCAAACCGAGCCGGGGCGATCTGAAAACGAGGCAAATTTTTTTTCTTCTGATTTTTGTTATGATTTCAATTCCAACTCGGCCCCTACTAGATAATTCCCGAAAAATAGTATAAAACGTGAAAAAAATAAAAAACATTATTGTTGCTTTATTTCTAGGGAAATCGGGTCATGACGAACCGAAAAGGAGACAAAAAAATTTCGTTCCGATTTTCGTTCCTACTCGGCCCATGCTAGAAAATTCCAAAAAAAAAAAAATTTGTATAAGAAGTCAAAAAAAAAAAAAAAAAAAAACACGTGCTTTATTTCTAGTGAAACCGGGTCGAGACGAGCCAACAAAGAGGCAAAAAATATTTAGTTCCGATTTCCATTCCTACTTGGCCTGTGTTAGAGAATTTCCCCAAAAATAGTATAAAAAAAAAATTAAAAAAGAATCAGTCTTGCTTTATTTCTAGCCAACCCGGGTCGAGACGGGCAAAAAAGAGGCAACAAAAATTTCATTCCGATTTCCGTTCCAACTTGACCCATTCTAGAAAATTCCCAAACAAACAGTATAAAAATTCAAAAAAAAAAAAATCATTCTAACTTTATTTCTAGCCAAATCGGGTCGCGATGGGACAAAAAAGAGCAAAAAAAATATTTCGTTCCGGTTTGCATTCCCACTGGACCCGTTCAAAAGAATTTCGAAAAAAATTGTATTAAAATTCAAAGAATTAAAAAACAACGTTCTAGAATTATTTTTCGCCAAACCGGCCAGGATGGGCTGAAAAAGAGGCAAAAAAAATTTCATTCCGATTTCCATTTGTACTCTGCCTTGGCAAGAGAATTCCCAAAAAAAATAGTATAAATATTCAAAAAAAATTTTTAAAAAAAATCATTGTAGCTTTATTTCTAGGTAAACCAAGTCGGGACGTGCCAAAAAAAAGGGAAAAAAATTTTCATTCTGATATCAGTTCATATTCGGCCCGTGCTAAAGAATTACCAAAAAACAATATAAAAAGTGAAAAAATTATAAGACATCATTTGCTTTATTTCTAGCCAAATTGGGTTTGGACGGGACATATAAGAGGAGAAAAAAATTTCCTTTCGATTTCCGTTCCAACTCGACCCGGGCTAGAGAATTCCAAAAAAAAAAAGAATATAAAAAGTCAAAAAAATTAAAAAAAAAAAAAATCACTCTTGCTTTACTTCAAGTGAAACCGGGTCGGGACCAGCCGAAAAAGAGGCAAAATATATTTCACTCCTATTTCCGTTCCTACTGGACTCAAGAGAGACAATTCCAAAAAAAATAGTATAAAAATTCAAAAAAAAAAAAATCATTCTTACTTTATTTCTAGCCAAACATGGTCGGGAAGGGCCATAAAAGTGGCAAAAAAAACTTCGTTGTGAATTCTGTTCTTACTCGGCCCGTGCTAGAGAATTTCCAAAAAAATTGTATAAAAATTCAAAAAATTAAAAATCATTATTCTAGCTTTATTTTAGCCAAACCGAGATGGGACGGGCTTAAAAAGAGGCAAATAAAATTTCATTCTGATTTCCGTTCCTACTCTACCCCGGGCTTGAGAATTTCCCCAAAAAAAAAATGGTATAAAAATTGAAAAAAAAAAAAAAAAAAACATCATTTTAACTTTATTTCTAGGCAAACCAGGTTGGGATGGCCCTAAAAAGAGGGAAAAAAAATTTTCTTTCTGATTTCAGTTCCTATACAGCCGGGCTAATTAATTACCAAAAAAAGCATAAAAAGAGGGAAAAAAAGAGGATAAAAAAGAGGGAAAAAAAATTTCGTTTCGATTCCCGTTCCTACTCAGCCTGGGCGAGAGAATTCACAAAAAAATAGTACAAAAAGTGGAAAAAATTGAAAAACATCATTCTTATTCACCGAAAAAGAGGATAAAAAGAGGATAAAAAAATTTCGTTTCGATTTCCCTTCCAACCCGGCCCAGGCTAGAGAATTCCCAAAAAAATAGTACAAAAAGTTATAAAAAAAAAAAAATCATTCTTGCTTTATTTCTAGCCAAACCAGGTCGTGACGGACCAAAAAAGAAGATAAAAAAATTTCGTTACGATTTCCATTCCTATTCAACCCGGGCCCAAAAAGAGGGAAAAAATTTCATTATGATTTCAGTTCCTATACGGCCTGGGCTAAATAATTACCAAAAAAATAGCATAAAAAGCTAAAAAAATTTAAAAAAAAAAAACATCATTCTTGCTTTATTTCTAGGCAAACCGGGTCAAGATGGGCAAAAAAAGAGGGAAAAAAAATTTTGTTTCGATTTTCGTTCCTACTCGACCAGGGCTAGAGAATTCCCAAAAAAACAATACAAAAAGTGAAAAAAATTGAAAAACAACATTCTTGCTTCGTTTCTAGCCAAACTGGGTCATTTTGGACCGAGAAAGAGGACAAAAAAAATTTCGTTCCGGCTTTTGTTCCTACTCAACCCAGGCTAGAGAATTCCCAAAAAAGTAGTATAAAAATTCAAAAAATTAAAAACCATCATTCTAACTTTATTTCTAGCCAAACATGGTCGGGATAGGCCGAAAATGCGAGAATCAAAAAATTTTGTTTCGATTTCCCTTCCAACGTGGCCCAGGCTAGAGAATTCCCAAAAAAAGTACAAAAAGTGAAAAAATTAAAAAAAAAAAAAAAAAAATCATCCTTGCTTTATTTCTAGCCAAACCAAGTCGTGACGGACCGAAAAAGAAGATAAAAAAAATTCGTTACGATTTCCATTCCTATTCAACCCAGGCTAGAGAATTCCCAAAAAATTAGTATAAAAATTCAAAAATATTAAGGACATCATTCTCACTTTATTTCTAGCCAAACAGGGTTGGGATGGGCCGAAAATGCTAGAATCAAAAAATTTCGTTTCGATTTCCGTTCCTACTCGGCCCAGGCTAGAGAATTCCCAAAAAAAATAGTATAAAAAGTCAAAAAAAATTTAAAAAATCACTCTTGCTTTACCTCTAGCAAAACCGGGTCGGGATGAGCCGACAAAGAGGCAAAATATATTTCATTCCGATTTCTATTCTTACTGTACCCGGGAGAGACAATTCCAAAAAAAAAAATGTATAAAAATTCAAAAAAAATTAAAAAAAAAAAATCATTCTTGCTTTATTTCTAGCCAAACATGGTCGGGACGGGCCGTAAAAGTGGCAAAAACAGTTTCGTTCAGATTTCCGTTCTTACTCGGCTCGTGCTAGTTAATTTCCAAAAATATTGTATAAAAATTCAAAAAATTAAAAAACATCATTGTTGTTTTATTTCTAGCCAAACCGGGCCGGGACGGATTGAAAAAGAGGCAAAAAAAATTTTGTTCTGATTTCCATTCCTACTCTACCCGGGCTTGAGAATTCCAAAAAAGAAAAAGTAGTATAAAAATTCAAAAAAAAAAAAAAAACATAATTTGAACTTTATTTCTAGGCAAACCGAGTCGAGATGGGCCGAAAAAGAGGGAAAATTTTTTCGATCTGATTTCAATTCCTATACAGCCTGGGATAAATAATTACCAAAAAAAAGCATAAAGAGTGAAAAACATTATTCTTGCTTTGTGTCTAGACAAACCGGGTCGCTATAGACCAAAAGGAGGAAAAAAAATTTTCATTCCGATTTCCGTTCCTACTCAACCCGGGTTAGAGAATTCCCAAAAAAAAGTACAAAAAGTGAAAAAATTGAAAAACATCATTCTTGCTTTGTTTCTAACCAAACCGCGTCGTTACGCACTGAAAAAGAGGATAAAAAAATTTCATTTCGACTTCCGTTCCTATTCAACCCGGGCTAGAGAATTCCCAAAAAAGTAGTATAAAAATTGAAAAAAATTAAAAAACATCATTCTAACTTTATTTATAGCCAAACAAGGTCGTGACGGGCCGAAAATGCGAGAATAAAAAATAACATAAAAAGTGAAAAAATTTAAAAAAAAAAAAAAAAAAAAAAAAAAAACATCATTCGTGCTTTATTTCTAGCCAAACCAAGTCGAGATGGGCTAAAAAAGAGGGAAAAAAATTTCGTTTCAATTTCCGTTCATACTCGGCCCGGGCTAGAGAATCCACAATAAAATAGTACAAAAAGTGAAAAAATTGAAAAACATCAATCTTCCTTTGTTTCTAGCCAAACCGGGTCGTTATGGACGAAAAAATAGGATAAAAAAATTTCATTTCGACTTTCGTTCCTACTTAATCCGGGCTAGAGAATTCCCAAAAAACTAGTACAAAAATTGAAAAAATTAAAAAACATCATTCTAACATTATTTATAGCCAAACAAGGTCATGATAGGCTGAAAATGCGAGAATCAAAAAAAGCATAAAAAGTGAAAAAATTAAAAAAAAAAAAAAAAAAAAATCATTCGTGCTTTATTTCTAGCCAAACTAGGTCGAGATGGGCTAAGAAAGAGGAAAAAAAATTTTGTTTCGATTTCCATTCTTAATCGGCCCGGGCTAGAGAATTCACAATAAAATTGTTCAAAAATTGAAAAACATCAATCTTGCTTTGTTTCTAGCCAAACTGGGTTGTTATGTACCGAAAAAGAGGATAAAAAAAATTTCATTTCGACTTCCGTTCCTACTTAACCCGGGCTAGAGAATTCTCAAAAAAGTAGTACAAAAATTGAAAAAATTAAAAAACATCATTCTAATTTATTTCTAGCCAAACAGGGTTGGGATGGGCATTTTGAGAATCAAAAAAATTCGTTTCGATTTCCGTTCCTACGCGGCCCAGGCTAGAGAATTCCCAAAAAAACAGTATAAAAAGTGAAAAAATTAAAAAAAAAACAACATTGTTGCCTTATTTCTAGCCAAACCGGGTGGTGAATGACCGAAAAAGAGGATAAAAAAATTTCGTTATGATTTCCGTTCTTACTCAACCCGGTCTAGAGAATTCCCAAAAAGTAGTATAAAAATTCAAAAAATTAAAAAAAAAAAAAAAATCAATCTTGCTTTATTTCTAGCCAAACATGGTTGGGATGGGTCGTAAAAGTGGCAAAAAAAATTTTGTTCAGATTTCCGTTCTTACTCGGCCCGTGCTACAGAATTTTCCAAAAAAATTGTATAAAAATTAAAAAAACTAAAAAACATCATTCTAGCTTTATTTCTAGCGAAACCCGGCTGAAAAAGAGGCAAAAAAAATTTTGTTCTGATTTCCTTTCCTACTCTACCCGGCCTGGGATAAATAATTACAAAAAAAAAAAAAAAAGCGTAAAAGTGAAAAATTAAAAAAAAAAAACCATCACTCTTGCTTTCTTTCTAGCCAAACCGGGTCGATATGGATCGAAAAAAAGGATAAAAAAAATTCCTTCTGATTTTCGTTCCTACTCAACCTGGGCTAGAGAATTCCCAAAAAAGTAGTATAAAAATTCAAAATTTTAAAAAACATCATTTTGGCTTTATTTCTAGCCAAACCCCGTTGGGATGGGCCAAAAAGCAAGGGAAAAAATTTTTCGTTCTGATTTCAGTTCCAATTCGGCCCGGGCTAAAGATTTTCCAAAAAAAAAGAGAATGAAATGTAAAAAAATTAAAAAGCATCATTCTTGCTTTATTTCAAGCCAAACCGGGTCGGGACGGGCCAAAAAAGAGGGAAAAAATTTCGTTTCGATTTTCGTTCCTACTCGGCCGGGCCAAGAGAATTCCCAAAAAAATAGTATAAAAATTCAAAAAAATAAAAAACATAATTTTATCTTTATTTCAAGGCAAACCAGATCGGGACGGGCCAAAAAAGGGGGAAGAAAACTTTAATTCTGATTTCAGTTCCTTTACGGCCTGGGCTAAATAATTACCAAAAAAATATTATAAAAACTCAAAAATTTTAAAAACGTCATTTTAGATTTATTTCTAGCCAAACCGGCTGGGACGGGCAGAAAAAGAGACAAAAAAAATTTCGTTCCGATTTCCATTCTTACTCTACTCGGGCCAGAGAATACCCAAAAAAATATTATAAAAATTCAAAAAATTTAAAAATATCATTTTAGCTTTTTTCTAGGTAAATCGGGTCGGGACGAACCAAAAAAGAGGGGACAAAATTTTCGTTCTAATTTCTGTTCCTAGTCGGCCCGGGCTAAAGAATTACCAAAAGAATAGTATAAAAAGTGTAAAAATTAAAAAAAAAAAAAAAAAAAAAAAAAAAAAAAAAAAACATCATTCACACTTTATTTCTAGCCAAATATGGTCGAGACGGGCCATAGAAGTTGGAAAAGAATTTTCAATTTGATTTCTATTCCTACTCGGCCCTAGCTAGAGAATTCCCAAAAAAATAGTGTAAAAAGTGAAAAAAAAATTAAAAAATATCATTCTTACTTTATTTCTAGCCAAACCGTGTCATGATGGACCGAAAGAGAGGATAAAAAAATTTCCTTCTGACTTCCGTTCCTACTCACCCTGGGCTAGAGGATTCCCAAAAAAGTAGTATAAAAATTCAAAATTTTGAAAAATGTCATTTTAGCTTTATTTCAAGCCAAACCGAGTTGGGACAGGTCAAAAACGAGGGAAAAAAATTTTCGTTCCGATTTCAGTTCCAATTCGGCCAGGGCTAAAGATTTACCAAAAAAAGAGTATAAAAAGTGAAAAAAATAAAATACATCATTCTTGCTTTATTTCTAGTCAAACCGGGACGGGACAGGCCAAAAAAGAGGGAAAAAAATTTCGTTTTGATTTCCGTTCCAACTCGGCCCGGTATAGAGAATTCCCAAAAAAAATAGTATAAAAATTGAAAAAATAAAAAAAAACATCAATCTAGCTTTATTTCTAGCCAAACCGATCCGGGATGGGCTTGAAAAAGAGGCAAAAAAATTTCATTCTGATTTCCATTCCTACTCGTCCCCACTAGAGAATTCCCCAAAAATAGTATAAAAAGTCAAAAAACTAAAAAACATCATTCCTGCTTTATTCCTAGCGAAACCGAGCAAAAACATCATTCTAACTTTATTCAAAAACATCATTCTAACTTTGTTTCTAGCCAAACAGGGTCGGGATGGGCAGAAAATGCGAGCAAAAAAAAATTTCATTCTGATTTCCATTCCAACTCGACCCGTTCTAGAGAATTTATACAGAAATTGTATAAAAAACGAAGAAAAAATTTTTTCAAAAAAAATCATCAATCTAGCTTTATTTCAAGCAAAACCGAGGCGGGACCGCTTGAAAAGGGGGCAAAAAAATTTTCATTCTGATTTTCGTTCCTACTCGGCCCTTACTAGAGAATTCGCAAAAAATAATAGTATAAAAAGTCAAAAAAAACTAAAAAACATCATTCCTGCTTTATTCCTAGCGAAACCGGGTCCAGGCGAGCCGAAAAGGATAAAAAAAAATTTTTGTTCCAATTTCCGTTCCTACTCGGCCCATGCTAGAGAATACCCAAAAATACAGTATAAAAAGTAATTTCCAGCCAAACCGGGTTGGGACGAGCCAAAAAACAGGCAAAAAATATTTCATTTCGATTTCTGTTCCTACTCGACCCGATAGAAACAATTCCAAAAAAAATTGTATAAAAATAAAAAAAATTGAAAAAAAAAATAATTCTTGCTTTATTTCTAGCCAAATATGGTTGGGACGGGCTGTAAAAGTGGCAAAAAATATTTATTTCCGATTTCCATTCTTGCTCTGCCCGTGCTAGAGAATTTCCAAAAAAACTGCACAAAAATTCAAAAAATTAAAAAGCACCATTTTAGCTTTATTTCTAGCCAAACCGGGCCGGTATAGGCCAAAAAAGTGGGAAAAAAATTTTCGTTCTGATTTCCATTCCTATTCGGCCCAGGCAAATAATTACCAAAAAAATAGCATAAAAAGTGAAAAAATTAAAAAAAATATCATTCTAACTTTATTTTTAGCCAAACAGGGTTGGGATAGGCCGAAAATATGAGATACTCGACCCCATTTAGAGAATTTCGAAAAAAATAGTATAAAGATTCAAAAAAACTAAAATAACATCATTCTGGTTTTATTTTTAGCTAAACCAGGCCGCAACGGGTTGAAAAAGAGGCAAAAAAAACGTTACCAGAGAATTCCCAGAAAAAATAGTATGAAATTCAAAAAAAAAAAATCATTTTAGCTTTATTTCTAGGCAAACTGGGTCTGGATTGGCCAAAAAAGAGGGAAAATTTTTTTTTGTTCCGATTTCAATTACAATTCGGCCCTGGCTTAAGAATTACAAAAAAAATGTGTATAAAAAAGTGAAAGAATTAAAAACATCATTCTTGCTTTATTTCTAGCCAAACCGTGTCGGGACGGGCTGAAAAAGAAGCAAAAAAAATTCTTTCTGATTTCCATTCTTACTCGGCCCCTAATAGAGAATTCCCAAAAAATAGTATAAAAAGTCAAAAAAGAAAAAAACATCATTCTTGTTTTATTTCGAGTAAAACCAGGCCGGGGCAAGCCGGGATGGGCAGAAAATGCGAGGAAAAAAAAATTTCGTTCTGATTTCCGTTCCAACATGACCCGTTCTAGAGAATTCATTCTGATTTTTGTTCCTACTCGGCCCTTACTAGAGAATTCGCAAAAAAATAGTATAAAAAGTCAAAAAACTAAAAAACATCATTCCTGCTTTATTCCTAGCGAAACCGGGTCCAGGCGAGCCGAAAAGGAGAGAAAAAATTTTTTGGTCCAATTTATGTTCCTACTCGGCCCTTGCTAGAGAATACCCAAAAATACAGTATAAAAAGTCATTTCCAGCCAAACCGAGTTGGGACGAGCCGAAAAGAGTTAAAAAATATTTCATTTCGATTTCTGTTCCTACTCGACCCGAGAGAAACAATTCCAAAAGAAATAGTATATAAATTCAAAAAGTTGAAAAAAAAAAAATCATTCTTGCTTTATTTCTAGCCAAATATGGTCAGGACGGGCTGTAAAAGTGGCAAAAAATATTCCATTCCGATTTCCATTCCTGCTCAGCCCGTGCTAGAGAATTTCCAAAAAAACTGCACAAAAATTCAAAAAATTAAAAAACACCATTTTAGCTTTATTTCTAGCCAAATCGGGCTGGGACAAGCCAAAAAAGTGGGAAACAAATTTTTATTCTGATTTCCATTCCTATTCAGCCTAGGCAAATAATTACCAAAAAAATAGCATAAAAAGTGAAAAAATTTAAAAAAAAAACATCATTCTAACTTTATTTCTAGCCAAACAGGGTTCGGATAGGCCGAAAATGGGAGACAATCGACCCCATTTGGAGAAAAAATGGCCGAAAAATGGGAGACAATCGACCCCATTTGGACAAATGGCCGAAAAATTAGCCAAACATCATTCTAACTTTATTTCTAACTTTATAACATCATTCTGGTTTTATTTTTAGCTGAACCAGGCCGCGACGGGCAGAAAAAAAGGCAAAAAAAACCTTACTACAGAATTCCCAGAAAAAATAGTATCAAATTCAAAAAAAAAAAAAAAAAAAAAATCATTTTAGCTTTATTTCTAGGCAAACCAGGTCTGGATTGGCCAAAAAAGAGGGAAAAAATTTTTCGTTCCGATTTCAATTACAATTCGGCCCTGGCTTAAGAATTACAAAAAAATGTGTATAAAAAAATGAAAAAATTAAAAAACATCATTCTTACTTTATTTCTAGCCAAACTGAGTTGGGCCGAGTTGAAAAAGAAGCAAAAAAAATTCTTTCTGATTTCCATTCTTACTCGGCCCCTAATAGAGAATTCCCCAAAAGTAGTATAAAAAGTCAAAAAATAAAAAAAAATATCATTCTTGCTTTATTTCTAGTAAAACCAGGATGGGACGAGCCGAAAAAGAGACAAAAAAAATTTTGTTCCGATATCCGATCCTACTCGGCCTGTGCTAGAAAATTCCCAAAAAAATAGTATAGAAAGTATAAAAAAAAGAAAAAGAGGTCGGGACGAGCCGAAAAAGAGGCAAAAAATATTTCATTACGACTTCCGTTCCTAGTCGAATTGAGATAAGCCAAAAAATAGACAAAAAAAATTTCGTTCCTATTTCCATTCCCACTCGACCCGAGAGAGGCAATTCCAAAAAAAATAGTATAAAAATTCAAAAAAAAAAAAAAACTATTCTTGCTTTATTTCTAGCCAAACAGGGTATGGATGGGCCGTAAAAGTGACAAAAAAAGTTTCGTTTCGATTTCCATTCCTACAAGGCCCGTGCTAGAGAATTTCCAAAAAAATTCTACAAAAATTCAAAAAAATAAAAAAAAAAAACATCATTTTAGCTTTATTTCTAGGCAAACCGGGTCGTTATGGACTGAAAAAGAGGATAAAAAAATTTAGTACCGATTTCCGTTCCTACTCAACCTGGGCTAGAGAATTCCCAAAAAAGTAGTAGTATAAAAATTCAGAAAATTAAAAAAATATCATTCTAACTATATTTCTAACGAAACAGGGTCAGGATGGGCCGAAAATGCGAGAATCTAAAAATTTCGTTTCGATTTCAGTTCCTACTCAGCCCGAGCTAGAGAATTCCCAAAAAAAATAGTATAAAAATTGAAAAAATTAAAAAACTTCATTCTTGCTTTATTTCTAGCCAAATTGAGTCGTGATGGACCGAAAAAGAGGGAAAAAAATTTCGTTTCGATTTCCGTTCCAACTGGGCCCGAGCTAGAGTGATGGAAACCAAGGCACCACTTCGAAGGATCTCTCGTTCAAGTACCAATTGGGCTGGTTATGAGAGCACAAGTAAAGAAGTTCAAGGATGTACTCAACGGACTCATCCAAGAGTTATGGGCTCAATCAAATTCATGGAGGCTCATTGAGCATAATCCACGTGGGCAACAAAGAATCATCACCTTGATTCAAGTTCTAGAAGGATCTGGTCAAGGCTAAGAATTGGCAAGAAATATTTTGGGCCTATTCTAGATGAATCGCGATGCACGACACAATTTACTATTTAATTATTGCAATTTATTATTTTCGGTATTTTTATGTAAAAAAACATTATTTTAGGTTTAGGTGATTTATTTCCTTATTTTTAGGTGCATTTAATGCTTTTTAGGTCAAATTTGATTCCTCATACGGTTAGGTATCAATTAGGAGTTTTTTTAGAATATATTTTATTGTCTGTCAAATTTTATGGAGCCCTTAAATAGGCTCCTAAGTCTGTAAACGTTTTTGGGAAGACATTTTTGAATATTCATAAAAACTTGTGAGATTTATTCTCTTTGGTTCTTTGAAGAACTATTTTAAAAAAAACATCATTCTAGCCTTATTTCCAGCCAAACCAGTCCGGAACAGGAAGAAAAAGAGGAAAACAAATTTCATTTCGAATTCCATTCCTACTCAGCCAATGCTAGAGAATTACCAAAAAAATAGCATAAAAATTCAAGAAATTAAAAAACGTCATTCCAATTTTTCTTCTAGCAAAACAGGGTCGGGATGGGTTGAAAAAGAAGAAAGAAAAATTTCTTTCAGATTTTCGTTCCTACTCGACCCGTTCTAGAGAATTTTGAAAAAAAAAGTATAAAAATTAAAAAAAAGTTAAAAAAAACATCATTCTAGCTTTCTTTCTAGACAAACCGAGCCAGGGCGATCCGAAAACGAGGCAAAATTTTTTTTTTCTAATTTTTGTTATGATTTCCGTTCTAACTCGGCCCCTACTAGATATTTCCCGAAAAATAGTATAAAAAGTGAAAAAATTAAAAAACATTATTCTTGCTATATTTCTAGCGAAACCGGGTCGGGACGAACCGAAAAAGAGACAATATAATCTCGTTCCGATTTCCGTTCCTACTCAGCCCATGCTAGAGGATTCCCAAAAAAAAATAGTGTAAAAAAAAAAAAAAAAAAAAAAAAAAAAACATCACACTTGCTTTATTTCTAGTGAAACCAGGTGACGAGCCGAAAAAGAGGCAAAAATTATTTCGTTCCGATTTCTGTTCCAAAAAAATAATATAAAAATTCAACATATTAAAAAAAAAAAAAAAAAAAAAAAACTCATTATAACTTTATTGCTAGCCAAACAGGGTCGGGATGGGCCAAAAGTGTGAGAAAAAAAAAAATTCGTTTCAATTACCTTTCCAACTCGACCCATTATATAGAATTTCAACAAAAATAGTATAAAAATTAAAAAAAAAAAAAAAAAAAAAATCTTTCTAGCTTTATTTGAACCCAAACTGGGCCGGGACGGGTTGAAAAAGGGGCAAAATTTTTTTTTTTTTTTTTTTTTTTTGATTTCTGTTCCTACTCTGTCCAAACTAGAGAATTCCCAAAAAAATATTATAAAAAGTCAAAAAATTAAGAAACAACACTCTTGCTTTATTTCTAGTGAAAACGGGTCGGGACGAGCTGAAAGAGAGACAAAAAAAATTTCGTTCCGATTTCCGTTCCTACTCAGCCCATGCTAGAAAATTCCAAAAAAAAAAAAATTGTATAAGAAGTCAAAAAAAAAAAAAAAAAATCACTCGTGCTTTATTTCTAGTGAAACCAGGTCGAGACGAGCCAACAAACAGGCAAAAAATATTTAGTTCCGATTTCCATTCCTACTTGGCTTGTGTTAGAGAATTTCCACAAAAATAGTATAAAAATCAAAAAAATTAAAAAAGAATCAGTCTTGCTTTATTTCTAGCCAACTCGGGTCGAGACGGGCAAAAAAAGAGGCAACAAAAATTTCATTCTGATTTCCGTTCCTACTTGACCCGTGCTAGAAAATTCCCAAAAAAACAGTATAAAAATTCAAAAGAAAAAAAAAAAAAAAAAAAAAAAAAAAAAAAAAAAAACATCATTCTAACTTTATTTCTAGCCAAATCGGGCCGCAATGGGACAAAAAAGAGCAAAAAAAAATATTTTGTTCCGATTTCCATTCCCACTAGACCCGTTCAAAAGAATTTCGAAAAAAATTGTATTAAAATTCAAAGAATTAAAAAACAAAGTTCTAGCTTTATTTTTAGCCAAACCGGCCAGGACGGGCTGAAAAAGAGGCAAAAAAAATTTCATCCCGATTTCCATTCCTACTCTACCTGGGCAAGAGAATTCCCAAAAAAAAATAGTATAAATATTCAAAAAAAATTTTAAAAAAAAAAACATCATTTTAGTTTTATTTCTAGGTAAACCAGGTCGGGACGTGCCAAAAAAAAGGGAAAACAATTTTCATTTTGATATCAGTTCATATCCGGCCTGTGCTAAAGAATTACCAAAAAACAATATAAAAAGTGAAAAAATTATAAAACATCATTCTTGCTTTATTTCTAGCCAAATTGGGTTGGGATGGGCCATATAAGAGGATAAAAAAATTTCATTTCGATTTCCGTTCCAACTCGACCCGGGCTAGAGAATTCCAAAAAAAAAAAAAAAGAATATAAAAAGTCAAAAAAAAAAAAATAACTCTTACTTTACTTCAAGCGAAACCAGGTCGGGAACAGTCGAAAAAGAGGCAAAATATATTTCACATTTATTTCCGTTCCTACTGGACCCGAGAGAGACAATTCCAAAAAAAATAGTATAAAAATTCAAAAAATTAAATAAAAAAAATCATTCTTACTTTATTTCTAGCCAAACATGGTCGGGAAGGGCCGTAAAAGTGGCAAAAAAAATTTCGTTGTGATTTCTGTTCTTACTCGACCCGTGCTAGAGAATTTCCAAAAAAATTGTATAAAAATTCAAAAAATTAAAAAACATTATTCTAGCATTATTTTTAGCCAAACCGGGATGGGACGCGCTGAAAAAGAGGCAAACAAAATTTCGTTCTGATTTCAGTTCCTATAAAGCCGGGCTAATTAATTACCAAAAAAAGCATAAAAAGTTAAAAAAAAAATTAAAAAACATCACTCTTGCTTTATTTCTAGCCAAACCAGGTCGGGACAGGCTAAAAAAGAGGGAAAAAAAATTTCGTTTCGATTCCCGTTCCTAATCAGCCCAGGCTAGAGAATTCACAAAAAAATAGTACAAAAAGAAAAAAAAAAAATCATTCTTGCTTTATTTCTAGCCAAACCAGGTCGTGACGGACCGAAAAAGAAGATAAAAAAATTTCGTTACGATTTCCATTCCTATTTAACCCGGGCCAAAAAAGAGGGAAAAAAAATTTCATTCGGATTTCAGTTCCTATACGGCCTGGGCTAAATAATTACCAAAAAAAAAAAAAAAAGAGGGAAAAAAAATTTTGTTTCGATTTCTGTTCCAACTTGGCCCGGGTTAGAGAATTCACAAAAAAATAGTACAAAAAGTGAAAAAAAATTGAAAAAAATCATTCTTGCTTCGTTTCTAGCCTAACTGGATCGTTTTGGACCGAAAAAGAGGATAAAAAAAATTTTGTTCCGGCTTCTGTTCCTACTCAACCCAGGCTAGAGAATTCCCAAAAAAGTAGTATAAAAATTCAAAAAATTAAAAAACAGCATCCTAACTTTATTTCTAGCCAAACAGGGTCGGGATAGGTCGAAAATGCGAGAATCAAAAAATTTCGTTTCGATTTCCCTTCCAACCTGGCCCAGGCTAGAGAATTCCCAAAAAAAAGTACAAAAAGTGAAATAATTAAAAAAAAAAAAAAAAAAAAAAAAAAAAAAAAAAAAACATCATCCTTGCTTTATTTCTAGTCAAACCAGGTCGTGACGGACTGAAAAAGAAGATAAAAAAATTTCGTTACGATTTCCATTCCTATTCAGCCCAGGCTAGAGAATTCCCAAAAAATTAGTATAAAAATTCAAAAAAATTAAGAACATCATTCTCACTTTATTTCTAGCCAAACAGGGTTGGGATGGGCCGAAAATGCTAGAATCAAAAAATTTCGTTTCGATCTCCGTTCCTACTCAGCCCGGGCTAGAGAATTCCAAAAAAAAAATTGTATAAAAAGTCAAAAAAATTTGAAAAAATCACTCTTGCTTTACTTCTAGCGAAATCGGGTCGGGACGAGCCGAAAAAGAGGCAAAATATATTTCATTCCGATTTCCGTTCTTATTGTACCAGGGAGAGACAATTCCAAAAAAAAAAGTATAAAAATTCAAAAAATTAAAAAAAAAAACATCATTCTTGCTTTATTTCTAGCCAAACATTGTCGGGACGGGCCGTAAAAGTGGCAAAAACAGTTTCGTTCAGATTTTCGTTCTTACTCGGCTCGTGCTAGATAATTTCCAAAAATATTGTATAAAATTCATAAAATTAAAAAACATCATTCTAGCTTTATTTCTAGCCAAATCAGGTCAACACGGGCCATAGAAGTGCGAAAAAAAATTTCGTTTCAATTTCCGTTCCTACTAGGCCAGGCTGGTGAATTCGCAAAAAAATAGTATAAAAAGTGCAAAAAATAAAAAAACATCATTCTTACTTTATTTCTAGCCAAACTGGGTCGTGGTAGACCGAAAGAGAGGATAAAAAAATTTCCTTCTGATTTTTGTTCCTACTCTCCCCGGGCTAGAGGATTCCCAAAAAAGAAGTATAAAAATTTAAAATTTGGAAAAATGTCATTTTAGCTCTATTTCTAGGCAAACCGGGTTGGGACGGGCCAAAAAAGAGGGAAAAAAAATTTCGTTCCGATTTCAGTTCCAATTCGGCTAGGGCAAACGATTTACCAAAAAAAGAGTATAAAAAGTGAAAAAAATAAAATACATCATTCTTGCTTTATTTCTAACCAAACTGGGTCGGGACGAGCCAAAAAAGAGAGGAAAAAATTTTTATTGATTTCCGTTCCTACTCAGCCCGAGATAGACAATTCGTAAAAAAAATAGTATAAAAATTGAATAAATTAAAAAACATCAATCTAGCTTTATTTCTAGCCAAACCGGGCCGGGACGGGCTGAAAAAGAGGCAAAAAAACTTCTTTCTGATTCCCGTTCCTGCTCGTCCCCTACTAGAGAATTCCCAAAAAATAGTATAAAAAGTCAAAAAGTTAAAAAACATCATTCTTGCTTATTTCTAGTAAAACCTGGTCAGGATGTGCCGAAACAGAGACAAAAAAAATTTCAATTCGATTTCCGTTCCTTCTCGGCCCATGCTAGAGAATTCCAAAAAAAAAAAAAAAAAGTTTAAAAAGTCAAAAAAATTAAAAAATTAAAAAAAAAAAATCACCCTTGCTTTATTTCTAGCGAAACCGTGTCGGGACGAGCTGAAAAAAAGGCAAAAAATATTTCATTCCGATTTCCGTTCCTACTCGACCCGAGAGAGACAATTCCAAAAAAAAAAAAAATAGTATTAAAATTCAAAAAAAAAAAAATTTCTTGCTCTATTTCTAGCCAAACATTGTCAGGACGGGTAGTAAAAGTGGCCAAAAAAATTTCGTTCCGATTTCCGTTCTTACTCGGCCCGTGCTAGAGAATTTCCAAAAAAATTGTATAAAAAGTCAAAAAAATTAAAAAAACATCATTCTTGCCTTATTTCTAGCCAAACCGGGCCGGGACGGGCTGAAAAAGAGGTAAGAAAATGTCTTTCTATTTTTCGATCCTACTCGGCCCAAGAAATAGTATAAAAAGTCAAAAAATTAAAAAACTTCATTCTTGCTTTATTTTTAGTAAAACCGGGTCGGGACGAGCCTATAAAGAGACAAAAAGAATTTCGTTCCGATTTTCGCTCCCAAATGACCTGTGTTAGAGAATTCCTAAAAAAAATTAGTACGAAAAGTCAAAAAAATTAAAAAAAAAAAATCACTCTTGCTTTATTTCTATTGAAACCGGGTCGAGGCAAACTGAAAAAGAGGCAAAAAATATTTCATTCCGATTTTCGTTCCTACTCGACCTGAGAGAGACAATTCAAAAAAAAAAAAAGTATAAAAATCGAAAAAATTTAAAAAAAAAAAAAAAAAAAATCATTCATGCTTTATTTCTAGGCAAACATGGCCGGGACTAGCCGGAAAAGTGGCAAAAAAAATTTCGTTCCGATTTCTGTTCTTACTCGGCCCATGCTAGAGAATTTCCAAAAAAATTGTATTAAAATTCAAAAAATTAAAAAATATCATTCTAGCTTTATTTCTAGATAAACCGGGCCGAGACAGGGTGAAAAAGACGCAAACCAGGTCGTTTTGGACCGAAAAAGATAATAAAAAAATTTTGTTCCGATTTCTGTTCCTACTCGACCCATGCTAAAGAATTCCCAAAAAAAAAAAAAAGTATAAAATTCAAAAAATTAAAAAATAAAAAAAGAAAAAACATTATTCTAACTTTATTTCTAGCCAAACCAGGTCGCGATGACCCGAAAAAGAGGGAAAAAAAATTTCGTTCCGATTTCCATTCCCAAAATAACCCTTTAAGAGAATTCCGAAAAAAATAGTATTAAAATTCAAAAAATTAAAAAACATCATTCTCGCTTTATTTCTAGCCAAATCGGGTCGAGACAGGCCATAGAAGAGGGACAAAAATTTTCGTTTCAATTTCCGTTCCTACTAGGCCAGGCTGGTGAATTCCCAAAAAATTAGTATAAAAAGTGCAAAAATTAAAAAACATCATTCTTACGCTGTTTCTAGCTAAACTGGGTTGTGATGGACTGAGAGAGAGGATAAAAAAGTTTCCTTCTGATTTTCGTTCCTACTCACCCCGTGCTAGAGAATTCCCAAAAAAAATAGTATAAAAATAGAATAAATTAAAAAACATCAATCTAGCTTTATTTCTAGCCAAACTGGGCTGGGACTGGCTGAGAAAGAGGCAAAAAATTTCTTTCTCATTCCTGTTCTTGCTCGTCCCCTACTGGAGAATTCCCAAAAAATAGTATAAAAAGTCAAACAGTTAAAAAAACATCATTCTTGCTTTATTTCTAGTAAAACCAAGTCGGGGATGAGCCTAAACAGGGACAAAAAAAATTTCGTTCCGATTTTTGTTCCTTCTCGGCCTGTGCTAGAGAATTCCCCCAAAAAAAAAAATAGTATAAAAAGTCAAAAAAAAAAAAATCACCCTTGCTTTATTTCTAGCGAAACCATGCCGGGACGAGCAGAAAAAACGGCACAAAATATTTCATTCCAATTTCCGTTCCTACTTGACCCGAGAGAGACAAGTCCAAAAAATAAAAAAATAGGATTAAAATTCAAAAAATAAAAAAAAATTTTTCTTGCTTTATTTCTAGCCAAACATGGTCGGGGCGGGCCGTAAAAGTGGCCAAAAAAATTTCATTCCGATTTCCGTTCTTACTCGGCCCGTTCTAGAGGCAAAAAATATTTCATTCCGATTTTCGTTTCTACTCGACCCGAGAGAGACAATTCCGAAAAAAATAGTATAAAAATTCAAAAAGTTAAAAAAAAATATCATTCATGCTTTATTTCAAGCCAAACATGGCCGGGATGGGCCGTAAAAGTGGCAAAAAAAATTTAGTTCCGATTTCTGTTCTTACTCGGCCCATGCTAGAGAACTTCTAAAAAAATTGTATTAAAACTCAAAAGACTTAAAAACATCATTCTAGCTTCATTTTCTAGCCAAACCGGGCTGAGACAGGGTGAAAAAGAGGCAAACCGGGTCGTGATGGACCGAAAAAGAGGATAAAAAAATTTCTTTCCGATTTCCGTTTCTGCTCAACCCGGGCTGAAGAATTCCTAGTAAAGTAGTATAAAAATTCAAAAACGTAATTCTAACTTTATTTCTAGGCAAATAGGGTCGGGATGGGCTGAAAATGCGAGAAAAAAAAAATTTTCCTTTCGATTTCAGGCCCTACTCGACCTGTTCTAGAAAATTTCAACAAAAATAGTATAAAAATTCAAAAAAAAAAAAAACATCATTTTAGCTTTATTTGTACCCAAACCGAGCCGGGACAGGCTGAAAAAGGTGCAAAAAAAATTTCTTTCTGATTTCCGTCCATGCTCGGCCCTTACTACAGAATTCCCAAAAAAATTGTATTAAAAGTGAAAAAATTAAAAAAAACATCATTCTTCCTTTATTTCTAGCCAAACCAGGTCGTGATGGATCGAAAAAGAGGATTAAAAAATTTTGTTATGATTTCCGGTCCTACTCAACCCGGGCTAGAGAATTCCCAAAAAAGTAGTACAAAAATTCAAAAAATTTAAAAACATCATGCTAACTTTATTCCAAGCCAAACAGGGTCGGGATGGGCTGAAAATGCGAGAATCAAAAAATTTCGTTTTGATTTATGTACCTACTCGTCCCGGGCCAGAGAATTCCCCAAAAAAAAAAAAAAAAAAAGTATAAAAAGTCAAAAAAATCACTCTTGCTTTACTTCTAGCGAAACCGGGTCGGGACGAGCCGAAAAAGGGGTGAAATATATTTCATTCCGATTTCCATTCTTACTGGACCCGAGAGAGACAATTCCAAAAAAAATAATATAAAAATTCAAAAAATTATAATAAAAAAAATCATTCTTGCTTTGTTTCTAGCCAAACATAGTTGGGACAGGCCGTAAAAGTGGCAAAAAATTAAAAAACATCATTCTAACATTATTTCTAGCAAAACAGGGTTGGGATGGGCTGAAAATGGGAGATACTCGGCCCCTTTTAAAGAATTTCGACAAAAATAGAATAAAGATTCAAAAAAAACTAAAAAGACATCATTCTAACTTTATTTCAAGCCAAACCAGGCCGGGACGAGCTGAAAAAGGTGAAAAAAAATTTCATTCTGATTTTCGTTCCTACTTGACCCTTACTAGAGAATTCACAAACAAAAAAAAAAAAAAAATAGTATGAAATTCAAAAAAAAAAAAAAAAAACATCGTCATTTTAGCTCTATTTCTCGGCAAACTGGGTTTGGATGGGCCAAAAAAAGAGGGAAAAAAAATTTTCGTTCCGATTTCAGTTCCAATTCTGCCCGGGCTAAAGAATTACCAAAAAAAGAGTATAAAAAGTGAAAAAATTAAAAAACATCATTCTTGCTTTATTTCTAGCCAAACCGGGTCGGGACGGGCCAAAAAAGAGGGGAAAAAAATTTCGTTTCAATTCCCATTCCTACTTGGCTCAGGTTAGAGAATTCCTAAAAAAATAGTACAAAAAGTGAAAAAATTGAAAAACATTATTCTTTGCTTTATTTCTAGCGAAACGGGGTCATGATGGACCGAAAAGGCGAAAAAAAAAATTTTGTTCCACTTTTCGTTTCTACTCAACCCGGGCTAGAGAATTCCCAAAAAAATAGTATGAGAATTAAAAAAATTAAAAAAAATGTCATTTTAGTTTTATTTCTAGCCAAATCGGGTCGGGACGGGCCAAAAAAGAGGGAAACAAATTTTCGTTTCGATTTTCGTTCCCACTTGGTCCGGTCTAGAGAATTCTAAAAAAAAAAAAGTATAAAAATTGAAAAAAATTAAAAAACATCACTCTAACTTTTTTTCTAGCAAAACTGAGCCGGGACGGGCTGAATAAGAGGCAAAAAAATGTCTTTCTGATTTTTGTTCCTACTCGGCCCCTACTAGAGAATTCCCAAAAAATAGTATAAAAAGTAAAAAAAAAATAAAAAAAATATCATTTTTGCTTTATTTCTAGTAAAAATGGGTCGGGACAAGCCGAAAAAGGGACAAAAAAAATTTCGTTCCGATTTCCGTTCCTACTCGGTCCGGGCTGGAGAATTCCCAAAAAGACAGAATAAAAATTTCAAAAAATTAAAAACAAAAAATCATCATTCTAACTTTGTTTCTAGCCAAACCGGGTCACGATAGGCTGAAAAAGAGGAAAAAAAAAATTTCATTCTGATTTCCATTCCCATTAGACCCGTTAACGAGAATTCCGAAAAAATTAGTATTAAAATTCAAAAAATTAGAAAACATTATTCTAGCTTTATTTGAAATCATCGGCTGATTTGAAAACATTACTCGCTTAATCTCACTCACTTTTGCATAGAAATTCTTTTGTTTTCTCTCTGATTTTCTCTCAAGGGCCGAACTTTGATTTTCTTTTTCTCTCTCATTTTTCTTGGCCTCTCTCTGAATTTTACTCTTTTTCTTTTGCTCACTCTCTTTCTTTTGATCACTCTCCTTTTGTAATCTCACTTGATCCTCATATACTTGTCATGGTGTCAATGGTACAAGAGTGATTGATCGTTGATTAAGTATAAAAAAGTACTTATTCGTAAAGCCATCATGCTTCACTTGCCTATCGAATTGCCATGGACGCCCTAGCAATAAGTGTCCTGCTTGCATCGGTACTACATCACACAACACTTCATCTTCGTATTTACCGATTCGAAATGCAACTAACACTTGCTTGTTCACCCTTATCTCACCACTATCATTTAGCCATTGCAACTTGTATGGCCTATGGTGCTTTACCATGGGCAATCCCAATTTCTTAACCATAATTGTGCCTGCAACATTAGTACAACTACCACCATCAATAATCACACTACATACCTTGTCTTTAACATAGCACCTAGTGTGAAAGATATTCTCCCGCTGTACTTCATTAACTCCTTTTACTTGCAAGCTCAATGCTCTCCTTGCCACCAATGTCAATGCGTCAGGAGCTAAATACTCCTCCTCGGAAACATCCTCCAATGGCGGCATGTCGTCAGTGTCAGAATCTTCATCATCGGTCATAATTTCACCATTAGTTTGCAACACCATGACTTGCTTGTTTGGACATTGACTTGCTATGTGGCCCCTGCCTTGACATCTAAAACATTTAATATCACGATTCCTAGAGGTAGAGGCTTCGGTTTTACCTTGAGGAACGTGGCTGGTGGTCGCGGACTTGGGCTCGGGTTTGGGCGTTTGTGACTTGTCCAGCAACTTGGCATGACTTGATTTCCAAGAGGTAGAACTAAAGTTATGGCCTGCACGTGTCCCACTCCCTCTCTTGAGTTGTTGTTCCACTTTGATAGCCATATGCACCATATCTTCCAATTCCACATATGCTGCATCTCTACCTTACCATGGATCTCCCGGTTTAGGCCAAGCTTTTATCTAGCCATTGTAGCCTCCCAATCCTCCTACACATTAGCGCGGATCATAGCAATCTCCATCTCCTTGTAGTAATCCTCTACGCTTCGACTCCTTTGTCTAAGACCTTGTAGCTTTTTGTACAACTCTCGGTAGTAGTAACTTGGAACGAACCGCTTTCTCATCACTCCTTTCATCTCCTTCCATGTGTCTATTGGGTGTTCTCTATTCCGCCTCCTGTTTATCACAAGCTGATCCCACCAAGTAATAGCATATTCAGAAAATTCAATCACGGCTAATTTTGCCATCTTTGCCTCGGAGTAGTTGTGGCAATCAAACACTAACTCCATTTTCTTTTCCCACTCAAGATATGCCTCAGGATCAGATCTACCTTGAAAGGACAGAATTTTCATCTTAATACCACCCAAGTTGTTATCTTCGCGATTCCTAGCTCTATATCTTCCTCCAGATCTCCTATTGTTAACAATGGAATCTCGATCATCTTCTTCATCAAAACCAGACCCATAAAGCTCTTCATCCTCCTCCATCGATGGATTTCCCTTCTACGCAAATTACGACATTTTTGTGGTTGCTCCTCACGTCTATTCTCCATTTGATCTATTCGTTCATAAACCTGCTCCATCTCCATCTCCATCTTCATCACACGCCTCATCTCACTCATCATGGCCTCTATAAATATCTTCGGATCAACCAATTCTGTTTCATCTTTGGTAATGCTCTTACCACTATCGTAAGACATGATTTCTACAAAACAAAGGTTAGAAACAAAAAAAAAAAAAAAAAAAAAAGGACCTCACAAATCACTCCCTTACGTGTTTACACTCAAGAATGTGGATCACTCTCCACTCGTGTTTCACTCAAAATAATATGGCTTTTTACCCTCTAATGTTCTTACCACTCTTGCCTTTTTCCCCTTGATAATTCTCTTTCAATTCTTTTGAAACTAAACAAACAACTCAAAAACTTCTAGCAACAATTTATCAAGAACTAATCAAGGAATTCCAGATTTGATTACAAGGAATATGGAAATTTTTGGAATAGAATTAGAAGGAATATGGCAACTACCTTTTTTTTTAACGATCAGCAACTACCTTTTGAGAATAATGAAATAAAATTTCAAAATAACTAAGAGAGATGTGAGACCAGACCAAGAGTTCAGATATCAACAAGAACAAACAATGATTGAATAGGTAGGGCAAAGGAAATTCGGCTAAGAAGAAACAAAGGAACGAAAGATGTTAAAGGATAGACAAACCTGAACTAGAAACCGTGCTCTGATACCAAATGATGTGAATCCCGTCAAGAATAACGAGACCCAACAACGAAAGGGAACCCAAGACCGTTCTATGGACAGATTCGAATGGAAGTCCTCGACCCGTTGTTTATGACAAACAAGAATCTCGGTATAAGAAAGACGCCACAAACGGTGGTGGAAACTCCGTTTGATAAGTCAAGATGAACGCCACGGGAAATCCCAATAAGTTCGAATAGTTCTTTAAAGAACCAAAGAGAATAAACCTCACAAGTTTTTATGAATATTCAAATGTCTTCCCAAAAAAGTTTACAGACTTAGGAGCCTATTTAAGGGCTCCATAAAACTTGACAGACAAGAAAATATATTCTAAAAAAAACTCCTAGTTGATACCTAACCATATCAGGAATCAAATTTGACCTAAAAAGCATTAAATGCACCTAAAAACAAGGAAATAAATCACCTAAACCTAAAATAACGTTTTTTTACATAAAAATACCAAAAATAATAAATTGCAATAATTAAATAGTAAATTGTGTCGTGCATCACGATCCTTCTAGAATAGGCCCAAAATATTTCTTGCCAATTCTTAGCCTTGACCGGATCCTTCTAGAACTTGAATCAAGGTGACGATTCTTTGTTGCCCACGTGGATCATGCTCAATGGACCTCCACGAATTTGCTTGAGCGCATAACTCTTGGATGAGTCCGTTGAGTACACCTTGAACTTCTTTGCTTGTGCTCTCGTAACCGGCCCAATTGGTACTTGAACGAGATCCTTCGAAGCGGTGCCTTGGTCTCCATCAGAAGAGGGGAAAAAAAATTTTGTTTCGATTCCCGTTCCTACTTGGCCCGGGCTAGAGAATTTGCAAAAAAATAGTATAAAAAGTCAAAAAATTAAAAAATATCAT
This sequence comes from Quercus glauca, assembly GCA_023736055.1. NCBI lineage: Eukaryota > Viridiplantae > Streptophyta > Magnoliopsida > Fagales > Fagaceae > Quercus > Quercus glauca. The sequence goes on from CM043319.1 coordinate 42,644,519, forward strand.
TCTAGCTTTGTTTCTAACCAACCCGGGTCGGGACGAGCCACAAAAGAGGAAAAAAAATTTCGTTATGATTTCCGTTCCTTCTCGACTCCGTGCTAGAGAATTCCCAAAAAAATAGTATAAAAATTCTACAAATTTAAAAACATCATTTTAGCTTTATTTCTAACCAAACCGGGCTGGAATGGGTAGAAAAAGAGGCAAAAACAATTGTATCCGATTCCCGTTCCTACTCGGCCCGGGCTAGAGAATTTCCAAAAAAATAGTATAAAAAAAAAAAAAAAAAATCGTTCTTGCTTTATTTCTTGCCAAACCGAGTCGAGACGGGCCAAAAAAGAGGCAACAAAAATTTCGTTTCGATTTCTGTTCCTACTCGACCCATGCTAGAGAATCCTGAAAAAAAGAGTATAAAAATTTTAAAAATTAAAAAACATCATTCTAACTAAATTTCTAGCTAAACCGTGTCGGGATGGGCCAAAAAAGTGGGAAAAAAATTTTCGTTCTGATTTCCGTTCTTATTCGTCTCTGGCAAAGTAAACCAAAAAAAAATAGCATAAAGAGTGAAAAAATTGAAAAAAACAACATTCTTGCTTTATTTCTAGCCATACTAGGTTGGGACAGGCCAAAAAAGAGGGAAAAAAAATTTCGTTTCGATTTCCGTTCCTACTCGGCTCGGGTTAGAGAATTCCCAAAAAAAGTACAAAAAGTGAAAAAATTGAAAAACATTATTCTTACTTTATTTCTAGCGAAACGGGGTCGTGATGGACCGAAAAGGAGAAAAATTTTGTTCCGATTTCCGTTTCTACTCATCCCGGGCTAGAGAATTCCCAAAAAATTAGTATGAGAATTAAAAAAATTAAAAAAAAAAAAACGTCATTTTAGCTTTATTTCTAGCCAAACCGGGTCGGGACGGATCAAAAAAGAGGTAAACAAATTTTCGTTTCGATTTTCATTCCCACTCGGTCCGGTCTAGAGAATTCTCAAAAAAATAGTATAAAAATTGAAAAAAAACTAAAAAAAAACATCATTCTAACCTTTTTTTCTAGCCAAACCGTGCCAGGACGGGCTGAAAAAGAGGCAAAAAAATTTCTTTCTGATTTTCGTTCCTACTCGGCCCCAACTAGAGAATTCCTTAAAAATAGTATTAAAAGTAAAAAAAAAAAAAAAAAAAAAAAAAAAAAAAAAAAAAAAAACCATCATTCTTGCTTTATTTCTAGTAAAAACGAGTCGGGTCAAGCCGAAAAAGGGACAAAAATAATTTCGTTCCGATTTCCGTTCCTACTCGGTTCGGGCTAAAGAATTCCGAAAAAAGTAGTATAAAATTCAAAAAATTAAAAAACATCATTCTAACTTTATTTCTAGCCGAATAGGGTCGGGAGGGGCCGAAAATGCGAGAAAAAAAATTTTTCATTCCGATTTTCGTTCCTGCTCGGCCGTTACTAGAGAATTCGCAAAAAAAATATATATATATTATAAAAAGTCAAAAAACTAAAAAACATCATCTTGCTTTATTTCTAGCGAAATCGGGTTGGGGTGAGTTGAAAAGGAGACAAATTTTTTTTTTTCCGATTTCCGTTCCTACTCGGCCCGCGCAAGAGAATACCTAAATAGTATAAAAAGTCATTTCCAGCCAAACAGGGTCGGGACGGGCCAAAAAAGCGGCAAAAAATTTTGGTTCCGATTTTCGTTCTTACTCGGCTTGTGCTAGAGAATTTCCAAAAAAATAGCACAAAATTCAAAAAAATCATTCTTACTTAATTTCTAGCCAACCCGAGTCGAGACAGGCCAAAAAAGAGGCTACAAAAATTTTGTTCCGATTTCCGTTTCTACTCGACCCGTGCTAGAGAATTCCCAAAAAACCAGAATAAAAATTCAAAAAATTAAAAAGAAAAAACATCATTGTAACTTTATTTCCGGCCAAACCGGGTCACGATAGGCCGAAAAGAGGAAAAAAATTTTTTTTTTCTGATTTCCATGCCCAATAGACCCGTTCAATAGAATTCCGAAAAAAATAGTCTTAAAATTCAAAAAATTAAAAAACATCATTCTAGCTTTATTTCTAATCAAACCGGCTAGGCAGTGGCGACGCTATGTACAAGTCAGGTTGTTCCTAGAACACCCTGACTTGGGAACACCCTGATCACAGAATTAGGAACACCCTCAGTAACAAAATTAGAAACACCCTCAAATTATAAAAAAAAAAAAAAAAAAAAAATTATCTGTTCTACTTCCATGCAAAAAAAAAAAAAAAATGTAATAGAGCCAAGCCCACGGTGAGCCCAATAGATTACAGAGGTAGCTCGCCCACGGATTCTCAAAAAAAAAAAAAAAAAAAAAAAAAAGAGAATCAGAAATCAACCCACGCCACAGTCACTTCGCTAGCAGAGAAATCAGAAACCAAACTCCAATATAGTCAATCCATGAGCAAAAGCAAAACAAACTTCAATCCATTCAATAGAGTGGTGTTTTTAGTGATTATCTAAAAAAAAAAAAAGCCCCCAATACAGAGAAAACCAAAACCAAACCCCAGCATACCAAACTCACGGTAACGTTGCCGTCGCTCGCTCATCGTCGCCGTCGCTCGCTCGTTGCCGTCACTTGCTCGTCGCCGCTTGCCCTCATCGCAGATCGCAGATCAGTGCTCGGTGCTCGGACCTCAGTGCTCGCCGCTCGGACCTCGGTGCTAGGTATTTCTCTCTCTTTTTCTCTCTGACTCTCTCTAAGTCTCTCTCTTTATCTCACTGAAATGCAAAACTGAAATGAAATAATGAATTTTTCTTTCTCTCTCTTTATTCTTTAATATGCTAACCCAGTAAGGGAACTCTCTCTCTCTCTCTTTCTCTCTTTATTTACATTTAGCTTTTGCCTTTTTTTTTTTTTTTTTTTGTCTTTTTGAATTTGGCCTTATCCTATTGGTAAGTGTGTTGGTGTTGGTTAGATTGGCTGGCCAAATTGCTTGCTTTTTCCTTTTTTTATTTTTTTTTATTTTTTTTATTTTGTCTTTTTGAATTTGCCCTTATCTTACCTGTTGGTATTGGTCAGTGTGTTGGTGCTTTATTTTTTTTATTTTTTGAATTTGGCCTTATCTTACCTGTTGGTGTTGGTCAGTGTGGACCATATATTGATTGTCTTTTAGTGCGATGTGAATTATCTATTGTGATTGTGAAATTTTCTAATTGCAGGCTATTGTGATTGGGGCATTAGGCTGAGGCATGTGCATGTGCATATCTGTTGAGTGGGAGGGGGTAGATGGGCTGATGGGCTGGGCCAGATAAACAATAATTAAAGCAGACTAAGCAATGTAATGTGCTACATATCACTGTTTTAATTATTGTGATGCACATAGAATGTGTAATGTTCGGCTCTTTTAGTGTAACGTGCATAAGGAGCTAAACAATATAATAAATTAAAGCAGTATAATTAATGACAAACAAATTAAAGCAATATAGTTTATTGTTACACTAAATAACAATAATTAAAGTTGTATAATTAAATTAACTAATACATTATAAAAGACAAATAAATTAAATTATGTTAGGCTAAATAACAATTAATAATTTTTTAATTAACGAAACAACAATATAACAAATTATAATTTATAAAAGAAAAACAAATTAATGAAAGAACTAAACAATAATAATTAATAATTTCATTAATATTTCAGATAAACTTATAGTTTAATTTTTTTATTCTTTTGCTAGAATTATGGACAAATATTTGATAAGAAAATCACGTACCCAAGATTGTGTAATTTATTAGATTGTTGTTGTCAATATATAAAATTTTCTTTTTATTAGACTGTGTAATTTATATTGTTGAGGAACACCCTAAAATAATTTCCTGGAGTCGCCACTGCGGCCAGGATGGGCTGAAAAAAAGGCAAAAAAAATTTCATTCTGATTTCCATTCCTACTCTACCCGGGCTAGAGAATTCCAAAAAAAAAAAAAGTATAAAAATTCCAAAAATTAAAAAACATCATTTTAGCTTTATTTCTAGGCAAATCGGGTCGGGATGGGCCAAAAAAGAGGGAAAAAAAGTTTTTGTCCTGATCTCAGTTCCTATTCGGCCCGGGCTAAAGAATTACCAAAAAAATAGTACAAAAAGTGAAAAAAATTTAAAAAAACATCATTCTTACTTTATTTCTAGCCAAATCAGGTCGGGAAGGGCCAAAAAAGAGGGAAAAAAAATTTCCTTTTGATTTTCTTTCCTACTTGGCCCGGGCTAGAGAATTCCCATAAAAATAGCATGAAAATTAAAAAAAATTAAAAAAAATCACTCTAGCTTTATTTCTATCCAAACTGGGCCGGGACGGGCTGAAAAAGAGGCAAAACAATTTCTTTCTGATTTCCGTTCCTACTTGGCCGCTTCTAGAGAATTCCTAAAAAATAGTATAAAAAGTCAAAAAAATTAAAAAAACGACATTCTTGCTTTATTTCTAGAAAAACCAGGTCGAGATGAGCCGAAAAAGAGACAAAAAAAATTTCGTTCCTATTTCCTTTCCTACTCGGCTCGTGCTAGAGAATTCCCACAAAAAAATAGTATAAAAAGTAAAAAAAAAAAAAAAAAGTCACTCTTGCTTTATTTCTAGCGAAACTGGGTCGGGGCGAGCCGAAAAAGAGGCAAAAAATATTTCGTTTCGATTTTCGTTCCTACTTGACCTGAGAGAGGCAATTCCAAAAAATAAAGTATAAAAATTAAAAAAAAAAAAAAAAAACCATTCTTGCTTTATTTCTAGCCAAACAGGGTAGGGACAGGTCGTAAAAGAGGCAAAAAAAGTTTCGTTTCGATTTCCATTCCTACTCGGTCTGTGCTAGAGAATTTTCAAAAAAATTGTATAAAAATTCAAAAAATTAAAAAACAATATTCTAGCTTTGTTTCTAGCCAAACCAGGCCAGGACGGGCTGAAAAAGAGGCAAAAAAAAAAATCTCGTTCCGATTTCCATTCCTACTCTACCCGTGCTAAAGAATTCCCAAAAAAAAAAAGTATAAAAATTCACAAAAATAAAAAAAAAAAACATCATTTTAGCTTTAATTCTAGTAAAACCGAGATGGAATGGGCCAAAAAAGAGGGAAAACAATTTTCGTTCTGATTTCAGTTCCAATTCGACCCGGGCTAAATAATTTCCAAAAAAAATAGTATAAAAAGTGAAAAAATTAAAAAAACATCATTCTTGCTTTATTTCTAGTCAAACCGGGCTAGGATGGGCTAAAAAAGAGGAAAAAAAAATTTCGTTTCAATTTCCGTTCTTACTTGGCTCGGGCTAGAGAATTCACAAAAAAGTAGTATAAAAAGTGAAAAAATTGAAAAACATTATTCTTGCTTTATTTCTAGCCAAACCGGGTCGTGATGGACCAAAAAGGAGACAAAAAAAATTTTGTTCCGATTTCCATTTCTACTCAACTCGGGCTAGAGAATTCCCAAAAAATTAGTATAAAAATTAAAAAAGTTAAAAAAAAAAAAAAAAAAGTCATTTGAGCTTTATTTGTAGCCAAATCGGGTTTTGGACAGCCCAAAAAAGAGGGAAAAAAATTTTCGTTTCGATTTTCGTTCTCACTCGGTCCGGTCTAGAGAATTCTTAAAAAAATAGTATAAAAATTGAAAAAATTAAAAAACATCACTCTAGCTTTTTTTCTAGCCAAACCAAGCCGGGACGTGCTGGAAAAGAGGCAAAAAAATTTCTTTCTGATTTCCGTTCCTACTCGGGCCCAACTAGAGAATTCCCAAAAAATAGTATAAAAAGTAAAAAAAATAAAAAACATCACTCTTGCTTTATTTCTAGTAAAAACGGGTCAGGACAAGCCGAAAAAGAGACAAAAAAAATTTCGTTTCAATTTCCGTTCCTACTCGACCCGGGCTAGAGAATTCCCAAAAAAGTAGTATAAAATTAAAAAATTAAAAAAATATCATTCTAACTTTATTTCTAGCCAAACAGGGTCGGGATGGGCCGAAAATGTGAGAAAAAAAAAAATTTCATTTCGATTTCCGTTCCTACACGGCCTTTACTAGAGAATTCCCAAAAAAATGGTATAAAAAGTCAAAAAATTAAAAAAACATCGTTCTTACTTTATTTTTAGCGAAACCGGGTCAGGGCGAGCCGAAAAGGAGACAAAAAAAATTTTGTTCCAATTTCTGTTCCTACTCGGCCCGTGCTAGAGAATACCCAAAAAAATAGTATAAAAAGTCATTTCCAACCAAACAGGGTCGGCACGGGCCGAAAAAGTGGCAAATAAATTTTGGTTTCGATTTTGGTTCCTACTCGGCCCGTGCTAGAGAATTTCTAAAAAAATAGTACAAAAATTCAAAAAAATCATTCTTACTTTATTTCTAGCCAACCTGGGTCGAGACAGGTCGAAAAAGGGGCTACAAAAATTTTGTTCCGATTTCCGTTCCTACTTGACCCGTGCTAGGGAATTTCGACAAAAATAGTGTAAAAATTCAAAAATTCAAAAAAACAGCATTTGAACTTAATTTCTAGCCAAACCGGGCCGTGACGGGCTGAAAAAGGGGGAAAAAATTTTTCATTCTTATTTCCGCTCCTACTCGGCCCTTACAAGAGAATTTCCAAAAAAAAGTATAAAAAATTAAAAAATTAAAAAACATAATTCTTGCATTATTTCTAGCGAAACCGGGTCGGGGCGAGCCAAAAAGTAGACAAAAAAAATTTTGTTCCGATTATCGTTTCCACTCGGCTCATGCTAGAGAATACCCAGAAAAATAGAATAAAAAGTCATTTCTAGCCAAACAGGGTCGGGACGGGCAGAAAAAGTGGCAAAAAAGTTTTCATTCCAATTTTCGTTCCTACTCGGCCCATGCTAGAGAATTTCCAAAAGAATAATACAAAAATTCAAAAAATGCAAAAAAAATATCATTCTTGCTTTATTTCTAGCCAACCCGGGTTGAGACGGGCTGAAAAAGAGGCAACAAAAATTTCGTTCCGATTTCCATTCCTACTCAACCCGTTCTAGAGAATTTCGAAAAAAATAGTATAAAAATTCAAAAACACTAAGAAAAACATCATTGGAGCTTTATTTCTAGCCAAATTGGGCCGGGACAGGCTGAAAAAGGGGAAAAAAAATTTTCACTCTGATTTCCGTTCCTATTCGGCCCTTACAAGAGAATTTCCAAAAGAAAAGTATAAAAAGTCAAAAAATTAAAAAACACAATTCTTGCTTTATTTCTAGCGAAATCGGGTCGTGGCGAGCCAAAAAGGAAACAAAAAAAATTTTGTTCCGATTTTCATTTCCACTCGGCCCGTGCTAGAGAATACCCAGAAAAATAGAATAAAAAGTCATTTCCAGCCAAACAGGGTCGGGACGGGCCAAAAAAGTGGCAAAAAAGTTTTCATTCCAATTTTCGTTCTTACTCAGCTCGTGCTAGAGAATTTCCAAAAGAATAATTTAAAAATTCAAAAAATTAAAAAAAATATCATTCTTGCTTTATTTCTAGCCAACCCGGGTTGAGATGGGCTGAAAAAGAGGCAACAAAAATTTCGTTCCGATTTCCATTCCTACTCGACCCGTTCTAGAGAATTTTTTAAAAAATAGTATAAAAATTCAAAAAAACTAAGAAAAACATCATTGGAGCTTTATTTCTAGCCAAGTCGGGCCGGGACAGGCTGAAAAAGGGGAAAAAAAATTTCACTCTAATTTCCGTTCCTACTCAGCCCTTACAAGAGAATTCCCAAAAAAAAGTATAAAAAGTCAAAAAATTAAAAAACAACATCCTTGCTTTATTTCTAGCGAAACCGGGTCGGGGCGACGGGCCCAAAAAAGTGGCAACAAAAATTTTGTTCCGATTTCCGTTCTTACTCGACCCGTTCTAGGGAATTTCGACAAAAATAGTATAAAAATTCAAAAATTTAAAAAAAAATCATTCGAGCTTTATTTTTAGCCAAACCGAGCCGTGACGGGCTGAAAACGGGGGGGAAAAATTTCATTCTGATTTCCGTTCCTACTCGGCCCTTACAAGAGAATTTCCAAAAAAATAGTATAAAAAGTCAAAAAATTAAAAAACATCATTCTAGCTTTATTTCTAGCGAAACCGAGTCGGTGCGAGCCGAAAAGGAGACAAAAAAATTTTTGTTCCGATTTCCGTTCCTACTCTGCCTGTGCTAGAGAAAACCCAAAATAATATTATAAAAAGTCATTTCCAGCCAAACAGGGTTGGGAAAGGCCTAAAAAGTGGCGAAAACAGTTTCATTCCTACTCGGCCCGTGCTAGAGAATTTTCAAAAAAATAGTACAAAAATTCAAAAAACTAAAAAAAATAATTCTTGCTTTATTTCTAGCCAACTCGGGTCGAGATGGACCGAGAAAGAGGCAACAAGAATTTCGTTCCGATTTCCGTTCCTACTAGACCCGTGCTAGAGAATTCCCAAAAAAACAGTATAAAAATTCAAAAAATGTAAAAAAAAATATATCATTCTAACTTTATTTCTAGCCAAACCGGGTCATGATGGGCCGAAAAAGAGGAAAAAATAAAATTTCGTTCCAATTTCCATTCCCACTAGACCCGTTCAAGAGAATTCCGAAAAAAAAATAGTATTAAAATTCAAAAAATTAAAAAACATCATTCTAGCTTTATTTCTAGTCAAACCGGCTGGGATGGGCTGAAAAAGAGGCAAAAAAAATTTCGTTCCGATTTCCATTCCTACTCTACCCTAGCTAGAGAATTCCAAAAAAAAAAATAAAATAAAAATTTTAAAAATCAAAAAAACATCATTTGAGCTTTATTTCTAGCCAAACCGAGCCGTGACGGGCTGAAAAAGGGGGAAAAAAAATTTCATTCTGATTTCTGCTCCTATTCGGCCCTTACAAGAGAATTTCCAAAAAAAAGTATAAAAAGTCAAAAAATTAAAAAAACACAATTCTTGCTTTATTTCTAGCGAAACTGGGTCGGGGCGAGCCGAAAAGGAGACAAAAAAAATTTTATTCCGATTTTCGTTTCCACTCGGCCCATGCTAGAGAATACCCAGAAAAATAGAATAAAAAGTCATTTCTAGCCAAACAGGGTCGGGATGGGCCGAAAAAGTGGCAAAAAAGTTTTCATTTTGATTTCCGTTCCTACTCGGCCCGTGCTAGAGAATTTCAAAAAGAATAATACAAAAATTCAAAAAATTAAAAAAGAAAATCATTCTTGTTTTATTTCTAGCCAACCCGGGTTGAGACGGGCTGAAAAAGAGGCAACAAAAATTTCGTTCCGATTTCCATTCCTACTCAGCCCTTACTGGAGAATTCCTAAAAAAAAATAGTATAAAAAGTCAAAAAATTAAAAAACATCGTTCTTGCTTTATTTCTAGCGAAACCGGGTCGGGGCGAGCCGAAAAGGAGACAAAAAAAATAGAATAAAAAGTCATTTCTAGCTAAACAGGGTCGGGACGTGCCGAAAAAGTGGCAAAAAAATAATCATTCTTGCTTTATTTCTAGCCAACCCGGGCCCAAAAAGTGGCAACAAAAATTTTGTTCCGATTTCCGTTCCTACTCAACCCGTTCTAGAGAATTTCGACAAAAATATTATAAAAATTCAAAAATTTAAAAAAACATCATTCGAGCTTTATTTCTAGCCAAACCAGGCTGAAAAAGGGGGAAAAAAATTTCATTCCGATTTCCGTTCCTACTCGGTCCTTACAAGAGAATTTCCAAAAAAATAGTATAAAAAGTCAAAAGATTAAAAAACATCATTCTTGCTTTATTTCTAGTGAAACCGGGTCGGGGCGAGTTGAAAAGGAGACAAAAAAAATTTTGTTCCGATTTCCGTTCCTACTCTGCCTATGCTAGAGAAAACCCAAAATAATATTATAAAAAGTCATTTCCAGCCAAACAGGGTCGGGAAAGGCCGAAAAAGTGGCAAAAACATTTTCGTTCCTACTCGGCCCATGCTAGAGAATTTTCAAAAAAATAGTACACAAATTCAAAAAATTAAAAAAATAATTCTTGCTTTATTTCTAGCCAACTCGGGTCGAGACGGGCTGAAAAAGAGGCAACAAGAATTTCTTTCCGATTTCCGTTCCTACTCGACCCGTGCTAGAGAATTCCAAAAAAAAAAAAAAAAAAACAGTATAAAAATTCAAAAAAAAAACATCCTTCTAACTTTCTTTCTAGCCAAACCGGGTCGCATTGGGCCAAAAAAGAGGCACCAAAATTTTCGTTCCGATTTCTGTTCCTACTCGGCCCGGGCTAGAGAATTCCCAAAAAAAAAAAAATAGTATAAAAAGTGAAAAAATTGAAAAACATCATTCTTGCTTTATTTCTAGCCAAACTGGGTCGTGATGGTGCGAAAAGGTGACAAAAAAAATTTTGTTCCGATTTTCGTTCCTACTCAACCCGGGCTAGAGAATTCCCAAAAAAGTAGTATAAAAATTCAAAAAATTAAAAAACATCGTTCTAACTTTATTTCTAGCCAAGCCGGGCCGGGATGGGCTGAAAAAGAGGAAAAAAAAATTTCATTCCAATTTCCGTTCCTACTCGTCCTCGTGCTAGAGAATTCGCAAAAAATAGTATGAAAATTCTAAAAATTTAAAAGTATCATTTTAGCTTTATTTCTAGCCAAACCGGGTCGGAACGTGCAGAAAAATAGGCAAAATAAATTTCATCCGATTGCCGTTCCGACTCGGCCCGGGCTAGAGAATTTGCAAAAAAAATAGTATAAAAATTCAAAAAATTAAAAAACATCATTCTAGTTTTGTTTCTAACCAACCCGGGCTGGGACGGGCCGAAAAAGAGGAAAAAAAATTTCGTTCTGATTTCCGTTCCTACTCGACTCCGTGCTAGAGAATTCCCAAAAAAATAGTATAAAAATTCTACAAATTTAAAAACATCATTTTAGCTTTATTTCTAGCCAAACCGGGTCGGAATGGGTAGAAAAAGAGGCGAAAACAATTGCTTCCGATTCCCATTCCTACTTGGCCCGGGCTAGAGAATTTCCAAAAAAATAGTATAAAAATTAAAAAAATTAAAAAAAAAAATCGTTCTTGCTTTATTTCTTGCCAAACCGGGTCAAGATGGGCCAAAAAAGAGGCAACAAAAATTTCATTCCGATTTCTGTTCCTACTCGACCCGTGCTAGAGAATTCCCAAAAAAAGAGTATAAAAATTTAAAAAATTAAAAAACATCATTCTAACTATATTTCTAGCTAAATCGTGTCGGGATGGGCCGAAAAAGAGAAAAAAAAAAAATCGTTCCGATTTCCGGTCCCACTAGAACTGCTGTAGAGAATTCTGAAAAAAATAGTATAAAAATTCAAAAATTAAAAAACATCATTCTAGCTTTATTTCTAGCTAAACCGAGCCAGGACAAGCTAAAAAAGAGGCAAAAAAAATTTCTTTTTGATTTTCGTTCCTTCTCGACCCGTTTTTGAGAATTTCGACAAAAATAGTATAAAAATTAAAAGAAATTAAAAAAAAACAATCATTCTAGCTTTATTTCTAGCCAAACCAGGCTGGGACTGGCTGAAAAAAGGGCAAAAAAAATTTTATTCTGATTTCCGTTCCTACTCGGCCCTTACTAGAGAATTCCCAAAAAAATAGTATAAAAAGTTAAAAAATTAAAAAACATCATTCTTGCTTTATTTCTAGTGAAACTGGGTCGGGGCGAGCTGAAAAGGAGATAAAAAAAATTTTGTTCCGATTTCCATTCCTACTCGGCCCGTGTTAGAGAATACCCAAAAAAATAGTATAAAAAGTCATTTCTAGCCAATCAGGGTCGGGACGGGCTAAAAAAGTGGCAAAAAAATTTTCGTTTCAATTTTCGTTCCTACTCAGCCCGTGCTAGAGAATTTCCAAAAAAATAGTACAAAAATTCAAAAAAAAAAAAATCATTCTTGCTTTATTTCTAGCCAACCCGGGTCGAGACGGGCCGAAAAAGAGGCAACAAAACTTTCTTTCTGATTTCCGTTCCTACTCAACCTGTGCTAGAGAATTCCCAAAAAAACAGTATAAAAATTAAAAAAAATTAAAAAAAAAAAAACATCATTCTAACTTTATTTCTAGCCAAACCGGGTCGCGATGGGCTGAAAAAGAGGAAAAAAAAAAATTTTGTTCCGATTTCCATTCCCACTAGACCCGTTCAAGAGAACTTGAGACCGACCAAAATACCCCCAAAATCTAAAAAATGAACAAAATAACCTAGAAACCTCAAATGATAAAAAATACCCACAAAACCTCTAAACTGGCCAAAACACCCAAAAAAGTATAAAATGTCCCCAAAAAAAATACCCAAACCTCCAAAATAAGTATTTCCTTAAAATCTCTAAATGACCAAAATATATTAAAATATTTAAATTCTTTAACCTCTAAAGTGGTCAAAAAATATCCTAAATCCTAAAAAATGACCACAATACCCTTGAAACCACTTAATGAAACAATATAACCCAAAAATTGTGGTTATTTTGAAGGAGTTGAGTAATTGCCCGTTCAAAAGTTTCAAGGAATTTAGTCATTTAGATGGTTTTGGGATATTTTGGTCATTTTAAAAATTTCAGGTTTCTGTTTACATTCTAGAGGATTTGATATCATTTTGGTCATTTTTGCGATATTGGAGGTATTTTAATCATTTTACAAGTTTTGGGGTATTTTTAATCATTTTAGGTTTTGAAAGTATTTTGTCATTTTAGAGGTATTTAGGTATTTTTTTTTTCTCATTTTAGATGTTTTGGGGAATTTTGATCGTTTTATAGGTCTCAAACGAACATGGTATTTTGGTTGTTTGTGAGGCTTCAATGTTATTTTAGTTATTTACTAGGTTTTCGGGGTAGTTTCGTCATTTTAGAGGTTTTGTGGATATTTTGGTCATTTTTAAGGTTTCAAGGGTATTTTGTTCGTTTGACAGATTTCGAGTGTATTTTGGCTAAGGTCTAGGGGTATTTTGGTCATTTTTAGAGGTTTCTTATTTTGCTTGATTTTGAGGTTTATCTTCTCTTGAATCCAACAACAAATCTATACAAATCATCAGATTCTTCAAATTATTCTAAATCTAGATCCCAAATTTGTCAAAACCTCTCCTCAAAAAAAAAAAAAAAAGAAAAAAAAAGTCAAACTCATATAAATAATTAAACCTAAATTGCAAAAGAGGAAGAAGATGCAAAACTAGTAGAAGAAGAAGAAAAAGATGCTGAAGAAGAAGAAGCAGCAACGAAGAAATGTACCCAAAATCACTGCTTTCTTTGCCCAAAATCACCATCCAAATTGCAAATTTGGATGATGTGAAAGAAAGAAAGAGTGTGTTCAGAGAAGAGTTTGGACTGTGTTAAAATGGGTGGGGCTATGGGGGGTTAGGTGTGAAAAAATAATAAAAAAGTGAGGAAAATATTATTTAAATAATAATAAAGTGTGTAATAGATAATTTGATGTAGATATTTTTAAATAGTTGTGTAAAATAAGAAAAAAAAAAGAGATTATTATATTAAAATAGACGAAAACTTTCAAACCGATTGATGTGAATGCTTTAAGGTATGCAAATAATATCTCCTTGTTTCTTTTACACACCAACCTCTTTCACATGCGGATTGTATTCTGAAGGTGAAAGATGACAGATACGAATCCCATCTTGATTAGATATATTATTTCTTTTCATTAAATGAATATTGAAATTATGAAAACATCACCAGAACATTCTTACTATAAAATGTTTTGTAGATTGAGCATGAGTTAACTGTTTCATGGTTCGTTCGATTAGATTACCTAGAACATAGGAGGTGAATAGAAGGGTGATTTAAATGTTCTCTGGATGGGAACAGCTTGTTTCCATAGTTATTGTAGAAATACACACACACAGGCAACTCTGTTTTAATAGCTATTGTAGAAATACACACACAGGTAAATTTAATTGTTTTCTTTCATACCCACTGACAAATCTTTTGAAAGTCAGGTTATCATGTCGTCATAATGGTGAACTACGTCTTGCCAAGCAAAACTTTGAGTTTAGGCAATCAATTTACAAGTATGAACTTGAGGAATTGAAAAGGTATTTATTATAAAAAATATTTAATTAATATTTTGTTTTGAGACTACCAAACATAATATTTATATTGTATATTTGTATTGTCTCTTCGGTCGAGAGAAAACTACCTATTGTTACTTTGTTATTGCTGCTAGTAGTAACTTGCCTCAAGATTCTGACATACTAATGATGGTTGCGAAGAGTGCAATAGTTGTTACAGTGGCTGATGATTTCTTTTACATGGAAGCTTCTCTAAGTGAGTTGAAATGCCTCACTAATGCAATTCAAAGGTACATATTAGATTAAGAAGAAAAAAGAAAAAAAAAAAGAAAGAGACAAGAGATATATAGTAAGATTGTGAATTCCTCTTACATCTATATCTTTTACTGGTTGATAGATGGGATGCTAAGGGTTTGAGCAACCATAGTAAGATTATCTTTGATGCCCTAGATAATCTTGTAAGTGAGTAAGCATCAAAATAGACGTGACATAACAAAAAATCTTCAAGATATAGAGGTGTTTGGTTTGAGTATCACTCATAGCTCATAGCTCAGTTTCTATATCTCATTTCTCCTACCTCTAACTCAGTTCCCATAACTCATAGCTCTATCTCTACTTTTTTCTTCACTCTTAACAGATTTTTTTTTGGTTTCATAGGGGCATATCTCAGTTCTTAAACTCAAATTTGTGTATAAAGTGCTGGAGATCACACACTGTGCAAGGACAGAACAGTAACACCTTACTCGCATGTGACTTCTCTCTCTTCCTTCGCTTTCATTTCATTTGTCTAGCCTCTTTCACTTCCTCTGAAACAAGCCAATTCTCTTCCTATACTCGTCCTCTCCCTCCTCTTGAGTTGGATTGTCTAATTAGGCGAGAGAGCGGTTTGATCTTTGATGGCTCTAGGCATAGAGATAGAACCATGGACATATGAGAGAGAGAGAGAGAGATGATGGTCACCTAGGCTAAGATCTCCGAAACTGAAGCAGGTGAGTGACAGACCAAAAGATCAATTGGGTTTTAGAACTGATTCTTAGTGAAACTTGGGCTTTAGCTGGGCTTCTGATGTTCAATTAGGCTAGAGGTGTTCTTCGGATACACAAAATATTTTAAAGGAAAAAGGAAAGGAGGATGGAGAGAAGGTTTAGGAAAAGAGAACACATTTATGAAATGAGAAGATGGGTGGGTGTGCTATATTAAGGTTGGAGTGAATTTGTAAATGAGGAGTAAAGAGAAAAAGAGCAACGGTCATACATTGAAATGAGGTGACAACTCACTGACGTAGGCCCCACTATGATGTATTTATTTACAATACTACCACTGCAACTCTAAACTTAAAACTTGGAAACATTTAAAACTTGTTCTCATATTCCGGAACTCAAAGCTCAATTATGGAAACTCAACTTAAAAACTAAACCGAAGCTTTCTACCATTTACTGGGTTAGTGTTTTGTCAATTATATCATGTGTTTTATATCTATTAACTTGTGAGATAGTGAAAACTAGACATGGCTTACGGAATCCAAATGAAGTAAAACTAGACATGGTAAATAGGTGGGTTGGGTCCGGTTGATCCGTATTTTTATATGATTTTTATTTTTTTATTATATATATATATATATATATATATATATATATAAAGAGAACAACATGTATTTGCTATTTAGAAAGTCATGCAACAAATTACTTGATGTAAAATGTATTACTTTGAATTCACCACTTATATCAAAAATAAACTCAGTTAAACTTATTAATACTTATTCAATAATTTTAATATTATACAAATCCCAAATTATAAATTATCAATTCAAGTTTATTATCAAACAATTAATGTGCGGAACATGAACATAAGCCAAATACAGAATTGATAAACAATCTAAGCCAAATATAAACACATCCACAGCAGTAAATATAACGCAAAGATAAAGGGAAGGAAGATGCAAACACACGATGTGTTATCGAAGAGGAAACCGAGACCCTCGGCGTAAAACCTTTCCACCGCCCTCCAAGCGGTTAATAATCTACTAGAAAATGTAGTTAGGATACATGAACAGTAATAGACCATCCAAGCATAATCTACTCGATGTACCTAAGACCTCCAAACTTCTTGCTCTAACGAGGTTGCGCCGAACCTTTTTCTTTTCTAGCTTACCGGATTCCGCTATAGCCCATAGCATCAACTAATATGAATTGGTCCCTTTCTAACTGCTTCCCAAAGCACCAAAAAAATCTTCTCACAGATATGGGTATGGTGAGAAAATGATTTGGTCAAGAACCTCTCAAGGATGTATCAATGGAGAGGAAGAGAGTAGAGGAATTTGAGGAGTCTTTAAGGTAAAGATTGTGGATGAATCAATCTTGTTTTTCTCTAGGGTTTCTCTCTCAAAATTCTCTCCAGAAGCTCTCTACATTTGGTGGGTATAAGGGTCTATATATAGTGGTGAGTGTTTGGAATACGAAGAGGCAGTTCTTCCCAAACAGGGCTGGTTGGTGGCTTGGCCTCGCAACTGGTCTGAGTCGTAAGTTCCAGCCGCGAGTTAACTACCTGGCCAGCCTGGGACTTTTGTCCTGTAGTGCACCAGCTGGCATAACGCTTCAGCTTCCCGCATGCTTGGCACGTGACTCTCATCTGGCGGTTTGCACCCGCGAGTTTCAGTCGCGAGTCCCTGCTTCTTTGCACATTGAGGAACATTTCATCACACTCTTTCACACACACAACCCTTACAATAATCCTACCTAAATACAGGGTTACTAATTGCTAAAATACAAGCAAATTTGTCACGAAATAAACCTAACAAGATGGTTGATTAAATGCAACCTTATAGATAAGTAAAACAAATACACAAGTTTTATCTCTACACAATATCAACATCTCAAAATATAAAACAAAATTACCAATGACTTATTGGATAACTCATTTGATAAAGAATAAAAACATATAAGAAATTTACAACCTTGAAAATTAATTTTAAAATCTATTATAATTGTAGTTGACACTTTATTTCAGTTTGAGAATATACATTAAAGTTTGATTGTTTACTTATTTATACATTGTTTCTTTTATGAATATCATATCATTATTAAGCAACACACACTCTAAGAAATATCAATTTTTATTTTGAAAGGCCGTTTATTTTGGACATAAATTGTTAAAAAATAGGTCTAAGCATTTATAATATATGCTAATTTAATACTCTAGCTTCACTATTTTCACACTTATGGATATTTCACACACATGTTTAAAATTTTAAATCTATGTTTTTTAACTCTACTATAACAAGATTATCTAGGTATATACTTTGCTATTTGATATTTAAAAATCTTTACTCATTACAGAATACTCAACCATTCAATTTTCAATTTATTTACAGATATTTATGTAAATGTCTCAATTGTTTTTTTAAAGCTCACAACAAATAATTAAACCAATATTGTCTTATTTTTTTTTTACCAAAAATTTTTTTTTTAAAAAAATGGTTTGGGTCACGAGTTGGGTCGGGTCAGGTTAACTCACAAAAAAACATGAGTTGGGTCATGGGTCAATCTGTTTTTGATTCGGGTCAAAAAATTTGGTTCAGGTTGGGTATTTTTCGGGTTGGGTTGGGTCGAGTCAGAAAATTTTGACCCGTTTTGCCATGTCTAAGTAAAACTGGATACATACCATCAATAAATGAGTACCTTGAAGTAGGAATGACATCCATTGCCACACATACTATAGTTCTTCTAGCTTCATGCTTCTTGAAACCAAGGTTAGTAGATTCCAAACTCAAGCCTGTGCAATATGGAAAACATTACAAAACTTGATGAGAATCAACAAGCATTAAAGGATCCATTGCATGTTCCAGTTAAAGTTGGGCCTATTATTAGAGTAAGATCCAAGAACATCAAAGAAGCACTTAATGAGCCGATTTAAGAGATTTGGGTTAATTCTAACACAAGACATTCCAAACTTGGCCCAAAGGAAGATGAAGGTGTAATAAATTTAATCCAAGCTATTGATGGCTGATTTAGCTTTATTGGGCGTGATTTATGGTGTGGATTAATGGCTGATTGACTTTTCAACTCCATTCCAATTAATAGATATTTTTCCAATTCTGGAGTTGCTAATTTCAGATCAAATCCACCTTAATTTTAGGCTTCTATTATTTAGAACTTTTTTTTTTTTATAGCTATTTTCCTATTTTAGAGCTGCTAATTTCAGACTAAATCAACCTTAATTTTAGGCTTCTATAATTTAGAACTTTTTTTTAGCTATTTTCCTATTTTGGAGCTACTAATTTCAAACCAAATCAACTTTAATTTACGCTTTTATTATTTAGTACTTTTTTTATATTTTCCTATTTTCAATCATGTCTTATAAATAGCATGCACTCATTGTAATGGAGAAAATTATTGAATAAAAATAAGAAAAACGTGAGGTTTTGCTTCTTCTTTTGGCTCTTTAAGAATTGTGAACATATCAGGGATTCTTTCTTGTGGCGTTCAAAATTTATACATTCGGTTCGTGATTGAGTTATAATCATTGGGTCGAGGTTTGTTACTTATACCTCTAGTTTGCATTTCATTTATAAGCGTTGGGTTGGGGGTTCTATCAAAATCTGAATCTTAGCTTTCTTGGGAAAATATTCCAATTGTACTTGTTGGGTCTCAAAGCGTGTTGATTGAGGTTTGCATCATTTGGTATCAGAGCACAAGTTCTAAAATTAGTTTTATTATCCCTTTATCTTTTGTTTCCTGTTATCATCCTATCTTGTTCCTTTTGTGTTCTTTATTCTTTGTTCTTATTTTGTGATGTGAACCAAGTTAAAATCGTGCACCAAGGACAAAAAAAAAAAAGTAGAGATGTCAAAAAAGAAAAGAAAAGAAATGAAAATTGTTTGTAGTTTCAGTTCTCTCAACCCAAATTATTGTTTTCTTTTATCCTTTTCCTTTGATTCATTGTTTCTGTAATATTTTCTTGCCGTTGGTATTGGTTTAATACTACAAGTTGAATTTCTTGATTAAGTTTATTAGTTTAATGAAGAACTAAAAAAGGGAAGCTATGAGTGAAAAAAAGTAAGAGAGTGTGAGACTAATATTGGGAATAGGCCAATTTAAAAGTGAAACACGTGTGTGAGTGACATAATTTAAGTGCAAACACGTGAGGGAGTGTTGTGAGGAATTATTTCTAATATTTCTCTATAGTTTCAAAAGTATGTCTTCCAGGGGTGAAGCATTAAACAGAGAAGGGGGGGAGGAGTCGTCCTTAATGTTGCAGGTTATGCAACAACAATTTGAATGCATGAACGTGGTGTTTAATGAGATTCAGGATTGGATGGATAGGCAAGACGTTGTTATTGCTACTTTGCAAGATGAGCGTCCTTAAAGAGTCCCTAATGCTAAAAGGCAAGAAAGGCGTGCGCGTGTGAGTGATTCTGATGACGACCATGAGGATGAGTTCGAAGATGAAGAGGATCAAGCTCTATTGAACAATGAGGGCAGGTTTGTGCCAAGGGGAGAAAGACGTGGTAAAGGTTTCCGAAGAGATCCGAGATGGCAAGATGGGACTGATAAAAAGCTAAGAAACATCAAAATGAAGATATCATCGTTCCAAGGGAAAACAATCTTGAAGCATACTTGGAATTGGAAAAGATGGTGGAGTTAATCTTTGAGTTCCACAACTACTCCAAAGAGAAAAAGGTAAAACTCGCTGTTATTGAGTTGACTAACTATGCTATTATATGGTGGGATCAACTTGTGATGAATAGAAGGAGAAACCATGAGGGGATTATTAAGACGTGGGAGGAAATGAAGGCAACCATGAGGAGGTGGTTTGTCCCAAGTCATTACTATAGGGACTTGTATCAGAAATTACAGAGTCTTACTCAAGGCTATAGGAGCGTGGATGACTACCACA